>OU744317.1:11358359-11863225 GCA_916610145.1 Eristalis arbustorum
CCACATTTCCAAGGACCAGCAGCATTAAATCAAAGAGTTCTTTCTTTTTCGTTCCATAAAGCGAACAATACAATCGGGTCAATATGGGAAAAGTTTTGCCCCATTTTCAGGTCTTTTGTGTATCCTCGCATGCAAGTTGGTTTGGTTTCTTACGAAAGCGGTGGCCGTTTGGCCGTTTGTGTTGTGTCCTTTCTCGTGGCGATTCAATTGACTTACGTAAATATTTGTGAACTTCCTGCAGTAATTGGTCGTTAAAAATTGACGTTAGTTAGGCAGTTGCGGATGTAATTGAAGGCATTTGTTGAAATTGGTTGAGTAACTTGCTGGCTCTGGCCGGGTCCAACTAGATTGGTTTTCATTGTTAAACAAGTTTGCGTTTTGAATTATTGAAGGTTTGACTGATTATGGCTGGCGAAAGTTGGACGAGGTAGAGTAGAGCGGTTGAGTTGGTTATTGGGGTGCATGCATAATGTCGAATTGTGAAGTGGATTCATGGTCTTTGACGGATAATTGGCTCTAGATGGAGGGGAAGACACTAATGCCAGCTCGATGAGGTGTACAAAGATGTGGACATCCTCTAAGCTGGAATGGCTCAGATGACAAAGATCTCACGTGATTTCTAACTGAGAAGGGATTGAACACCATCTGAAGCCACCACCTGCCAAATATGAATGTCCTGGTCCAACTACTAACTTGTCGGCTATTCCAAGACATTACGCTCGTAAAACAACTGACTTTGAATGACTGGAAGCACTGAATTGCAAACAATTAAGAATGCAAAGAAGACCCTCCTTAGAAATAGGTAAGACCGACTTGTTTTCTGTTGCAGCCATAAATACATCGAATCCTTTAAAATGTCTAGAAGTTGGCGTGAAGTGCTTGCCCTATGAAAAGTCTTGATCTTCATTTCCGACGATAATCCAGTCATTTGGAGCTCTCCTAGTTCCCCCCAGTTAACATCTAGTGTAGTTTGTTGACTGGTGTGTTTAGGAAAGGTTTAATGGGTAGACAACGTGCTCCAGCTGGACGCAGAGTGATGCTAGTTGGGGACAGTATGCTCTTTACGTCGGTTCTTGCATTGTTAGGCTGTAGTTCCCTATTATAGAGCTGCACACTTTCTTCTTGACATCCTCATAAGATTGTTTCATAAGGCTTGTCGGAATGCGTCGGTTTCAACTGGCGCACCAGTGGGGGCCTAAGACAAAAAACCAGCACGCCAACATGGTTGAATTCCTTCTCCATTTGCGCCATCGCTTTCGTTGGAGTCCACCGTTGTGGTCTCCCACAGATTCGTCGTCGAAGACTCTTCGGGCTATAGATGTCTCTTCATGCGTTCTACATTAAGCAGTCAGCGTTGGATCTATAGACGCTGGGATCCTGCAGTTAGTATTTCATTTCTACCCTTAAGAGGACGCAAACGGCGCCAATTCACAAGTAGGTACAACTTTTCTCTTGAAGAAACCAAGAACGTCATCCGCTTTTGAGATTGTTCATGGCTCCGGGCCGTACAACAGAACTAGGATGATCAGTGTCTTATAACCACTCAGCTCGGTGCCTCGAGAGGCGGCTCTGTTACTGAATTGTCTCTTGAGCACGAAGACACAATGGTTGGATGGTTGGAACGAGTTATTTTGCGTTTGATCCCGGTTCCGATGAGTTACTGTGGGCTGGCGAGTCGAGCTAGACGAAGTCCTGTACTGAGTTTTGGAATATTGTGCCTCTACGTCCTTCTTCAGTATGATGTTGCAGGAAGTACCCTGGTAAAACAGCCAGGTCTCAAGACCTGGGCTCCGAATATGTGCGAATAGGTTTCCAGACTTCTGGCTCCATCGACATCAGTGATTAACCCTTAACCCTAACAGAACGTGCGTTGTGAATCGACGACGCTAACATGAAAATTCCTCATGCAAAAGAAACGTTTATTGAATTAAAAAAAAACAATAGTAGTGTGCAATTGTTTGTCTCTCGCATAAATAAAAACATAATCACACATTTCATATTAGAAAGTGCTTCACGAAAAACGAACATAATATACATAAATACGACGGAACACCGGTTAGATGTCAAGGATGTGTTCCCAGGGTTACGGGAGGTGGGTGATACGAAATGGATTCCTCATTGAGACTCAACGACAAAACCGTCAAACGTTTTTTTCTTATTTTCATCATGGTGAAGTGCCTTGCCGAAGAACGTCTAAAAATAATGAAACAGATCTATCGAGTCGGCGGTAGCCATTTTAAAACCGCGTCGGCTGCTCAATTTTTCCGTGAGACAACGAGTTAACCGAAGTGCGAAAAATATTTTTTCCGAGTCCGTAGCAAAATAAATCAAGAAACTCCAGTCGGCGCTCTTAAGAAGTCGGAATTGCTAAGGTGACAATGTAGTGGATTTCTTTGGAAAGGATTTTGACCTGCTCTCCTTTATGGAGAGCATGACGTCGCTGGGATCATTACGGCTACGTTGTAAGTATTTATAAAATGGGATACGAGTGGTAAAAACGATCTACAAGGCGAAAAACTTTAAGCTTGTACCCCTAGGCTTGGTCCTAGCATTAGAGCAATGTCGAGGGTCCCATAGACGACGCTGGTCTTCATAATTGATCGACGGTAGTGAATAGAGTTGTTTAGTAGTACACATGCAACGCGTCTGAACTTATCGCATAACGACTTTTAGAGAAGTTGCAAATGAAGAATAGGCGCCATCTATCCAACACCTGCTCTGCTACTGTCCAGACCTACCAAAGAAAAATAAGACGGACAGCATTTCTTCGAAGAGCTGGATGACTAAGGAACTGGTTATAATCTTTCAAAATTCATACGTGTATCTGGGTGGTTATATGACTAATGTCTCAATCAGCACCTTCCTGTCATCATTCTAACTTACTTACTTGTTAAGCTCCATAAAGCAGGACTGGCAAAATAAGAGTCTTGTAGAGCATTATTTTGGTCCTGCGAGTCAGGAGTTGGGAGCCCAGTTGTTTCGACAGACCGAAATAACATAGGTTTCCAGAGGTGGTTCTACATCGGACATCCATTGTGACGCGTTTGTGGAGTTACCGATTGCCCAGGTAAACAAACGCCTTTACTACCTCAAAAGTGTATCTGTCGATTAAGATATTTTGTCGTGTGGTGGTGTGTAACGGAACGTTTCTTTCGACGTCGACAGCATATATGAGCCTGTGACTCTGTTATTCTTCAGCCGTTTGAATCTCTGTGCCGAGTTCTTGTTTTAAGCTGCAGCGTGGTATTCCTCGTCAGTTGCACATTTTTTTCTGCTTACATTCGCCATCATACCCTGAGTTTTGTGTCGGGGGTGGTCGGTAGCCTGGGGTTGTGCCTGCTACCTCTTTGCTCTGCCTCTGGCAATCTCCCGGGTGCTCAGGCGTCCTATGTCAAAACTTCTCTTTGTTGGCTGGTGCAGCTTTCTGACATTGGACAGTCGGGCTCTGAATCTTGCTACGAGAAAATGGTCAGCGTCGATGTTTGTTTCCCTGAATGTTCGCACATCCAGGATATTTGACGCCTTCCATAAATGAGCACAGGGTCGATTCGATTTGTGGTTCGACCATCTGCAGATCGCCAGGATGCTGTATGGATTGTCTTGCGAGGGAATCTTGTGCTACGGCCTGTCGCAAAGTCAGTGTTATCATTCGAACCAACATCAAGCCCAGGTCCACCCTAGGCTTGCTCTACAGCTTCAAAAAAGAAGACATATATTGTTAGCAAGTAAAAGAGACAGCTTCTAGTAAACCTCCTCCTTGAAAAGCTTGAGACTTAAGCGGTGTCGAACTGAACTCTGGGTGGTTTTTGCAATAATGTAGGTCTCCAGATTGTGAATCAGCCCGAATAAGGACAAAACTGGAATCAACACGTAGGTCTAAATGAGCCACAGCCAAAAGGTCGTGGCATCCAATTGACCTATCCCTCAAACAACTTGATTAATTGGTCACAAACCTGCAAAAGGTCGTACCCCTTTTCCACATTGAGTCACTCTTGACCTGTGAACGAAAACTGCCACATTCGAGTAGTAGGCAGTCGTAAAACTGGTTAATCAAAAACCAATTCACACCGTCAGCTGCAAATTATTCACATTTCTGAGATGCAAGCGTCGGGGGAGCTCGTGTGGAAAGTTTTTAATGCGCGATTATTGCAAACATGCATGGCGCTTAACGGCTCCCGAAATAATCTTTACAACATCGTTTATTGGCACATCGACATCAAAAGATTGCAGTCACGCCGCATCGCAGCCAATGCGTGCCCGTCTGCCGATCGCCAGTTTCTCGAATAATTTGAAATTCCTTTCGAAATGAGTGCTCGTTAGCGGCGCAATGATTTCCTGACAGATCACGACCGCAGTTTATTAATTGACGATGCGTGCATTTTTTTGTCTTCAAAAATTTAATGTTATTGTGTCATTCGTCGCCTATTACGTCCCTCATTCAGTTGCCTGTTCCGGCAGATGTTCGGTCGCATCACAAAGGATCGATTGCGTTATGTCATCGGGGATTGACGTCTCACACGTCCTTGTACCCTGGAAATTTATTCGACTGACATTTCGGCTTGTTTATGGCGAATAGCATGTCTAGACAGATGACAGAGTAGCCAATCCTCGGTTGGGTTTGTGCGAATAAATTGCGAATAAATTCAATTGAGTTGTACAGGTGTCAGGGGTGAAAAGTTATACTCGTGCTCACGCAATATTTGGACGAACCTGCGAAGGAACGGGAGCTCATCAAAGGGTCACCGGTGTCGGTGGCGGTTTTATCGATTTTAGAATTTGTGCGTTTGTGGGGGAGGCCAGCACAAAATGAAGAAGACGTGTTTTCGGAAACTCGGAAGTAATAAATTTGTTCATTAATTCGACAGCAAATTATCTTGAAATTAATGAACATTTGACATTTCGCGAGCACTTGGAAGCACGATAGCGGGAGTGGATGGTATCTGTGACAAAATTTCAAACTCTGCCCACAGACGAGAAAATGGTGAAAAAATGTAGTTTAATGGGCACTAGCGCTTACTCTATCCTGCCCCTACTCGTAATTCGAAATTGAAATTGACTGTTGTTCAGCATTTAACGCCAATGAAATCGTTGATAGGCTCCGTTGTTAATACAAACAATGACACCACCCCGGAGATAAAACGGGGGATCACGCTGGCCAATAGCTGTATTTTCGCACTCGGAAGGGCACAGACTAATAAAGTCATCTCTCGAAGAACTAAGATATCCCTAAAAAGGACCTTGATTGTCCCAGTCCTGCTGTATGGCGCAGAAACCTAAAAACACTAACTAGAGAAAAGTCCTTCGAATTATCTTCGATCCCGTATGTACAAGCCGTATAGCCACATCGACCTGGTCAAACGAGTTCGAATCTCTCGTCTCAGATCGTTAGGTCAAGTCGAGCGAATGGACACAAATGCTTCGGCCCGGAAAGTCTTCGACTCCAACCCCGAGGGACGAAAATTGAATGTCAAATGTCGGAAATGCTTAGAAATTAAAAAAAGATTCCAAGTCTTCTTTCTTCTTTGTATGGCGCTACAGTCCGGAGTGGACCTAGGCCTCAATCAACAAGCCTCTCCAACTAGCGCGATCCCTGGCTAGCTCTCTTCAGTTTCGCACACCAAGTTGGTTGAGGTCCTTCTCCACTTGGGTGCGTCACCATAAACGCGGGCGTCCTCTGTTGTGTTGCCCGACAGGTTCGGATTCGAAGATTCTTCGGGCCGGAGCGGTGGTGTCCATCCGCTCTACATGAGCTAGCCAGCGTAGGCGTTGGGCCAGTAGACGCCTAACTAGACTCATGTCGCTGTACAGCTCGTACAGGTCGTGATTGAATCTTCTCCTCCAGGATCCGTCAACACAAACATGACCAAAGAACGAACTTTTCTCTTAAAGAGAGCAAGGACGTCTTCATCCGCTTTCGAGATTGTCCATGCCTCCGCGCCGTATAGCAGGACTGGGATGATCAGTGTCTTGTATAGAGTCAACTTAGTTCTTCGAAACAGCGGTGGGGAAGAGTAATCCCCTCGGTACTGATGTTATTAGTACAATTTACTCCGGAGCCGAGGTAAGTGAAGTCCTTGACAACCTCGAAGTTTAGCTGTCCATTGTGACGATCTTTCAAAGACGTCGATGTTATATGTACTTTTATGGGAACAGCATATACTTCGTTTTGCCCTCATTCACCGCTAGACACATTTTAGCAGCTTCAGTCTCAAAGTTAGCAAATGCCTTATTGACGGCCCGCTGAGTTCTGCCAATCACGTCAATGTCATCGGCGAATGCTAACAGTTGCACGGACTTCTGAAAGATTGCGCCTCTAGTGTTGGAGTGAATGGGCGATGTTAAAGAACTCACATGACAGCGCGTCGGTTTGTCTAAGACCTTTTTTGACATTGAAGGTCTCGGTGAGTTCGCTACCGAACTTGACGAAGCAGCGAGAGTTCTCCGTCGTCATCCTGTACAACCTGACGAGCTTGGCAGGAATGTGGCAGAAAATGGCGTTGTATAGCTCGTCTCAATGCACGCTGTCATATGCGACCTCGAAGTCGACGAACAGATGGTGAGTGTCGATTTTCATTTCTTGGGTCTTTTCCAGGATCTGTGTGAAGATTTGGTCTATTGTGGACTTTCCAAGTCATACAACATTTTAAAAAGAATTGAAGATTCTCAGGATAATGTCAGTTGTAAGACTCCGTGTACATTATAGCAAAAAAATGCCTCAGGCTACGAAATTCGTACAAAAGCATGTGCTAAAACCACTGCGTAAGCTTTTTCATCTAATCAGGTCACTTTCCGAGACCATCTAAAACAGCATTTGTCCAGCCCGTCCTTAAAAAAAACGTCCCTTCTTTCTAAGGTCATGGAAATGCTGATAAAACTTCAGCTCGTGCAATATCTTGAATCGCGGAAGCTTCTTAATGACCGACAGTATAGCTTCGGCAGCAACAGGTCCACGGCTGATTTGACAACTTTTCTCATCGATAAGTAGAAGCAATCTTTGCACAATACAGGCTAAGATAGTTCCGCTTGATATTTTTAAGGCATTTGACGGAGCTTGGCATCAAGCTCTTTTGTCGAAAATGCTTGCTTATCGTGTTGATGAATCTCTGCTTCTATGGGCAAAAAATTCCTTTCAAACCGTTCAATGCAAGTTTTTTTGGACGGGTTCAAGTCTGATATCCACAAAATAAATGCTGGTGTCCCCCAAGGCTCTGTTCTCTCCCCGACACTTTTTCTCATTTTTTTAAATGATCTCTTGCCTGCCACTTCTAATCCAATCCACTCCTTCGCTGATGACAGCACCCTCAGCTTTTCATATTCGTTCCAAAATTCAGGACCCTGCCATTCGGACGTAGTACTGGAACGGCAGCGTATGTCCAGCACATTGATTTCCGATCTTGACATCATAATTAACTGGGGTAAAAACAACAAAGTGAAATTCATTGCTTCCAAAACTCAATGCTGTCTGCTGTCTCTAAAGCGAACCCCTGATAAGCAGCCATTATCCATGAATAGCGCTTGTATCGACGAAACCGGAAAACTTTCCATCCTCGGTATGTACATCAACACAACACTTAGTTGGAACGAATACATATTCGAGGTCGCCAAAAATGCTGCGAAATGTTTAGGTTTCCTTAATCGATGCAAGAAATACTTCACCCCCTCTGATTTGGCTTTAATCTGTAAGGCGTATATTCGCCCTAAGCTTGAGTATAACGCTCATATCGGGTCTGGTGCCCCAAGACCACCCTACACCTACTAGATAGAATCCAAAAGTCAACGATAAAACTTATAGGAGACAACAATAGGTTATTTAGACTCGCTTGAACATCGACGTACCGCGTCTTCTTAGTCCGTGTTTTATCGTTATTTTAACAAACGATGCTCAAATGAGCTAGCCAACTGCATTCCTCCTCTCCTTGAATTCACCCGCAATACACGTCTCGCCAGGAATGCACATCAGTTTACCCTTAAGCCTGCTTTCGGACGCACAGTGAAATTTAGAGACTGATAAAGTGTCGCGGAACCGGAATTGAAAAAAAATACGACGGAATACACTTGGACACCATTCTGTTCCCTAGGCGGTCGCATCTTTCGAAATGCACCACAGAGCTTGCACCAGTAGCGGACTTACTTCCTGTGAGCTTATCAATCACTTGCTAAACCAAGCCATCGGACACCAATACTTCATTGAATCTCTCAGCGAGATATCCGAAATGAACCTCAATTTGTTCCGAACACCACACGATGGTTGTAAAGTCACTACAACACCTTTCAATCTTAATTGTGCTGTCAAAACCTCACTGTGTGTTGACTGTCAGATTTTCTTGCCACAGAGATCAGCTTAAGTGATGGCTGAAGATAATAGGCCCAAGTCCACCTCCGTCCGTTGCGTCAGCCAAATGGAGAAAGATCCCCTTGATCTGTTTCCATTTGAGCGTCCTTTGCTCGTCTAACCTCCTCCTCTGTCGGATACCCATGCCACTTGCAGTCGTTTCGCATCCCACCCGGCAAAGTGTTATTTTCATTTTCCACTCTGCGCGCACATGAATAAATGTGACAACTTTGGTGTAAACAAAATTTTCATATTCTCCCACCCGACTGGCGACACATCGTCGTCGTCGTTCGGCATCGTTCAGCCCCAGCTCCACCCCACTCGGCCATAGTTTCATATCAGAAAGCCACTCTCAGCTATTTTACGCATTCCGGGCAAACATGACGCGAGCACAATGGCCACCGCAATGCTAATAATTAATTTCTTCCGTCAACAGAGAGTCGCACGTCTCCGACTCTGTCTCTCCGGCACCTCCCCCCTCGATGTGTGTGTGTGTGCAAATGCGACTATTTCGAAATTGATACGGAAACCCGTGCCGGGCCGCCACCACCACCACCACGCCGACTGGCGGCTGAGGGAGTGGACCCAAAATTTTCCCTCGGCTGACCTTATCGATGATGCTCATTGTTTGGATTGTCCTTAAGTTCGGTGTGGTGGAGGCAGGCTGTTTGCTGTAAATGCCATGGAAACCCTCGTCGCACAGGCACACGAGCGCGCCCGCTCGGGGGTCCTGGCATCAAGTTTCAGCAATTTAAGGGAACTTCCTCTTTAAGATCGAACTCCGGTCCCGCGCCGTCTTGCGGAGGAGATTAGCTGAAAGGATCTCCATTTCCAGGATGAAACTTTATTCGCCGCTGGACGGTGTGGTGGTTGCTGCGGACGGGCGAGGACGAAAATAAATAATGCAAATGTGATTGATGTCCTTTTTTCCGCTCTCAAAACAAGCATTCTCCATTTGATTTTGCCGCACAGGGAAAATAAATAAAAAATAAATATGCCACCCGGCCCCGCTCATTCGCTATGCAGTACTCCAGCACGTCACACGCTCGGAGGGTGGTATAAATCAGAGGCGAGTAGCGCGCATCTTTGAAGCGCTGGCACTTCGGCCGAACGACACGAGAAGGTGGGTTCTGTCATCAAAGAGTATCATCTGTTGTTATTTCACACTCGACATGCAACAACAGGCGGGGAGCGCTCACGCTCAGTGCGAGCGACAAACAAGCGCCACAGACACAGAGGACACAAGTACACCCGGGATGACATGAAAAGCAGAGCACAGGCAGTGTGTCGCTCGAGAGCCCGAGATGTACGGTGTACGCCCGCTGCGATTGAGTGTGCGACTGTGTATCAACAATTGTTGCGAGGACCCCACACCGACTGCGACAGCGACACCGACACCGGCCGTAGTTGCATAAATGAACAATGAGCCAGAGGACGAGCGAGAGTGGGTGTGCGGGAGTGAAAGTCACGAGTGCTCGTGTCTGCGTGGCATCCTAATTGTATTAGCGTCAATGGACGATGGGGCGCAGAGGCGTGGGCATGCATTGAATGGATTTATCTCGTGTATGAGTGCTGCGAGTCGAGTCGCAGTTGTGTGAGGGAAGCGCATTTATTAATGAAAATATAAGTGAACATGTCCTCGACCTGAAAGCGAGCACAAGCGGATGCAATTGGTCGACCGCGTCGCAGACGGGAAGCGAGTTGAAAGCCTTTTTATTTTTTTCTTTCAAAAATGTTACGTATACGTCGTGGAATCTGAATGAAGTGAAATGTGCTCTCTAATCTAAGTGGTTCCTGGTTGACGGTGTTGGATTGGTTTAGCTTGGGGTAACTGTCTGACTAGAGTGTGCAGTCAGAAGAGAGGGTGGTACAGTGTCTTCTGCTGTAGATCTATTACTGAGGCCATAGACAAGCAGTTTTTGATAAATGTAAGGCAGCTTGACATGTGGCAAAAATGTTTTAATCAACAATACGAGAGCCTGCGCAGTAGTTAATTTGAAGAAGTAGACCAGCGAATCGGACTCCTATTGGTGTGACATGGTGTTGCACTAGCAACAGACGTCCAGACATAGCTTTGGACCTTAGACCTGGGCCTCAGCCAACATGCCTCTTCATCTAGCCCGGTCTTGTGCTAACTTATTCAGTTCCCCTTCTAGCTGCGTGCGCCACCGGATGCGTGGCTTCCTTTACCGCGTTGTCCCTCGGGGTTGGAGTCGAAGACTTTCCGGGCCGGAGCATTGGTGTCCTGTCGCTCTACGTGACCTGTTCATCTGAGACGTGAGATTCGCACTCGTTTGACTAGGTCGCTGTCGCTGTACAACCCGTACAGTTCGTCGTTCAGACTCCTCCTCCAAACACCATCCATACATACGGGACCGAAGATAATTCGGAGGAATTTCCTCCCGAAGTGACCAAGAATATCCTATGCTTCTGCGCCATTCAGCAGGACTGGGACTATCAAGTTGTTCTATGGGGATACCTTTGTTCATTGAGAGAGGGCTTTGTTCTTTAGTGACCTTCCAAGTAAGAAAATACAGCGATTGGCCAGCGTGATCCGAGGTAGAAAAAGTCTTTCAATACTTCGAAGTTATAGCTGTCTAAAGTGACGCTTTGTCCAGGACGTCGGTGTTGGTGGATCTTTTTCGTAGACAGCATATACTTTGTGTTACTCTCATTGACCGCAAGCGCACAAGACAGCATATACTTCGTTTTGCCCTCATTCACCGCTAAGCCCTTTCTTGCCGCCTCCGTTTAAATACCAGCAAACGCTTCATTGACGTCTCGCTGAGTTCGACCAATCACATCAGTATCATCCGCGTATGCCAGCAATTACACGGAATTATAAAAAGCCCCATCTTGGCCGCTTCCTTCTCGATGCCTAAAAGCGCCCCACTGACAGCCCGTTGTGTTCTTCCGATGATGCCAATGCCATCGGCATATGTGAGCAGTTGCACAGATTTGTGGAAGATCGTGCCTCGAAGGTTTCGCGTGGGGCTAACTTACCACACCGTGTAAAATACAACCTAGTTCACAGACGGCAACAAGCCTCGATTACGGACGACCCTATTTCTGACAACCATGGACAACGATTTTCGGTTCTGCACGTTGAATGTGAGGTCACTTAACAGACCACGTGCAGCCGATGAACTTACGGAGGCCCTATAGATGATGGATGAAAAACTGCGATTGCTACAAAGAGCGAAGGCAGCGCTTTTTTGGATCCGGTTTTGTTGTTCGAGGCAAATTTAGGCAAGAAGTCTTAAGCTGTAGCGAGTGCCTCACAACAAACCGCATCAAGGCAACATTCGGCAACATCAGCCTAATCAACGCTGGCGTCCCAACGGATGACGAAAACGGTGATAGCAAGGACGACAACTTTCACAAAGGGACCTGGCGATGCCCTGATCAATCAACCGTCAATCAGATTGATGACCGACGTCAGACACTCCTCCCCGACGTTCACGATGTCAGAACGTTCCGAGGAGCCATCATCGACTCGGAACATTTCCTTGTTGTAGCCAAGGTAAGGTTGGGATATCGAGAGAAGTGTGGAGTCGAGATAGGACACTATTGACGTCGAAAAGCTACAATCGCAATCGACCGCTAGGAACTTTTCGGATCGAGTCTCCCTGCAGCTCTCCGAAAGTCGAACCATGCCAAGCGAAACAATCGACGAAAAATGGCAATCGTTGTCAAAACGCAATCAGAGAAGCTGCCTCTGATCTGTTTAATGCGCCACCCAGAAATAACTCAAGTGCCGGTAGGCGCATTCAGCGAAACTAGCAGCATATAATGGCACTACAGTCCTTCTCCACTTGAGTGCACCATCGGTTTCGAGGTCGATCTCTTTTGCGTTGTCCCGGTCCTGTGCACTGGTTCGCAGTCTAAGACTCTTCGGGCTGGGCCAGTGTTGTCCATGCGCTCAACTTGGCCTAGCCATCTTAGGTGTTAAATCCGTAGGCGTCTGACTAGACTCATGTCGCTGTACAGTCCGTACTGTTCGTGGTTGAATCTCCTTCTCCAAGAACCTTCAACGCAAACAGGACCAAAGATTGAACGCAGAACTTTTCTCTCGAAGAGACCAAGTGCTTCTTCATCCGTTCCTGAGATGACCAAGCTTCCGCGCCATACAGCAGGACAGGGATGATCAAGGTCTTATATAAGGTGAGCTTGGTCTTTCGAGAGAGGGCTCGACTACTCAATTGCCTCTTGAGCCCAAAGAAACAGCGGTTGGCAAGAGTTATTCTGCGTTTAATCTCGGTACTGATGTTGTTCGTACTGTTAACTTGGGAGCCAAGGTAAATGAAGTTCTTTACTACCTCGGAGTTGTAGCTGCCTATGGTGACGTTCTGATCGAGTCGTCGATGTTCTGTATCCTTTCTTGATGACAGCATATACTTCGTTTTGCCGTCATTCACCGCTAAACCCATTTTTGCCGCCTCCGTTTCAATACATGCAAATTTTATTGTCGGCTCGCTGATTTCGACCAATCACGTCGATATCGTTCGCGTATGCTAGCAATAACACAGTTTTTTTTGGAAAATCGTGCCTCTAGTGTTGACGTGTGAGTTCCGCACGATGGACGATCTCCAGGACGATGTTGAAAAAATCACATGACAGCGCGTCGACTTGTCTAAAATCTTTTTTGACATTGAAGGTCTTCGTGAGGTCGTTACCGACCTTGATGGGACAGCGAGAGTTCTCCATCCTGCACAACCTGACGAGCTTGGCAGGAATGTCAAAACTAGACATGACGCTGTACAGCTCGTCTCTATGCACGCTGTCATATGCGGCCTTGAAATCGACAAATAGGTGGTGGGTGTCGATCTGCATCTCTTGAGTCTTTTCCAGGATCCATGCTTTGTAATCCCTCGGACAAATATACCCTGATTGGAACAGAGACGCGCATTTTTGGATATGGCTTTGTTGTTCGAGAAAGACTTTTAAAGAGTTGTTGAGGTTCGCTTATAGGGCGAGTCGTAACAATCCGGATCAACTGTAGCCTATTTGGACGCATGGCGGACAATGACAATGAGAGGACGAAAAGAGGAAGCTCACTAAGGTTAGCACGCTATTTCTACGCCACAAAATCCATTAAGAAATCTGAGGGATCTTATGTCACGTTGCGAATGAAGACAGACAATCTTTTGGTGCTTTCGATGATCCAAAATTCCACTGGTTCTAGCCAATGTAAGAACATAGTTTGATTTCGATCGATTTCCTTGAAACTCTTTCTAAGTTCGATGCCGCTTGCAGGTTCAATCAAATTGCAGTCGCTGTCAAAGTAAGACCAGTACTCTTACTGGGCCGGCCACCAAAGAAATCATGGGGTTTGACTAAAAGCGTAGAGGCCGGACGGTTAAAGGCAACACTAAATCGAACTAAGAGATCGATTTGTGACCGCTGAGAAAAAAAAAGAGCCGAAAAAAGGCGTCGTCTAACGGGGTTGAGAGGAGAACGACGGAAGAGACATGTGGCCGAAAGATTTGTCAAACAATTATCAAATTCATGCAAATTTCGAAGGGAACCTGACCCCAAATCGAGGATTCTTCCATCGGGACCCAAGATGTCCATGTGCATCATACACGTCATACACGTTCAGGAACTTTTCAAATGCCATCGTTGGCAGTAAGCCGTCCTGGAAAACCGACGAGCTTATTTAAACGCTTTTTAAGTAATCCACGTTGGTGTGCATAGAGGAGCATGGTGTCAGGAAATTAGTTTTGTTGTGGCGTGGGTAAAAACCAAGACGAAGGTACTACTCAGTTGTGGATGACATTGCGAGTTTGTCATTGTAGCAGTTAACGCGCAGACTTTCAGCTCAGAATGCGAACTGACAGCGATTGGTCGCTGAAGAGGTTTGTCTTGAAGTTCACCGTCTCGTGTCCCAACAGAAAGAGAGCTTACAAATAATTTCAAGAACTTCGACATATTTCTTTCTGTCACAACCTGCACATTCTGCATGACATTCCTTCCCTTACATGGCCGTCACCTACAAAACCTCGATTACTGCATCACGATCTTCATTCCAAAGTGAAAATTAACTGCTAAGCCACACCAAGCCACTAAACGCGCAGTGACAACCGGCGCCATGTCACATAACTCATAACTTTGTTTGACAGCTGTCACCGTCACAGCAGCTGCATGATTTACGATAAACAAATGCGAGTCATTTCAAAAATGCTTAAGCTCAACCGCGCAGCCTGCGGACATAAATGCCCGAGACATTCGATTAAAAAATTACACCCAATGGCTCCTCTGACATTTGTCACCGATCCCCCACTGATAGCAGATACTCGCGGCCGACTAATCGATTGCACCTAATTGAGTAGTTCGCCTCAAACCGGAATGTCAGGCAGTCGGTTCGCCCCGCAATTACTCACGCGTCGATGAGGAATGATTGCGAGCCGAGATCGAAGACTCTGCCCGGCCGTTTGTCATGTGCAATGTGTCTTGCCAATCGCCGGTGACAGCCAATCGCTGAGCTAACTAATTCACTTCATTGTCTCGCGAAAGGGGACCAGGTTCACAGCAGCAGACTGGAGTCGAAGAAACCGTCACCTACGGGAAGGCGGATCTAATTTCACGGGGATTAGCTGCGGGGCGTGCAAATACTAATTCCATAAATATTTAATGAGTTTTTCTAATTAATGATTTTGCCAATATGATTCTGGCGTCATTAGAGAGAACTGTGTGCGAATGCGGGTATTTGCATGCGGCCAACAGGTGCGGTGTTATGCGATACGTGCGGACGCTAATGGAGTGCCATCGCGGCTTCGTGTGCCTCCGTGACCCAGCTCTTAAGTGGGAGGATCTGTTTGCAGAGCCAAGCGAATAATGCGTGCGTTTCGATTACACTTGTTTATCCAACCAAAATGGGGACGGCGTTGAATGAAGGACACAAGTGGACCCTCCTCGTGGAGAGATCGGCATGAGTGAGTCAAAAGTAGTGCGAAGGCATTCTGCAAGGACTCCTGAATAGTTTGTGGATGGTTGTCTCACTCATTTTCATTTCAAAGAAGCGTCGTAGTTCGCTGAATATTCATTTAATTTAATTTGTCATTCAGTCAAAGTCAAGGATTGTAAATTTCTTAAGAGGCGGTATAAACGAGATGACCGTTGTTTGATTCTGAAGAAGTGAAATTTGTATTCACAAAAACTGGGTCATATCCCAGAGCGTGGTACGCACATCAAATCAAACGATTCTGCTGCCATGCCTCTCATACCCATTGTGCACGATGGTCAAGCTCCTACTTCAATGCTCAATGGAGTAACCTTAACTGTGTAGGCCCTAGTTTGATATTCAAAGAGACGAGGGTGAATCATTCGTTTTCAAGACAAGTTAATGGTGGAGTATAAATGTATAAAATGTGCCCCATCTCGTCACAATCACGACTTAGGGGGCCTGATCCTGATGCTTCAAGCTGTGAATTTGTCCGTGGTGTGCTACTGTATAATGCCATCGCATCTGTCTGAACGTATACACCTTCTAAAGGAAGCTCACACAGTAGTCCATTTGCAAGATAACCTCATCGTCTTCGTGGGGTGTGCTCGCTATCCTTCGTCGTTGAAGCTAGTCATAGAAGAAGTGTCATATTTTTTGATATGTTTGCACATTAGAAGCCGATGATTACTTAACGCAAACATGAATCCAGTCCAGCTAGCACCACCTCTTACTAATCCAATCCACTCCTTCGCTGAGGAGAACACTCTTAGCTTCATATTCGTTCCAAGACTCACGACCCTGCCGTAGAGTTGGAACGGCAGAGTAGGTTGACCACATTGAATTCTGTTCTTGGCAGCATAATTAACTGAGATAAGAACAACAGAGTGGTAGCCCGTGGCTTTGTCTGTATGTGCGTTAGACCCAAAAAAAAAAAATCTTCCCGACCGCATGAGTCATTGAGAGTGCTCAAAGAGTATTTCCTGTCTAGAAAAAGCTTCTCAAACTTAGCCGTTCGGAGTTTTCATAAAATTGTAGATCGTGAGAGAACAATATCATGCAAAAGTGGTTGAGTGGTTGCGAGTGGTTGCTAAGGTGCTTTTCCCTGGCCCTATTATTATCAAGCAACAGAATAGAATTCAATGTTTCAAAAACTCAGTACTGTCTGCTGTCACTTAAGCGTCCATAAAAATCAGATTTTATCCATGAATGGCGCTCGTATCGATGAAACCGGAAGACTTTGCATCTTTGGTATGTGCACATACACCACATAGTGGGAACGATCGCTATAATGCTGCGAAAAGTTTACTTTTTCTTATTTCAGCCCCTCTGATTTTGCTTCAATTCACAGCCTTACATCCGCCCTAAGCGTGAGCTCATATCTGCTCTGGTGCCTTTCTGCACCATGGTGCTCGAATTGACCCCGATATTTCTGACTCAAAGGACCAAAATCGTGCTTTTAGACTCGTCTGCTATATAGAGCCAAAGGCCGGACGCTTACCAAACTGCAGAGCTGTTTCATGGTGCATTCGAAAGAAAAATTCTACGTCGGATATATGGTCCCGTCTGGGCGGAAAGCGAATGGAGGAGAAGACATAACCGCGAACTCTATCTGCTGTACAAGGATGTAGCTGTAGTACGGCAGGCAAAAATACGCCGACGCTCCAGCTAAGAGGGTCTTCGAATCAGAGCCTCCTGTCTCGAGAAGGAGAGGAAGAGGTACAGAGGTCATGGCGGATGTAAGACGACTTGGCTTTAATGACTGGAAGCAGCGCGCGGTCACCGATGGAAGGCAGCTATGGCTCATTCTCGGACCATTTATGGGTCTTCGGCCTGATAAGTAAGTAAAACAACAATATCTCGGGTTCATTAGACTCGCTTGAACACCGACGTACCGTGTCTTCTTTGTCCGTGTTATGCTTTTTTCAACAAAAGATGCAAGTTCCCTTCACTTGGGAGCGTGCAATGTACGAAATGTTTTGTTGAGAAATTAGCCCTAATTCCAGACGAATGGTTCTTGAGACCAAGAGGACTACGAAAGGCTGTAACTCCCATTTTATTATTATGCAGGTACGTGAAGACCCAGGGCCACATGCGCCATCGCGCAGTATTTCTTCTTTTACGGCAGAATTATTATTACAGCTTCAGATTCTAGGCTTACTTGGGCACTGCCACAAATAATGAAATTAATGTGAACGTCAAATATGCACTTGATAGTGCGCCACCCTGAAAATTAGTGAATTGTTTGGAATAAAATTGGTTTCTGCTTATGTAAAATGAAATTCAGATGTGGAGGATGGGTATGATGAACCCTTAAGAAGAGATTTAATAAAAAAAAATATTGTAAATGCACGTGAGAGGAATAATTAGTATTGATGTGCCGTTTTATTGCCACAGCTGTAGTACCTCTTATGTCAAGTGTATTTTGTTGCATATATAAGCCAATCCGAGATATATGAAAAACAGTTCATTGTGGTGGCCCGAGGTGTGTTGGGTACGTGAGTCGAGCCCAACGCACTTGAACCTCGACGTCACCTGTGGGTTCGATCCCTGTTCTGTGCTACAAAAATAATGTTCACGGCCCTACCTCTCTCAAGTCACTTACAATGCTCAAATAAAGACTATTTCATTTCTCAACTATTTCGCTTCTCAAACTTGGCCTTTAGGAGTCGACATAAAACTGTAGGTCCCTCCCTCATGTGAAAGAACAATAGCACGCACAATACGAGTGGTTGCTGAGAGGCTAGCTCTATGGGCTGCAGCTCCACTTCTTTAATATTCTTCTCAGAAATCTGATTTTAATAACGCTCTGCCAAGCGCTGACGCTTACAAGAGCCGGGCCAAAGAAGTATGTTAAGGTTTCCTTCTTACCTATGTTGTTGCAACTGCGACAATGTGTTATTTGGGATGACAATGAACTCCGCGACATGTTCTCCAAGGGGTCAGTGTCTCGATATTATGTCGAGTTCGCCAAAAGAGATATTTTGCTTTGATTGCAATTAAACTATATTTGATATTTTTCTTGATGTAGTATTCAGTTTGGCCCATCAGGGAAGTGGGTAGCGATATTAGCCTTGATTGTTTAAATTACCATATGCACCTCTTCTGCAAGACAACATTTAAAGGTAGAACCGTGCCTAGCTAGATCCTCCTTCCCACTACCTGTTCTGTCAGTTTGACCTGCAACACTGAGAAGTGGGATTTAAAGGAGGCCAGTTCAGCTCGGCATTCGTGTACTAGCTAAGAGTATGAATCACAGGTGCCAATAGCCTTGACGGTCGCTTGGCTGTCGACAGTGTGTAGGCTTTAGAAATGTTCAGGACTTCTGAGAATAGACGCGCAGCGAGTCCGCCGATCATCTCAGAGCCGTCAGTCTAGATGTCCCAATAAAAATCCCTGCACACAATCAGTTCTTTCTGCAATTAGAGTTTGAAAGCCGCTAGTTAGGGTCAGTTTGGGGAACGTATAATCTGTGAGGGGTAGTTTCGAGATCTCTTGGTAGATGATCTAAGATGGTGCTACGATCAAAAAACATAGATATACAGAAGCAACACTCCCTGATCCTGATGGCGATGTGAGCTGTTCGTCGTGTATTCACGTGTATTTGGATTAAAGTAAATTTACAATGCAGGGCACGTGCTTTGGCGAATTTATGAATATTTCACCTACAGCGCTGGTATTCGATTTCAGAGATTTTATGAGCCCCTGAATGTCCAAATTCAAAGCTCTATGGTTTTTATGTTATGTTTAGCATTAGGATGAAATCAAACAGTCTAAAAGTGTTTTATACCGGCGTACTACAGAAAAACCAATATCAAGCCAATATTGTACGTTCGACAGCGCGAGCGAATATCATAAAGAGTAAACAGACAACTTGTATACTCCCTTTTTGGATTATTATTCAAATGATCAACCTGATTAGCCATTAGAGACAAATAAACCTCTCTAAACCACGGACTCTAGAAAAATAAATAAATTAAATAAACATTGAAAATAAAAATAAAAAAAATAGTACTTGCGAAATCATCATAATCCCTCGTCTATCATCCAAAATATAAATATATGAGCTGAAGTTTTCATTTTTTATAGCTCGTTTTAAAAACATATTGCCAAGTCCATTGCCACTCAATTTGCCGCGTTGTGTTAAAAAAATAACTACTCTCTCCAGTCGCACAGCAGTCTCCCTCGTGTGCTCGTGTTTATTCACAGCCAATTAAGGATACAAAATTTCGAGCTGCAACTTCTGACATTTCGCCTAATTGACACACAACTTGTGCCTGCGTCGATTGCGATGTGGAAAAAAGTCAACCGGAAGCAGCATGCAGTTAATCAAACAAATTTCGTTTTCCCCGCGGGATAACGTGCGCGCACATCAACGTTCTCCCTGTTGACCTACATTCGCACTGCATCCACTCACCAAAACAAATCTATTTAAAGCTCGCACGAGCGCATCCATGACGAGCCAGCCGGTTTATGAGACCAAGATGTATAAACTCTCAAATTCTGTTCGAGAAAAAAATAGAACGACTGGAGAAATCTTCAAGAGTCCATAGATTTGGACCGCACTCGGTTCGGAATGCCCCCGAGGCGCTGTCAAATGGAAATTCTTTCCAGGCAAACAATGCAGACGACGACGACGCGAATCGGCTCCAGCGCGAGCCCATCAGTTGACAGCAATCCGAGTCCTAAGTGACAGTGGAATATCGACTGACTTGCAGGAGGAATAGGTTCTCTTGTTTTTTTCCTCATAATTAATGCACTCACACTGTTGACAGATGTTAGGCCAATGGTGGCGGTGGTGGTTGGCTGTGGAATTGCAAAGAATATTAATTAGGCAGCGAGCTGCCAGTGAGCGAATGTCACTCGCGATGTGTAAATGTCAGAGCGAAATGAATTGCTGATGTTTGCATTGTCGTGACGAGAGCATTGGAATGTTTTCATGATTTCTACGCGACAAATGTCAGAATTTGTCCTCGGCAGACGGCAGAGAGGTTTATTGAAGAATTGTGTTTATTTGCGTTGGCGCTGAGATGTGAGTGAGAAGTGGCTTGGTTCTTCCGGTATATGCCAGTGAATTTGTCAGTTTTATTGATGCAGAATGTGAGGTTATATGGTTTGTTCTTAATTTGGACTGCGTTTGGGATGTGGAGTAAAGGAGGTTCTCATTCGTCGCATGACTGAAGTTTCCGCAATAGTCTAAGTGGAACTATGTTTCGTTTCAATGAGGAGTGGATTACACGCCGATCGGAGACGTTCAAGACACGCATTTTGGTGGTTTTGTGATATCCATTAATCTATACCCATCTTGGAGTAATTTCAGACAGAAATCTCTAAATAATGTAGGATGTCGTCGAAATCACAAAACAGTCTGCTGGATGCGATTGATAAGGGATAGGGTCCTAGCATATGTCGGCATAGTATGGTGGCAGAGTTCCCTGAGATCCACAAACTTAAAGCTGTTAACTAGAACTGAGAGCATGCCTAAGTGTTAAGGAAGCAATTTCTTCTACCTCAACTTTGAGCGTGGAACTTGGCCTCTACATGCATAGAGGGCCGTCTGAAGCATTCAATCCAAATGTTCGCTGTCAAGCTTCACTGGACATGTAAGTAATGCGACTAGCAGCCACTCACTCCTTTTTCTTGACTTCGAAATAACGTTCAGGCGCCATTTCCCGTCATGGGAGCAGTAGATCACAAAGGAACCCATCAACAATTCATCCATCCAAGTGTATACTGATGCAAAAAGGCCTAGTCGTGGGTATTTTCTCCCAATTGTTAAACATCCACTGCTTTATCTGCGTGATTACAGCAGTGAAGTGGAGCTCTTTGAAGTCAAGGAAGTGGCTAAAATGAAATCGATGCTGGCAATACCAGTCCCGTTGAAGCAATTTCGGAGATACTAATCAGGTCCAAGCTGATTGCATGTTGCTGCGGACTAAAGATTTTCAGCACAAAGCTTTGAATTACCCTACGCTGGGACATGAGCCAATGCGTTAAACGATCGAACTAGGTGTGAGGCTGAAATCGAAACATCCCAGGCAACCTTAGTCAACCACTTCAGGCAGATATCGAGAAGGTAGTGAATGACAAAGTCTTGGAGTAAGCAAATGCAAGACAACTCTGATGTTGTGACCGAAAACCAAAAGCTTTCTAAAGAAAGGTAGTCGGAAAGGAGGCGGATACTGCTCGGTGTTTTGTCTTTTTTTCCAAGACCTGCATGGAATAACAAATACTCACTTAAATTTGATTTATAAGTATGTAGCAGGGGCTGAGCAATGTACTAATGCGATTCGAGGTTATGAGAGAGGTGGGATGAACCAATTCCCCCTGTCCATCATTCTTAAGAATCTAAGTGAGATTTGATTCGGCATGCCAACCAATAAACCTAATCTGACCAAAGTCTCTATCCAGAATCTACTGTTTCTGCTCGCTTCTCGTTTCCAAAATCTAGCTGTCACTACGAAACTGCGACTTTTCAATTTTATTGCCTACATATAGTTTGACACGATGGTTGAAAGCTATGAATACGCTATCTAACGAGTTATTCTACTTCGTACAAATTTTTGACTCTATCAAGCACTCAACAAATAACAGAGGTGCTAATGCGAATCCCTGGTGTACTCCAGACATTGACTTCGAATAAGATTGGTATTCTGGATGTAGAAGATTGTTAGACGGACCCTGATGTACGGCCATCTTGTGTGATGGTCAGGACTGAAAAACAAAGGCTATCTGAAAAATCAGCTTCTGTTTTCAACGTAGTTTAGTCTAATTTGATTACAAGGTTTCAAAAGTAGTACCGATCTTGCAATAGTTCTGCAAAGCCATAAACTTAGCTCTTCTGAGTCGTTGAGCTTATGGCAGTCGCTTCCAGAGGCTTGTTTGGTCATTAAACCAAAGTATCATGTATTATATAGAGTGTGCTGGGTAGCTGGTCAAAGCGAGCAGCTAGCCTACAGCAGCTGAAACTAATCAGAAGCCTACTAGAAGAAGGTGACCACGAATACAATGGTGGAAGGTATGCTTGAATTGTCGGTCAACCGTGGTTGGGGCTATTCTTCAATCAAGAGTAACAACAAAGGGGACTCTATTTCTTAGATGCCTTCCAAGCCTAGACACAGGCATATGCAAAAGAGTGATCCTTAGTTTTATCTACTCACTACAGACTCCAGGGAGACAAAGCCTTTAACTACAACGAATGTATGGCTGACCAAATTGACGTTTAGTCTAAGGCACCGGTGTTGGAGGACCGTTTTTGAAAGCAGCACATACTTCGTCTTACCGAGACTTACCTCCAAGCTAATTTTAACCGATTTCTTCTCGATGACAGCAAAGCGGCACTGATCGCGCGGTGTGATCTTCTGGTGGTACCAATATCACCGGCATATGGGGACAGTTGTACAGACATCGTGCCTCTGCTGAGTTTTGAGCTGCGCACGATCTTGTCGATCCTGATTTGCCTTGTCTGCATCTATTTTTGACATCAAAGGTCTCCGTAAAGTCCGTTCCGAGCTTGACGGAGCAACAATGCTACTGTAGAGCTGAATCATACCCGGTCTTAAGGTCGATAAGGATATGGTAGTATAGATATATTCCAAAATCCGCCGCCCTGTTTAATCAGACTATTGATTCAGAGTTACAAGCACTCACACAAGACCGCAGAGAATATCTCGTATGCGATATTCAGAAGATCTATTCTCCTGTACTTAGAATTGGAGGGTCTCCCTTCTTTAGGATGGTTCGGACAAGGCTCAGATTGTTTAAGATGACATCAACTACAATCAACTCAAATCTTTTTAATTTCCACTACCGACGGTAGTTCCATCCAATGCTCCTCTGCTCCTGAGTTATCTTCCTACCTCCTTGATGGTTTTGATGGCGTTTCTTATGCTAATTTTTTTTTTGCGTAAAGGCGGATATTTTCGATTATTTTCTGTTAGTACACGAATGTAGTTGGCTACTTTGTTTCTTGCTGCTTTGCTACATGAGCTTATTCAATATCGAATCGGAGGTTTCTGCTTGATGGCGCAGTATAACCTAGCATGTTAGATTCACCTTCTCTGCCTTCCTAGCAATATTGCCGCTGGTATTCAGTTTAATGTTAATGTGAGACGTCGCAACGTGATCTGAAAATTCTCTGAAGACCTCTTGCGTTTTTAGCCGTACGGCGCTGAATTTTCTCGCAGCATTTCGTTGATTTCTCGATGTGCGTATAGCTGGAGTATAGCTACATATAGAAAGTGAACGAAACCAAAGCTATAGCCTCGGATCGTCAAAACATAAGAGATGGTGCTTATGTGCCTTCCGTTCCAACTCAATTAAAATAACACAATCTTCCTTTTATCGCTAATCACCATAATTTGTTCTTGTAATCCGTGGGTCTTTACCACCAGAACATGATTTACATCAGCAATTACGTTTACACAGCAAACGCATTAATCCTGCTAATTTGTTCACATAATAATATAATAATAATATGGGTGGCGCTACAACCCGAATTTGTTCACATTAACATAATATAAATAATTTAATAATATATAACTTTTACGCTTTAAGTTCAATCAAAAAACATGCACAATAGTATTATTCAAAGTAATGCCCATCTGAAGCTATGACTTTTCCCATCTTTCTGACAATAAGTGGATCCCATCCCAAAAGAAATGCGCCGACTTGGCAGCCAAGAATGAATCAAGCCAATTTTTGATATTCTGCTCTGATGTGAACCGCATCAGAGCAATAGTAGTCGGAAGGGGCAAGGTCTGGGCTATAAGGCGGGTGGGGTAAAACTTCCCATGCGCTGTTTTCGAAATAGTTTTTAACCGGAATAGCAACGTGGGGCCGATTGTTGGCATGATGGAGAATGATTGCCTCGTGTTTGGTTGCATTTTTCGGCTACTGCTCTATTCAAACGGATTAATTGTGTTCGGTAGCATTGTCCATTGATGGTTCCACCTGGTTTTAGCAGCTCACAATTCAGCACACCCTTATGATCATACCAAATACAGAGCATTAGCTTCTCGACGTGGATGTTCGGCTTTATCTTTGATTTGGCTGGTTGGGTTTCACATATGATTTTTTGCGCTTAGGGTTGTCGTAATGGATCCATTTTTCATCATCAGTAATAATCCGATGCAAAAATGACATCCTTTTGTGGAGTACCAGCACCATTTCAGACATGCAAAATCACCTTTCGACGTATCTAGGCTTAAGCTTATGTACAACACATTTCCCTTGCTTTTGAATATATCGAGCTGCTTGAGAGACACCCAAAGATTATGCGCGCTCTTCTTGTGTTTGGCAGCAATCTTCTTAGAGTTATGCTTCCAGTTCTTCATCTTTAGACTTTTTTGGCTGTCCAGGACGTTTATCGCCTTCAAAGCCAAAATTACCACTTTTAAGTCGTGCAAACCACTTTTGGCGGTTTCGCTCAGCTAGCGCATGTTCATTGTCCATTTAACTTTCACCAAATACACCATACGATGACATTCGGTGCCATTTTTTCATATTAAAGTAATGAAGAAGAACTCCCCGCAAAAACACTTTTTCAAGCCCAAGGTTCAACATATTTGAGGGAAAAAAATGAGTGTTGCTTACGCTTCAAATGAATGGCATATACTGAAATGACGTATAATGACAGTAGCTTTCCAACGTATGTTCCAATGGAATAATACAAGTTACGCCATCTCTTGGGAAACACACGAATATAAGTTATAGACCCAATAAGAACTAAGTCATGTATGTATGTTTATAGCCCCTTAAACCTAAGCAAGTGAGCCTATGCACATTTTTGTGAACTGCTTTAGGACCGCTCAGGTGATAGGCTACTAATGGACGAAAAAAAAGAGGAAAAATAAATTCATTCGCATACGTATCACAAACCACGTCTTCACCTGATGGAGGTTTTGAAAATGAAACAAATTTAAAAACTAGCAACATTTGTGTGTCTTGTCATGTGCAGCTATGTAATTAAAACTGACGTACATTGCCACCTTAATCTGATAGTGCCTTGGAATTAGATGAACATTGCCGCATGTAGAAGTTGGCCACAGCGCGTTGAATGTTCAGCCCCCATGTGTACCCAACAGCCGCTATTTAGCTAATCAATTCGCGTTGCTGATCCCTCATACAGATGTAATTTTTTTTTTGAAACTGACTGACTTCCAGTTTTTCACAGCCGTAATCAGTCTTTCTGATAAAATTGAGAATTTCATTTCTCTTGCCAAGCGATCCCACACAGACCTCGAAACTCCCCCAAAAGGCAACACTGCTCAACGGAAACCCACAAAAAATCAATTTCCTTTGCCAAGCATGCATTTCTCTTCGAAATGAAACTGACCTCCTTTGCATATTCATCTTCAGCCACACACACGAGTTCTTACCCCACCCGCACAGCGATCTTATCCGACGCATGGAAACAGTCCAGCAGAAGGCACTGTTCGCGTAGCTTCCCATTTCCACGAAGAAGAAAAAAAGCACATCCACGTGCAGGATGAGATATCGATTTGACATCTTTATGTGCTTCCGTGGCGGCATCTCGCAACCAAATGAATCACGTTTCCATATGAAGGACCTTCCAACAACCACCCACAGCACTCGGCAAAAATCTCCTTAAGGAGATTCATAACGGCATCAAAATAAAATGTATGCTCATCGGGGAGAACTCATAAATGTGTCCTCAACCCCCCCTGTGGCAGATATCATTCGGCAGCCAAATCTCCACGAATTTGCGTGAAACCCCAAAAACCGCATGTCCACTGAATCCATGCCAACGGGTGGTCCAGTACGGAATTCCGCATACGACGAGTAATTCTGAGAGCTAATGTCCCCCATAAATGGAGCGCTGGGACAAAGGAGCGCTCCATTCACTGCCGTGCACATCGTCGCATGTGTGCGCCCGAGTGTGTCGCGCAAATGGACATGTGGACTCAACATTTAATCACCCGCCCGGGACCGATTACCAATCCATTTACAAATGTCTACGTCTCGCTTGGCCTACTCCCCGTGTCTATTGGAACCGTTTGAACCAAGGGCGGCGGCCCTACGACGCGTCGCAACGTTTGAACGGATTCCGGTGATTCGGACACGACTTGATTAAGACGTAATCGTGTGGAGAATATGAAATTATGACTGGATGGTGGATGAGTTCGGGTGTGTGTGTGTCATTTTCATTGTCCTTCAGGTGGTCTTTAAACATTGACGCTGCCGCCGGCTGGGGTTTCCCCACCTTTCAGCCGACAATTTACGACACTGCCCGCTCCACGGGCGAACTTTGCATGCTCGTAAATTCCATCCTCCCAACGCGGACCGACATCGAGGCTATAAATAAATTTACAAAAGCGAATAAATCCCGTAGCCTGTGCACAAAGGGACGACAACAGCGCGCCTCATCCACTCCCCGGCCCAGTGGCCCAGTTGATTATGCAGTTCCAGCGAAAAGTGAAAACTAATAAAAGTTATTTTCTTGTGAAGGAAAAAATTAAATCGACTCACAGCCCTTAACGACGTCCTTGGAGATCGTCGTTCATTGATACCGATTTGGTCCTCAATTATGAAGTCATTCCCGCCAGTCACTCGCCCACTCACCCGTTCACCCACTCATCCACCCACTCAACCACCCACTCAACCACCCACTCAGTCCAGCCAGTGTGGAAGGTTTTTAATGTTCCGTCAGCTCTTTATGAATTCATCTCGCTGTCGTCGAAAATGAAATGTCCTTCAGACACGACACACACACATGTTCAACGTGAAAATGATTTCCATCCAGTTTCACGGCGAACGGCACTCGCCAGTCACCAGTCACCAGTCACCACTCTCGCAGCAAGGACGAAATTTGAGAGCAAACACAAAAAAAAAAAAAATGGCGACAAAAAAGCAACGAAATCTAATTAACTCATGATGCAACACATGGGATTCATTGCGTGCGCGGGAAGATTTAGACGGACTTAGCCTTCGCCGTTGAATCATATTTTAGCACGAAACGACGTTTATGGTGATCCCTTTTTCAAAGCTGACAACTGAGCAGTCGTTGCGGGCGCGATGGACTGGTGCCGGCGAAGGGCTTGTGCAAATTTTATGAAGACGACTCGGCTGACGTACGCTACTGGCAAGTGAAGGACTGAAATATGGCTTTTGAGGGAGATTATCACGTACTGCTGGTTGTGACGTGGGATGAGACGGGTGCTTTTGTTGTGCAATCCTGTCGACGTGGAGGAGAACAGATTTGTCACCCTCTTGGATGGAGGGAGGCGAGTGGATTAAGCTTAAGGAGGTTTCTGATCAGGTGGTCATCGGTGGGGAACGAATAAACAGGGAGACCCATCTGAGAAATAGAAGCGCATCACCTTAGTGTAATGAAAGGGACATCGAATGTTGGTGGTTCGATGCCCACCGTATTCATGATATAGCCACCACCCTCGAGTCACCAGCAATGTTCAGAGTACATAAAGCTTAGCTATTCAATATTGGATCATGGCAAGCGTCCTTCGCATTCCTTGTAGGCTCTGCTTTGCAGTGGGCGCTGGAAGATCCTAAAGAAGCCTGCGAATATAAGTTAAAAGACATGTGTCTTTGGTCGCAGTCCAATTTTGACTAACCTTTATTAATCATCAGTTACCTTAACCTACCTTAATAATAATAAAACCGCTTGATTGCATTGATGACCGCGCTGTGTACTGTCGCGTGCAGGAAATGCCGAGCTCCACACTGGAAAAGGAGTCAGTACTTCGGGTGAACGTGCTAAGGTTGCACACCATAAAGGACACTGCTTTTGAGCACCGCCCGATCGTTTCTGGTGAAGGTACTAGGTTTGGTGGTAGCGGAGATGTTGAGTGACCTCTTTGTATTCAGTCCTATCACAGAATCCATTCGTAGCTCACCTCCGTACGAACGCTACCATACGAACAACGAAAGAATCCGGGTCTACTACTGGATCGATAGCTGTGATATGTCGGCTCGTAGCTGTTCTTAGGTTTTTGGCAGGATGTGGATACCAACTTGGCGTTGGTAACGATTACAAGGTTGGAATGGCAACAATTTACATTTTGCTCAACACTTAAAAGCGTATACCGGAAAGAAGGCTATGTCCTGGATAAACATCGGGATGAGCAAGTCGGAAAAAAAACCTGCGAAAAGAGACTTACATTTAAAAGCGAACTTCCCAGGCGTCTTTGTGTGTGTCGTTTAATTCACATTTGACCCTTTCCCAAAAAAACTGTAGGATCTTCCTTCTACGCTTTAGAGTACCCTTGAGCCACGTCGGATTTCTCCAGCAACAAATGCAACAGGCTTTCACACTGCGGCTTATCTGTTTGCTTCGACCTTTTTAAACATATTTTTGTTTTAAAATTTAAAAAAATGTTCTATCATGCCGATTATGGAGTCCGCCGGATCGACTGCGGAGGGAGTAACTCACATCCGCAATCGAAGTTCAACCCTTTTATGGAATCCGTCGGATGAACTACATTATCGGTCCGCAAAACCTTCCTATCGACCCCTTCAGTAATCAGCTGTTTGCTGTCAATTTTGATTTTTTGGTTCAATTGTTCCGAAGAATAGTTATTTACGGACTGAATTAAGGTACATTATGGAGTCAAGTGCCCTTTTAATGTATTCAAAAGATCAAGAAAATTATTCCCAAGATATTCGATGTAAAATTAGAAGTGGAGCGAAGGATATTTAAATTAAGTAGAAATTCTTTTGTAATCAACCTTCTTTCAGATTTGTAAAATGATTCAGGATTGAGATATGTATGTTATCTTGACGAAAATACTGCCACCTGTGTTAAGATCCACATCCTTGTATCCGCAACATAAGTTCGCAGCATGTTTAAGATGCCTGGATGAGAATGTTGTTGTTTCAGTTGTTCTTACCGAGTTTAGCTATTAGAAGAATATTCTGTGTCCATTGAGAATAAGCATGAGCATGAGCGAAAAACGGGAAGCAAATTATATTTGTATGAATCAAGGATAATTTTCATTTGTCTTGTTCTAAAATTTACTTCCGTTGCAACCACACATCTTTTTTTCCTTCAAATCCGCAATTCATTTGGTTCGGATTGAAAACGTCACAAAATGTATGAAGTGCGGATGAGTTGCGTTTTCTATAATAGCATTTTCTTCGCACTACTTTACCGACATCTGCTGGTTTTCGTTTTCCTTAATAGGAAAATATGCGGATGCGAAAATTTTCGCTCCGCAGTCGATCCGCCGACTTCCATAATCGGCATGTATATGTACTCACATTTTTATATAAAAGGAATTCCGACGCAAATAACTTTTCGTAGACAAATATAACAAATTTCGATTTCATTCGTATTCAGCGAACGAGTGTCTGTACGAGTGAGTTCTGTGATCGATTTTTCGGGAATCGTAGAAGATTTTCGAGTACGATCGAATTCATGATAGGGCTCATTAATTTAGACTAACAAGTAAATATGACTTAAAATTCCATGGTTCTAGTGTGTCTAGAACCTCAGAAAATGTTTCTGCAACCCAATTGGTGAAGTACGCATACCCGCTCTGAAGCCGTAGCGGATACAGTTCAGTAGAAGAAATTAAGAAAATTACCAGTGTACCAGAGTAACCAGTGCCGTGGTGAACAAAGTGTTGTGCAGTTTTGGGGACAACTATGGAAATAAATTCGTGAATAGTGGACAGACTTCCGAGTGTCGTGTGATTACTGGAGAGCTTTGTGACAGCAGTAATCACGGAAGGCACTATCTTCGACATAATCCAGCACGTCACTTGTCGCCCGCTCCCTACATGTCTCCATGGGAAAGGTGAGCTAGTCTTAATGTCAATGAGGACATAACAAAATAAATTTTAGAAAGTTAGTCCAACCGAATAAATCAATAGTGCGGCGCACACTTTTGACGTCTGGTTTTTAAGTTTCGGCAAATTTGATTGACTCTAGAAACAGTGATGGCAATCAACTTTGACTCAAACAAGTTTGCCTTTATCATATTTTATTTGATTTTCCCTCTTTGAGGGAGTTTATTTCAAATCAAACCATGCCGCGATCGCTGCTCTCTAAAACTAAACTTATTTTTACTTATTCCAATTGGTCGATGTCGATGAGCAAAGGCCTTCACACGATTCCGTCTGACGGTGGATAATCGGCTACGCTCACACGGTGGTGTCGGTTTGCTCGGCTAAAACGCTGACCATGCGTCTGGCTTTTTGCTGCCCATGTGTGCGAGTGTGCGTGCAATGTGAGAGCGCGTTAACTTAAGTGCTATCGATCAAGAAACTCAGCTGGGGCTAGACATTGCCATCGACATCGACAATTTTGAGGTAGTGAAGGAGTTTGATTGTGGTGGCCCGAGGCGTTGTGTGTATGTGCGTCGACCCCAACCTCGACGTCGTAGGTTCGATTCCTGCTCTGTACGACGAAAACAATTTTCACGACCCTACCTCTTTCGAGTCACTGACAATGCTCAAAGAGTATTTCCTGTCTAGAAAAAGCTTCTCAAACTTGGCCGTTCGGAGTCGGCATTAAACTGTAGGTCCCTTCCACTCGTGTTAGAACAATAGCACACACAACACGAGTGGTTGCTGAGAAGCTAGGCACTGGCCTTCTACGGGCTGTAGGGCCACCCATATTATTATTATTATAAGGAGTTTGATTATTTTATATTTTGCCAATCCTGCTATATGCAGCCGAAAGTTGAGCGATAAGCAAAGCAGAAGAACTGATACCGAAAAAAAATTCTGCGTCGAATATATGGTCTTTAAGGACGGTGAAAACACAACCAGGAACTCTACAAGACTTATGACGCGTATATGACGCGAAAGGAAAAAATAAGTCGACTGCACTGGCTCGGATGCAGGAGAGTCTTCGAATCCGTGTCTAAGGTTTATAGAAGGAGAAGAAGACTGACACCCCGATACAAGAGCAAGTAATCGAGGATACCAGACTGCAGAAGTCTTGATGACTAGAAGCAGATTACATAATAAAATAAGTCCAGTGGACAGTTAAAGTGCGATGCTTTATTTCGTTACAAATTCAGTGTACATTAGTGATCAATTGATTTTGAAAAACGAAGCAAAATTAAGACATTCAAATTATGATCTCGAAGGTACTTTATTTGTCCTGGATGTAGATTTAATTTGAAAAAATGTATATGATCAGGTGGCCATCGGTGAACACAGACGTAACATCGTCCCGATGGAACACGCTTTGGGTGGTCTCAGAAGGAGTGGAACAACTTACCGTCAGTTTTTGTTAAGACTTCGACTTTTATATTAACGACACCATCTTTCTAGCATCACAGCGGATGGAAAGAGTCTAGAGCGGTCGAGAAAAGCTTCTCAATGTCCACCGCTCGGCCTTGGCTCTAGCGCCATGAAAAAAAAGAGGACGACTTGTGTACCAATATTTGTGTTCGTAGAACTGTTCTAAAGATGATCAAGGTCTCCTCCACACAAGCAACAACCTGAAACCCATTCCAAAGTGGCATGGCAACCGATTACAGCAGCCCTTAAAGTATCACCAAGCAGCTCGGTTGAGCGGGCAGAACGAAGCGTATCACAGTCGTTTCGTGTGAAAGACGTGAGATAATACACACAGCACGGCATCTACAAATCAACGATGGACCAATTTGACGGAAAGGCAGACCGTGCGGCACTTAAAGTCCGTCGTCCCTTTAACTTCATCGCCTTCACTCACTGCGTTGCCCGGGAGACGTGCCGGCTTAAAACTTTTCCAATTAGTCCCCCTCCTTGCTGGACACACTGCCACGCTCAGAGTCGCCCTTCCGCAGCGGATATAGATTTCTATCCCTTAATCCATGCAAGTGTAATTAGATTTCTCCGAGCAGGGCGCACACACGTCAACGGGGCGCGTGTACGGCGATGGCGCATTCGTGTGTCCTCGTGTATTAAATTTATTTGGTCTCCACCCGTGCGTCGGTATCGCTGTCGCCATCGTCACGACATTTAACGCCACGACGCGACGTGGATCTCATGGTTAAATAGTTCACCACATTCTCTCGTCCTCCGCCGAGTCTTGCTCCTCTTCGAATTCGGAGAATCACAGCAAAGCGAATGTAAATTCGTGTCTCTTGTCATAATTTTTATTCTCCCCCTCTTTTCTCGTATCTCCCTCCGACCTCCTCCCATCACTTTCGAGTGATTTACAATCGCAGAGAGGACGGGTTCCACTGTGTGTCCTGTGCGGTGTGCTGGCGGGCGATTACTCCTTAAATGATTTAACTCGCCAGCTTTGTGTGGCTCAGCCGGGCGGAGGAGCTTTTGCGATACGAGCGTCGGAATGATGTTACTTGCCAGAAGGAAAACCATCGCAGACACAACTCATGCTCTCGTGCTTTCCTTTTTCGGCACAGGACGTGATGTAGACTTTTTTGAATTTTAATTATGAAAATGTGGAAACGTTCTCGTCGGGTGTGTGTGTGCGAGATGATGTACACACGCTCGTGTGTCCTTCGGCTTCGGGGGGAGTGGTGGTGGTTTTGAATTGCCTTTCCGTGGAGTTTCTTAAATGTCTGTGCGCTTCCCCCCGACAATGGGTTTGAATTCATTTATCAGTTTGTCAGTCTTAACGTTGTTAATACTTTGAACCGACGTGAGTTTAAACTCTCACGAAACTGATTTGTCAACGTAATCAAAGGAATCCGCGAGGAGGCGCGGCGTGTGTGGATCTACGAGAGTAAATGAAGGAGCATACGCGACTGGCGGCCTTGACACGTTTGCAGGAGTCCCACAGAGAGACGATGACACAGAGATTGTTTGCGCACTTCAAAGACTTGCAGCCGCAAGTAGATGATGAAGGAGATGACGGAAAGCGGTCGCCGATGTGTTGTGTCCTCGATGGGATTTCAAAAGGGACACGCGGTGATGGGCATGTGCGAGGGATTTCAAAGGAAATTAAAGTGCAGCTTTGTTTATCATGTAGTAAAGTATGTAGACAAAGGTAATGAAGCGTTTGAACGGCATTCCTCAGAATGTGCCTTTGGTTCAGAAATGGACACATGTCCCTGGTAGAAGCAATTTCGAAGCAGCCACTCTATACGTAATTATGTTTTGTGTTATCAGGCAGGCGAACCATGAAGGGTCTGAGCCTGAGCAATTGCTGCCTTCCATTGGAAACGGTCCTGGGCACGCTGCTTCCAGTCATCAAAGCCAAGCTGTCTTATATCCGCGATGACTTGGTCTCTGTGGCGGAGGTTCGGTCTTCCTCTCCTTCTCGAACCAGGAGGCTCGGATTCGAAGACCCTCTTTGCTGGAGCGTTGTTGTCCATTCGCTCGATGTGGCCGAGCCAGTGTAGTCGACGGATTTTTGCCTTTCGGACTACATCCACATCCTTGTACGGCTCGTAGAGTTCGCGGTTGTGTCTTCTCCTCCATTTGCCTTCCTCGCAGACGGGACCTTATATCCGACGTAGAATTTTTCTTTCGAAGGCACTATGAATCAGCTCTGCAGTCTTGCTGAGCGTCCAGCTTTCGGCTCCATAAAGTAGGACTGGCAGGATAAGGGTTTTGTAGAGCATGACTTTGGTCCTTCGAGTCAGGAGCTTCGAGACCAGTTGTTTTGACAAACCGCAGTAGCATCGGTTGCTAAGGGCGATTTTACGTCGGATCTCCACTACGGTGTCATGCGTGGAGTTTACGTTTGCCGTGAGGTATACAAACTACCTCGAAATTGTAGCTGTCGATTCTAACGTTTTGCCACTCCATACGTAAGCAAATAGAAAAGAAGTTCCGTCGCTTGATGGGATTTTTGGAAGCGAAATCAGTTGTCGATGGCTGCATCTTATTGTGGCTCATTTTTAAAAGGATATAAATTTTTAAAAATTTACTTAGTTCTTAAAAGTCGCTTAAATATCGAAGAAATTGTTTTATGCCGTAACCAACATTTCCCCAGTTTTGGTATGGAGAGCATTAAGCATCATTAGTGGATAAGTTCAAAGTAGAGTCTGCAGTATACAATTAGATAATGATGATCTTTCAGCAAGCAACTTTTCTCACACTTCGATAAGCCCTTTCCATTAATTATTTTAGAATTGGTTGAGCATACGATACTTAAGCTTCTTAAAAGGACACGACAGGCATTTGATGAAAAGGTGGTCAAACTTTTGGAAGGATTTGAGAGAAACTACTACTAATTATTTGCATGATCGCCAGAACATTTTAGTGACTCGGTAGTATCTGCATATCATACACAAGAAAGGCCTCCGCATTCCTTTGCCTGCGCCAACTATAGGAAGGATCAGTCTCCTCAACATCGCGTACATTCTTTACCGTTTTATGTGCCAAACTCGTCAGGTTGTGTAGGATTACGATGGAGAACTCTCTCTGCTCGATCAAGGTCCGCTATGAACTAGAGGCCTTCAGTGTCAAAAAGGTATTTGGGCAAGGCGACACGCTTTCAAGTGATTTCTTTAACATAACACTTGAGAAGATCGTGCGAAACTCAAACGTCAACACCAGTGGGACGATCTTCCAGAATTCGGCTTTGCTTGCGTGGACGACATTGACGTGATTATACGAACACAGCGAGCCGTCAATGAAGCGATTGCTGGCATTGAAGTGGAAGTGGCTGAAATGGGCTTAGCATTAAGCTAGAGCAAAACAAAACACATGCTGTCATCACGGATGGATTCACAACATCGACGTCTCGGAAAGAGCGTCGTAATGGGCATCAGAAACTTCGAGGTAGTCAACGACTTCGTCTACCTCGGCTCTGGAGAAAACAGGGACAATAACACCAGAACTTAGATCAAGCAGGCAATTAACAGAGCCATCTCTTGAAACACCAAGCCAGCTTTATGTAACTGACTCTGTCATCCTTCTCTATGGCGCAGAGACATGGAGGCTATTGAAAGCGGGTAAAGAAGCTCTTGGTTGTTTTGAGAGTAAAGTTCTGCCTGCGATATTTGGTCCTGTTTCGCTTTGATGGTGTCTGGATGAGAAGATTCAAGCACGAATTGTGCGGGCTGTACAGCGGCATACACCCAGTTAAGCGTCTTCGGATCAAACGCTTGCTAGAGCACAAGTAGAGCGAATGGACACCAGAGCTCCGGCTGGAAGATTCCTCGAAGCCAAGCCATTGGGACAAAGCAACAGAGAACGTCCTGGAACGAGACGACGCACACAAGTCAAGAAATACCTCCACACCATGTCAACTTTAACTGTGGAGCAGTTGGGCGCAAAACATGTATGATACCAGCCAGCAATTCATCTTCCTATCTATATTCTAAAAGCAGGTGAAATCTATTATCTGTTTTTGAAGAGATCAGAATTGTTATCGCCACAAAGAATTATGTGTTCTTAATTTGCTGAGAAGCACTGACTTTCGGAGAATAAGAGCTCAGGTGAAAGTCATCGATAAGGACTGTCTGCAGCAAATTTCCGAATTCAGCAAGAAGATATCCTATCTCACTAATTCCGAACCATCCAACAACCTTACAGGAAATGAAAATGTATTTACTCCTGCTTAACATAAGCAATACCATTCCTAGTTCTTATACGGAAAGTCGCCTCTTCGTCTTCGAAAAGGAGTGGGTGTCAAAACAGAAAGTTAATCTGCTCCACGAATTCGTAGAATCCGTTGCGTGTCTTGCATTGTGTCAACAAACTAACAACATATGATGATTGGGTCCTTAGAAACAACATTGCCAGCGAATAAACATGATCTTACCTATTTCTCATTAGCACTTTCCAAGTGTCTCTCGGCTAAGTCAGAACGATGACTTCAATTAACAGTCCATATCCCGCTTCGACAGTAAATTTTCTAAAAAAATGTCAAGCCTCAAACGCTCATAACTTCGTGTCGGTGTTGGTAATTTTTAGCTATCGCAAGACCTTAAAACTTGCTGCAAACTGCACGAAATAACTGCCAGAAAGCAACATCAATGAAAAGCAACACTTACCGTACTCGCCAAAGACACAATTCAAAAGTATCACAATTAAGTCCGTACTTAAGTATTTTGGCGTCGTACGTCATCTGACTTTAGTGAGGATCTGGGCAAAAGGGGATCCTGAAACAAAGCACCTGAGAAACTAGCTAAGCGTGGCGTCATAGTGTAAGTTCACTATTTATTTAAAGATTGCAACTGCGATTACATTCTCAATGAATTTCTTAATGTATTGGCCCTAGACTTTGTGGATACGTGCGTCTACCCCAATGCACTTGAATCTCTGTGTCTAGGTTCGATTTCTGGTCTGAACAAAATTTCACGGCCCCTCCTCTGGCTAGAAAAAGCTTCTCAAACTTGGCAGTTCGGAGTCGCCATCAAACTGTAGGTTCCTTTCACAGAACAATAGCACGCATAGCACTACTTGTTCCTGAAAACCTAGACTTTGACCCCCTACGGGCTGTAGCGCCACCCATATTGTTATATTATTTCCATAATGGGTCAACAGGAAACAATCTGTGAAAGTGAACTAATTAATCATTAATCAACTTTTTCTGTCCCGATTGTAATACTGACTAAACCATATTGCTAATCTAGCTACCAAGAGTAAACTGCAGTATACTAGTAGGGATCATTATATCCTACTGTCTATGCGTGATTCTCGTGACTGGAGCATAGCCCTTGTTTTCGCCACGCCCTTGCCAAACTCGATATAAACTTAACTTATAAACTTGAGTTCAACTATTCTTTGAAACAAAGTCCACAAAACCTAATCAATTTTGCAAAAATCACTTTGACATTTAGCTTAGAAAAGGCGTGATGACTTTTTTTTGCAATTTGAAGTTCGACGTTACTTTATTGAACTGGAACAATTATAGTGGAACCAACCAAACTCCTACCTAACTCTTGAAATTAATGGTTCTATGGAGTCCATGCAGCGGTTATCATGCTTTTTCATTGTTTTCTTGATTTCGTTAAAATTGCGAGGTTGTCTGCACTCAAAAACTGCAATACACAATCGAAACAACGCAGCTCGTAACTTGAAAGTCGTCTATTAATAGATGACTATTGACAGGAATCTTGTTGCAATTAAAGCTACTGGGCGGGATATTCAAATTTTCGCATTGTATAAGTATTCAAACAATTGAGGTTCCTCACCACCTGGGTCTCCCTGAATCTAGCTTCAATGACTGACACGAGCTTCTGTAATAGAGGGATATAGGGGTATCGAGTCACATATAATGCTCTTCTCACTTGTCTAGAAAAAAGTTCTTCAAACTCCGCCGTTAGCAAGCGATAGCGTCCAGCAACACATAACAAAATGCATGTGGTTGCTGTCCAAGATAAACCCAGTTCCTAGTTAGACTATAGCGCCACCTCTTATTACTTTTAGAATTCGGAAAAATTGAAGCAAGCAGTCTTTCTTTGGCCTTGTTTAAAGAACAAATTCAGATTTAATTTGAAATGCCTTGAAATTTGAAGAGAAACTCAAAATCACTCCTCTCCCCAGTTTATTGCCTCCGCCTTAACTGGTGATGTGCTCACGGGGAATTAAATCAAGCACTTTCTTCAGCACAGATAAACTCGTGTGAGAATTACGTGGCAACCCTCAAATGTATCGTTTTTCTCGAAGCCTTCTCATCCTCAAGCCGGAGAGACTCTCTGCCTTGTGCCACTCGCAGTGACCATTCATTCGGAATTAAATGCTAATCACGAGAAAGAGTGCATGCGAAGCAATGAAAAATGCATTACTCCTTCCTCCGATTACCACTGGATTCGTGCTCGTTTCTCTCCGACGCAGTGGCTCTCTTTAAATGTCCATAAACCTAAAAGAAATGCGCGCTTAAATTTCAACACTCTTTGAGTGTTTCTTGATGTCTTTCGCTTATTGTCCACTCCTCCTCCGGTTCGCCGAGCATCGGTTGCATAAGTACCCACCAGCCACCAGGCATGATGTGTTCCCAATAAAACCTCAATTACATTCCAATTTCCCCGACGACCCACCCACCCCACGGCACCCATTAGCACGAGCAAATGGCAGGCCATCTGATTAAAATCTGTCGAACTGCTCCGAGTGCTCACCACGGCCATGGAGTACACGTAATAACTTTCATAAATTGTTTCCCAACTATCGGCGAACTTCCGGCTGCCAACAGATCTGCTCGTCTCAGATAATTCATCGTTCTTCTCATCGGCCTGCTAGCCGCCGCGCCGCCCTCAAACCACATTTGGCAGAGGAAAAGTTTGCTGACCGAAAGTTCTGCGATCATTGTCCTTCCAGCCCGCGCCCAAGAACTCGGACAAGACAATCGACCACGTCCCTGTACCGAGATTCGTTCTGCGGAAGAGCTACAGACGTGCATCTGCAGGGCGGAAGAGAAACTTTTTCATTACATCACGCAATATGTGGCCGCTTCCGGGTCGAGACCGAACACTCGTCCCCCCATTGTTACATTGTCGGTCGTCTTCTGGGACCGCAGAGCGCATGCCGGCTTGGTGGTGGATTTTTAACACCCCCTTCGGGTGGTTTTTCGGGCTGTTCCGTCGACCCATATTCTTCGTTATTGCCAATCAACATATATTAGACATTACCCGCTCTGTCTGCGGGTTTCAAGTTGGCTGATGGCTGTTTGCCGCCGCCGCCGCCGTCGCTCGAGACGCTGCTGGCTGATACGGACCTGCCGACTGCCGCAGTTCCCCGCGCCTTCGATTTGTCCTTGCGGCAGCCGAAAGTGGGGCACAGCAATAAAAAGCTGCCGCCTCTTATTCCGAATGACTGGTGGGCGGCCTACTCAACGGGGACGGGGATCTACGATGACGGAAGTCTCATGTGTGTTTATGTTCTCCTCCGAGTTACATAGAGTTCCGGATTTCCTCGAGAAATGTGTGCATGAGTTAATCGAAATAATTACCCGATTCCGTGTGGAATCTGCTCGGGGAGTGCGAAACGTTTCCTTCCCGGGGCACTCCTCGAGAGGAGCTGTTCGAGTTTAGGCGAAATGTGGCGTCTTGGATCTTCTGTCGCGATAAATAGTCGTTAGGCGTTCGATGTTTTGTTCAGGGGCGGACTTTAAATTCAATATCAAAGGAGTCGATTTACGAAAGGGACTATCAGAAGGCAGATGGAAGCTGAGTGGAAGGAGTGGCTGGAACATGGTATATTTTGTTGTCTTCCTCCATGAACCCAAGGTACGCGTGTGGCACGTTCGATAATAGAACTGTCTAGCGAATGCTAAGCACCTAGCAGGTTAGGTAGTTGGGTATCCTGTAATGAGGGACGTTTTTCTATCACGACATCTTCTTTTATTCTTAAAACCACTCCGAATCACACACATCTTAAGAGGATTCAAAGCCTCCTAAGACCTTGATCTGAACGTGGAAACCGCCTCGTTTCCTCTGTTTGAGTTGAGCAGATTGTGGATAGACCCTGCAACTTTAGCCAAATTCATCGGTCTTGCAGTTGTTGTGGTATCCATGCCAAGTCATCGATTTCTGTCTCTATTCCAAAGTTAATTTTTCAGTTTCCACCTTTTGCACGTGAGCTTCGCCGCATATCCCTTTTTTCGTCCGATGAGTTTAATGTACCATTTTACTGAACCATCTTTATTCTTGGATGGAATTCCATCCTCTTCTTTAATTGGCGCTACAGTCCGGGGTGGACCTGGGCCTCAACCAACATGCCTCTCCAGCCAGCACGATCTTTCGCTAGCTGCTTCCAGCTGCGCGCACCAAGTTGGTTGAGGTCCTTTTAAACTTGTGTGCGCCATCTCGTGCGACGACGTCCTCTGTTGCGCTGTCCCAATGGCTCGGTATTAAAGATTCCATCCTACTCCCTCTATTCCTTTCTGTGAAGCCGGTGCTCTTCAATTCTATTCTGCTCGTAGAGCTCACGGGCAGCTCTCGTCCTTCTTTGCAGCACTGCTTCGTATGCTTCCCGTTTGGCTGCATGTGCTCGCTGAGATTCTTCATCGAACCAGGAGTGAAACCAAGCACATCAGCTGCGGCTTTTCTGATGGCTTCATGGCAGTATTGCCACTGGTCTTCTGCACTTGATGACGGCGGTATGAGACTCTGTGAGAGGTGAAGGGAGACTCGTTCGGCGAATTCTCTAGCGATCTCCTGCGATTGTAGCCGTGCGATGTTAAATTTGTTGGCAGCATTTTGATGATTTCGCGTGGTCCGGGAAATCCTCAATCGGATAGATGGTGATCCGAATCAATGTTGGCGCCTCGGAACGTCCGGACGTGCAAAATGCTGCTAGAATGTGTTGCGTCGATCGCAATTTGATCAATTTGGTTCGTGGTAGATTGATCTGGAAATCGCCATGTTCCCTTGTGGATGTTAAGGTGTAGGTAACGTGTGCTTGCTACATTGAGGTAGTGGCCCGCGGCAAAGTCGATTAGCCTAAAACCGCTATCGGACGTGGTGTCGTGTAGACTGTGTCGTCCGACTGCGCTACCGAAGATGACCTCCTTGCTCAACTTTGCGTTAAAGTCACCAGGAACGTCAAGGCTAGGACATCTCTCGTAAGTTTTGTCAAGGAGCTCGTGGAAGCAGTCTTTGGTTGCGTTATCCTTCTCTTCCGTCGGGGAATTTAGCCTTGATTCGAATCGTCAGCAAGCGTTCGCTAATTCACCCAAAGCTCAAGACTTACTGGCCTAAGTCTGCTGCTGATGCCAAGGCCGCATCCAAATGTGCGCTGACGTGTTCGTTGTAACAGTCACCGAAGTAAATATCACAGTTTTTCATTCTACTTGCCCATCCGGTCCAGGGCCTTCGCAAGTTGTTTGGGTAGAAGTGGTCTGTCAAGCGTCCCGATATTCCACTTGCCGGTTCGAAAATCGCAGTCCTCATGTCGCCTGCTAGCGTCGTCAGCGGTAAGATCATCCATACCCGAGGCTTGTAGTTGGTTCGTAACTAAATAATTAGTTACACGTTAAGGGAGTTACCCCCTCGCGTAACCACCGAACCTGGAGGACCGGGACTTAGATTATGCAAGCCTTTGGACAAGGGGCCGCTGCATACATTGGTTCACCTCGAAGCGGTTGCTGCAGAGGCTATCCAGAGAGCGCCACTAGGAGGCTGTATGTCAACTTGAACTGCGCACTTACAGGGATCGATGCTGGCACCTCGCCAAGTTGAGAGCAATCAACAGCTTTGCCCTGTATGCGCAGGTCCCATGTCAAAAAGTGAATTTTGTCGTTTTGTCGTTTCCGGGTGACGACACCAGACAATGTCCAAGATAATTCTGCAAAACCTGTGATAAGCTCAGTTCGTCTTGCGTTGTGAATTGTTCTGACTGACAATAAACTGCATATAAAATCCATGTACAACATCAATCAATCAATCTTCTCCAATTGTACTAGTTCTCCTTGTATTGGACATCTTGTGTTCGACAATGCCTTGCGTCCTAGAGCCTGACAATGCCTGCCACTTAGGGATCCTTGTGCCCAAACCTTCCAAAATACCTCCAAAAGAAACAATTGAGCAAAAATAATATACTTCCTCCCCCAAAACTTGACTCACCATCATCCCACCCAGTCAAGGGCACCATAAAACAAAGTGCCCTCTAAATGACGACCGTCCCCGACAATAGTTGACCCAAAAAACCGTCCACATTTTCATTCGAACCAAAGACAATTGAAAAGATTTACGGAATCCCTCTAATTTCCGAAACTCATAAATTCCCATCTAATTTCTGCTCCTCCAAAGAAACGTGCCTGCCAACAATGAACGGCCAAACTACAACGAAACACGCTCCCAAGCCCACGCCGGGGAGTGGGCAATAAAATCCGAAGACTCAACTCTATCAAATCACCCGCCATTAAGCTATCTATGATGGAGATGACGAAGCGAGTTTCCCTTTGACTGACGGCAACGGAAAAAACAAAACCTTTCCCTCAAATCAATGTCACTGCTGCCGGCCGGCCCCACGACACTCCGTTCACTTAGTGACCATTTGTGTCCACTTTGCTGACGTCATCGTGTCATATAAATTAATAAAATAACATTTCGATGTAACACAATGACATCGACACATGCTATCCACCAACGGCAGCGATGACCTTGAGTTCGAATTAAAATACCTCAGATCTGACGGGGGACATGTGTTCATGTGTGCGGGCCTCAGCACGCACCTTTCCTTCCTCAAAAAAGACAGAGCACGCAGTGCCCCACTCTCGGAGACGGCCTTGTGTCAATATTTGAACGGGCTCAAGCGCCGCATGTACACAAAAAACGAAGAAAATCACCCGAAATCCGGCAGATACTCGAACAATGGGGGATGGAGTGGAAGGCTCGCGTCTCGGATCCTTATCCCATCAATGTCGTCGTCCCTCGGAGAGAGGCTCACATGCTACGTAAATGAAATTTAAGGATCATCGATGTCACAGACACCACGGATACACTTCTAACATTTAACACACAATCGGCTGCGGCTTTAAGTGTGTTGTGGATTTTATTATATCCCCTCGATGGGTTCCCGTCCACCCCCACCCCACAACCATGGACGACAGCAGGCAGTAAGGACTCGCATGCGAGTGGAAGTAAATGCCCATCGAGGCGAGGTCATCGGGCAGTGGAGAGACCCAATTGAACGGGAATCAATAGTATTGATTGGCGGACGAGTCCGCGCGCCGGATTACCTTCAACGTAGCGAGTGAGTATCTGCCGCTACTGCTGCTGCTGCAGTCCCCCTCTTAGAAGCCGTTGCGTTCTAAATATAGATGACCGACTGTCGGCGTTTAGTGGGCACTTGGCCACTCGGTGAAGAGATGGACTGAGGAATCACCCGTCGTGGGCCGAAGTGAGTGCACCCCACTCGAGCGATAAAGATTGCAGCCGTGTGGAGGTCACTAAAGAGGATTATGCGTTCGTTCTGGTTCTGCTTCGCACGTCTCGCAGAGCCCCCTCCTCAAAAGGGTGTTTACTGACTGGAAATGCATTCGATTTTGGGGCTGAAACGCACCCGCCTCGGCCGGGAGGGGGTCGTAAATAATGCAGAACGATCCTGATTTCGGATGTAAATTGGTTTCCGTTGTGCAGCTGCTGTGGAGCGGATCAGTGGAGGGCTTACGCACCGACAGATGTAAGGCGGTGTTTACTTTCTGTTTAATTTCGGCAATTAATCGTTCGGCGGAAAGGTGAAATGTCTTCGAGGGGCAGTCACAGTTCGACAGTTGACGGACTGCATATTTCATAAGCGACACCGGCGTGGCGGGGCAAATGTGGGGGTTTCGTTGGCTGGAGTGAACACACGCGTCATCTGTGACATTTCGACGCGGGTTCAGCAGCCTCAAGTGGAATGGCTAATTTGTTTGACTTGCCAACGGAATGTCCGATGTTATGCGGTCGGAATTAGAGTGAATTGAAGTGGTCGTGGATGGGGATTTGGAACTCTAGAGGTATGGGGGATTCCCACAACAAAAGTTCAGTTAAACTATGATTTATTGATGGACACCAGCGGCAAGCTATAAGAAGCGACAAGCGAACGAATCAAGGCACGGCGGGGTCTAATTTTAGGTTAGTTGGAATAGAATTTTCAGTCGGGGAGGGAATTCATTATTCATCGATCGAGTCAATCAGTTGCCTAAGGCTGGTAGGAGTGGAGGGCTACATAACACAGGCAAGTCGTATACACCAAGTGTATTCCAAACCCACAGTGTACCCCATCCTCCCTCAAGTCTACCTTAAGCCAATGTATTGTGCTTATTTACTTAAAGTGGCGCTAGAGTCCGTGGGAGACATGTGCCTCAACTAACGACTTCGTTCTTTCCACTTGCGTGCGCCTACAGAGGTGCAGTCAAACCTAAGTAAGTTGACTACAAACTAGTCTACTGTCGCATATTTCATTAAAAAACCAGCGGCGACTGAGCTTTTTTGGGTGTAACTGCGAGTTATGTCCTTTAGCACACTCTCTCAAATTGCAAGCAGAGACAGCACTACTAAACCGGGGAAGATCCTCGTGGCTCTAAGCGTCGTCTCATTCGAACTCGCATCTGGTGTCTCTCAGGGTAGCCCAATGGCACCCTTGTCCTTTCAAAATTAATAAATGCCTACATATGTACGTTACATGACTACAGTTTGGGTTTTAGGTCCTTCTCCAAATGGGGACGCTCTTTTTGTCCATATAATCTACATGGCCCAGCCACCGTAGGCATTGTATCCGAAGAAGCCTGGCTAGGTCCACTCCGTTGTGCAGCCCGTGCAGTTCTTCTTCTCTAGAGAACTTTTCTCTCGAAGAGACAAAGGATTAGTTTGTCCATACCTCCGCGTGGTATGGCAGAACTAGTATGATCAGTTCTTATATAGAATCAACTTGGTTCTTCGAGAGAGGGCTCAATTACTCAATTGCCTCTTGAGCCCAAAGAAACAGCGGTTAGCAAGAGTTATTCTACGCTTGATCTCGGTACTGATGTTATTAGTACAGTTTGCTCCGCAGCCGAGGTAAGTGAAGTCCTTGACTACCTCGAAATTATAACTGCCCATTGTGACGCTCTGTCCAAGACGTCGATGTTGTTTGTCCTCCCTCGTTTTACCCTCATTCATCGCCAGACCCATTTTAGGCGCTTCCGTCTTAATGTTAGCAAACACCTCATTGACCACTCGCTGTCTTCTGTCAATCAAGTCAATGTCATCGATGTATGCAAACAGTTGCACGGACTATTTAAATTTAATTTTTATTTTAATTTAATTCAATTATTTTATTACTTCTCAATTGATACAATATATAACGACTGAATGATATGATAATATTTTACAATAATGAACATGTGACTTTTGGAAGATCCTGCCTCTAGTGTTGACGTGTGAGTTTTGCATCTTTTACAGGACTATGTTGAAGAAATCACATGACAGCGTGTCGCCTTGCCTTAAACCTTTTTTGACATTGAACGTCTCGATGAGTTCGTTACCGACCTTGATGGAGGAGCGAGAGTTCTACATCGTCATCCTGCACAACCTGACGAGTTTGGCAGGAATGTCAAAACTAGACATGGTATTTTATGCGACCGAACGAAATCGACGAAAAGTTGGTGTGGATTTGCACTTCTTGGGTATTTTCTATTATTTGCTGTAGTGTGAATATCTGGTCTATTGTGGACTTGGGCATGGAGCCACACTGACACGGACGGATCAGATTTTTAATTCAGGCCGGTACACAATACGGCTTAAATGATTTTGTACGCGATGTTAAGGAGTCTGATCCGTTGATAGTTGGCGCAGTCAAAGGGGTCGCCTTTCTTGTCCAACAAGATCATCTCCAGCTGCTGTAAGCAGTTCCGCGAACAGACCATCAGTTCCGGCTGCTTTGTTAAGCTTCAGCCTTGACCTCGTCTAAGTCTGGGGCACGGACTGCGGTATTTTGGTCCTCATCGCCGTTGAACAGTCTACAGAAGTGATCTTTCCAGATTCCCAGATCGACTCTGCTGCCATTTGTCCATTTTTATCCCCACAGGCTTCTGTCCGAATTTTATATTCATTGTAATTGTTTCACCCTTTGGTAAATCTTTCGGACGTCATTCCTGCCATAACAAACTGTTCAGTGACTTTTGTAAAAGGTATTGTCAGTGTGATAAGTTTCATTCGACACGCCCTTGTTGGGTCAACGGCAGGTTTCCCATTCCCAATCTGGGTTACTGGCGTCAAACTGTATTCGGCCCTTCACCTACCGACTATAACGAAGGACTTGACAATGGTTAGAGTTTGTGCGTCAAGAATATGGAAGAACTACTTCTGCCGACTAAATAATGGTGGCGAGATCAACAACCAGTTGCTGGGCAGAATAGACCAACATAGAATATGATAGTCAAAACTGCCGTCCATCTGACACAAATGAAGAGGGGATAGCAATATCGAACCTGAAATCCAATAAGGGCTGCGAACCTGACGGTAGGCTGAGCTGTTCAAATCAGCTGGTCTAATGAAAGGAACCTCAAAATCGTTTGCGCGTTCCGCTAAAAATGAAACTAGCACAGCTGCACCAAATGCAGAGACATAGTCGGTTCGAGAGAATGACTCCGTTAAGGAAAACTAACTATACGAGCTGTACAGCGACATCGGTCTAGTCCCTCAGTACGACCAGTGCTGTGTCCTGATCGTACTGAGGGACTAGAAAGCGCAACTGGAACTTGTCAGCTCAGGACCGAGGCAGGTGCAGCGGCTGGTTAGCTGAGGCAGATTCAACACTGTAATCACTTCAGCAATCTCCGGGCGTTGTCTTGGCACTCTTAAAACTAAATCTTAAAAATTGTTCTCTACAATTTATGCTGTAAAATGCCGTAAAATGTGTTCTTTAGCTCCAAGCAAAGAATGTTAATCGACTTTTTATAGCTGCTACATCCGTGGCTTATTCAATTCAAGTTTCGTTATTGAGTATTGATCGAAAGTAAGGCATCTGAGGCGTGTACTTAACTTTTCCTCCTCACCAATCTCCCAGCTAATACCTCGCCCTTCGCACAAATTAGCTAGAAACAAAAGTTTTTTTCCCAGGAAGGAATGAAAGTGTCAATCACAAAGCATAATCCATATTCCTGCATGATTACACCCACAAAGCAGCGTGCAGACGTATATTTTTTGTTTTTGTTTTTGTTTACTTCAGTCCCTCGCCCCGAACGTTGAATAAAAATGACACACTCGACACGTGATACTGCTTACATATGTGCGTTGCTCATGCATCTAACATTCATGAGGTGCTGGTGCAGCGCTCTCACATAAGCGTGCCACAGCAACTGACACGGCAATGGATTACTATTGCAGGTATGCACACATGACAGGCAGCTTTTACAAATCGCTTTAGAAAGGCTTCAAGGACGCGCTGCACACGCTGCACGAGCATGCCGTGCCACTTGTGTGTTGAGCGCGAGTTCATGAAGCGGAAACGTTTTCAAATTTTTCACAGAAATGACTAATTGTGTTTATGCCTTGAAGAGGGGAAGGGCCCTCATTTTAGTAAATTTGGTTGATTGCTGAGAAAGTTGGATGATTTGCATGAATTCACGATATTTCACTGGAAATGGAAGGTTACGGTGAGGGAGTTGAACATATTCAAGGGTGGTCTAGAAGTCTGGAAGGACTGAAGGACTGAAGGACGGTAGATGAGAAGGATGGTGAAACGTCTAGGTTAAACAGAGTCAGTGGTTGGTTTGGTTGTTGTAGAAGGCCTAACTTCTAAATGAATCCCTTCCCATCATTCCAGGTGGCGAATGTGTAGATTTTTTGGCAGCATCTGATGTTAAATAGAACAAACAGACTCTTCGCAGGCAGTGCATGCGAATCTGTTCTTTTCTTTTATATTGTCGTTTATTTCTGTGGATTCTACACAACTTTTTCTGGCCACTTGAGGTCCACCTACCTCTGGGCTGTATAATCGTAATATGTATCTCCGAGGAATGATTCCATGCCATTTTGAACGGCGAACATTCATATTATCCTTGGATCGTTCATTCTTACTTCGATCTGAGGGGGAACTGACTGCTAAATCAGGCAATTAAAAAATTGTCTAGTTACAGTGGTTTTGTTTGTTGTAATCATATCATAAGATGATAATTCAGTGGCATCTAGCATATTGTAAACAAAGGCAAATGAGCGTCGTCTGTCGCTTACATGCATATTCTCAATACATTTGATCCATAACGTCGACGCCAACTCTGTGTTTGTTGCAAAATATAAACCTTGCGGTTTCTTGCTATTACAACCAATTCAGTGCCATAGCCAAGCTGTGACTGTAAAATGACTACCTTAGATTTCCGGCACGTTAGACACAGTTGTGCCATCATCTGTATTGACAAAGATAGCGAATACGATGTGCCTTCGTCGGGATTTTTGCGGTAATAATAATATAGGTGGCGCTACAGCCCATAGAGCGCCAGGGTCTAGCTTCTCAGCAGCCACTCGTGTTGTGCGTGCTAGTGTTCTCTTACGAATGGAAGGTTGGTTTCTTGCGTTGTATTTCATAATGTTCTGTTGAGCCCTTCTTTAGTAACATGTACCAAGCTGACTACGAAGCAGCCATCGTCTTGTGTAGCCGCCGTCTTCTTTCGCGAACTCGATCGTTTTCTGCTTGTGACTCGAGTCTATTTGAGAACCGAGTGGTCATACGTGTCGGTGGCCCGGAACACAGCAAAGAGTAATAGAGTGATGCATGCTGCGAACCGTAAGCTTTCCGTGACAGCATGGCTGCTTGAACTTGATCTTCGTCGCGTAAATTAGTTTTATGGCCTGTCTGTCAATGAGAATAGCAATGTCAGACGGTGGTATTTCCAGCTTTGCTTTTATTTTCGCCGCTTCTTTCACCGCCAGGATATCCGCTTGAAAAACCCTGCCATAATCAGGAATCCTCATAGAGAAGTGCATGATCGGAAAAAAAAGGTTCGCGCTTTTTCCTATGCCCATCTTTGAACCATCTGATTGATTGATTGGTTTTAAACTCCTCCGTTGTTGGGAAATGACTTTGAAAGGGTCTATCGAAGTCGATTTAGAGGAGATTTTAGTCGCTTACAGTGCAATACGTAGCTAGTTGATCTTGTACACTTGCATGTCCAGTCCGGTTTAAGAGCCAGCAATTAGACGAATCCTAATGGCAGTCTTTATAGCTGAAATCTGTGGGTGGTGGTCTAGTGGAAGGAGGTTCAAAAAGACTTCTAACCTGTCTTCGGAGTCGTAAATATCGCTACTGTGACTCCTAGATACGCAAGTCTCTGTATTCTTGTTAGTAGTTAAATGTTGACGGTCGTTAGAGAGGTGTTCCGCTAAACTATGCAGCTATATGTCAACATTGGCTTATTACTGTCAATGTCTGCTTTTTTTACTCTTTCTTGTATATTAAGTTTCTAGGCTTTATTAGTAAAAAACATACCTTTTAATTATAAAATCAAAGAAGTTCCTGGACTGGATTCGACATGTTGATGGTTTCGAGCTGTTGGAAGATATTGGCTATAAGTCCTTGTCCAAGGGAGTCAAATCGCAACTCAGAAGTGCCCAATTGACATCGCCAAGGGGACTGAGAACAGAATCAGGGAACCTGCGCAAAGGATCGATTGCGGCATGATCCCTACCTGAAAGTGTCGAATTTTGTGTCAGATTCTCTACCACAGCAGTGACATTCTCCTCAGTGCGCACGGTACCAGTCTCACGAAATTTTTGCTAAACCCTGCGCTCAGCAGTCACAGTGGATGCTTCGTTTCGGCTAAAAGGTCTTCACAGAAATCGCACTGTTAACGTTAAACAGCACTCGCTACGGAAATAATCTTGTTCAAGTGAAAAGTGTGGTAACCCGTGGCGTTGTGGATATGTGCGTCGACCCCAACCTCGACATCGTAGGTTCGATTCCACCTCTGAGCGACGAAAACAATTTCCACGACCCCCCCTCTTTCGAGTCACTGACAATGCTTAAAGAATATTTCCTGTCTAGAAAGAGCTTCTCAAACAAAGCCGTTCGAAGTTGGCATAAAACTGTAGGTCCTTTCCACTCGTGAGGGAACAATAGCACGCACAACACGAATGGTTGCTGAGAAGCTAGGCAATGACCCCCTACGGGCTGTAGCGCCGCCCATATTATTATTAAGTGAAAAGCTACTCATTTCGTTCCGTGGAGGTATGATACTCACTTTCTGTCGATATGTCTATAGGCAAACAGCTGTCAGTACCAAAATAACCAAAGATAAAAAAACCCATCTTACTCCTGAATGCTATCCAAAAGCTACTCGCCTCGATGATCCCACACCAGATTCCCCAACTGCCGCATATCTGCGCCGTGAGAAAACTTGTGTGGAGCACAGCAACACGATTCGGATGATCATCGAACAGTCTGTTGAATGGAACTATATTTGTGTTATTCGTCGACTTCGAAAGAACCTTTAAGTCTGACGAGAAGCCATCTGGAACCCCCTATAGAAATGGTACTTCCACATCCATTACCAGATTTACCAGGCATCGTCTTTCGAGGTGCTATTCAAGGCTTCTCGTGTACCAGCACCAATGGTGTACATATTACGTGGTTATCATCATCGTCCTTGAACTTTTCCTAGACCGCACGCACTGCCTCCAAAGCAATCCAATTGTAGCTGTTGGAGAAACTGCACGACCTCAACAACGCCGATGACATCCGTCTACTATGTGAAATCCGTACTGCTTTACCCATGTGAGATTTGGAAGAAAACCGCCACGATTGTTGACAAGCTTCAGGTCTTTGTCAATAATTTGCTTGAGACGATTCATGAAGTTTTTCTGGTTAGAATTGAAAACAACCGAGGAGGTACTCCTTAGAGTTTCGCAGAAATTCATAGCAGCCGAGTATGTACTCTACGGACGTTGAGCTCACATGGAAACCGCAAGGAGCTGGAAAATGAGAAATAACACCAACAGGGCGCCATGCGCTGAATAGAATCGCGTTTACGAAATCACAGTTACGGCTACATGCACCATAGGAATAATCTTTCATTTTATTCGAATAAAAATATCTTCCAAAGTGTACCTTTCGAAGTTCCATTTCTTCTCAAATTGTGTAGACAGCATCTACATCCACAGCATCCACAAACCAAACTAAGCCATTCAATGTCAAACACAACAACGTACTCCTATTCTCCTCAACACATTAAAACTCCACTATTCCCATGCAGCATGGATACTCACAGCGCCCAAAAAAGAGAAGGCTCGACGTCTTATATCATGAATCACCCGAAGAGCTCAAGTCCCTTGTCAAAAAAAATGATTCCATTCAGTCCGCCGAACGACGCATTCAATCGTCTGCACAGATGTCCTCCAAATGAGCTTGTACAAATCCCGATCGACATCGCCGAGCGTTGACCATATTTTCTCCGCCGCCCTCCGTCCGCACTCGCAAGTATTCAAATTGCTGCCATGCCCCACGTCAAGGCATAAAAGCCGACAACAAAATAGAAAATCGCAAAAAAAGCCGAGAAGAGATGGAAAAAAAACCGTCCAAACATGGAAACCCAGAGAGAGCTAACTCTATTAATATCATCATCGCCACCCCATCGAGTGCGGCGCTGCTGCTGTGGGAGGTCGAAAAAAAAGGAAGAAACCCTTCCACGTCCGCTTCGTCGCGCAAGAGTGATGAAAGTGGGAAGGACGGTCTGTGGAAGTCCAGTCATGCGAGAAGGTTACTCCGGGGCTTTCCTGGCTGAGAGAAGCGAATGACCTTCCTGGTCATCTGTGGACCAGTCCCTCGGTCACACATATATCACACGGCTAATTGATTTGGATTTATGTAAGTGATTCAATATTTTTCCTTTATTATCCGATAATGCTGGGGATCTGGTCAAAATATTTCGGGGAGGTCCGAACGAAGGCCGTTGACGGAGTGAAATAGACAACGAGACCGACTGTCTGTCCGAGTGAAATGTGCCCATCGTGGCCTGAATGGATTGCCCTTGCAACGAGGAAAGTACACTGGTGGTGCGGCGCAGCCTGGGTGGTGGTCATGAATTTGAAACGACTCGTTACACTCATGAATGCCTCATTGTGGGGTACATTTGTGGTGCTGTGAGTGCTGTGGAATAGTGGGTATTGCGAGAGTGGGGTATTTGATTCGTCTGCGACTTATTGAATGAAGTCCATTTTTTCTGTAAAACTGTCTTTGGGGGTCGAGCTTATGAACACAAAGACAAGAATCGTCTCTTTCTCGCATTTTTAAATTTTCGGAATTCCAACCTAAACATACAGTCGGCGTCGAGAGTGAGTTTACAAGCACACACGTACAATTAAGACTTTTGATAAAAAATATTTTCTGGTACGGGACCCTAAGCAATTTAAAATGTTTAATTAAATTTGTTACTGTGACGTATTAATTAATACATAATACAATTTTTTTTCTTTTTAGGTAAGCAAAGTGTATCAAAACCATCACCGATACATTCTTGAATTGATCCCCATCCACATGTAAGAATTGTGATAAAACGCCACAACAGCAATATCGTGGAACGAAGGTACATATCAGCTGCTTCTTCATTAAACCTTGTTTTTTATTAAATTACTAGATTTCGTACCCTGCTTTGCCCGGGTTTGTTTCTTCAGCCGGTACTTTACCTGTAGTGAAAATATATTTTTGCGATAATGTGGAGAAAAGTGCTGCGTTGTAGATGCACTGAAGACGATTTTGAAGAAATTTTGAAGTTTGAATTATCAATGTATGCTGCAACAAAACGGACGAAAATTAAGGTTTTTTCTCAACCATTTGCACAACGTGGAGCGATATCAGGCGATTCATAAAAAAAAAGTTCTTGGAAATTCCATCCATGTACCTGCGCGCGATGTTCCCTTGCTGTGCAAATTGAAGTCAAACTTCATGAACCATGAACAAATTAGCCTATCTTGTAACACATTATGTAATAAGTCTAGCTCTGAAATTTTATCTAAATCGGCTAATCCGTTCAGAAGCAAAATTGAATGATTTGTGTGTAGCTGTGCATACCAGGTATACCGGTATGAAATGAGCGTCAAGATACAAATGTCTCGATAGGGAACATTTGTTGTGAACGAGCCCTTATTTTTTTTTTTGTTTGTCTGTTATGACATCTGTGAGAAATATTTAGTATACATCAAGTCATTGAACAGACAAAATCATATTTTTTCATCGTGTTAAAAATGTCGAATCTTGTACCACAAAGTGATGATTTGCGGAAAGCATTATTTTTTTGGTTGCATTTGAAGAAAAGTGCTGCATCGAATGCTTACCGAGGCATATGGTGATCATGCTCTAACAGAAGCAACATGCAAAAGATGGTTTCAACAGTTCAGATATAATGATTTTGATAGGAGAAATGAAGAACGTGGAAGACCAACAAAAAAGTTTGAAGACGCCGAATTGCAAACGGTATTGGATGGAGATGACATTTTGAGTCAAAATCAAATGGCAGTAATGTTAAATATTTCACGACAAACAATTTCTGACTTGGGCTTAAGAGCAATGGGAAAGATCCAAAAGTGTGGAAAATGGGTGCCACATGAATTGAATGAAAGACAGATGGAAAACCGAAAAAAACACTTGTGAAATTTTGCTTCAAAGACACGTAAGAAAATCGGTTTTGCATCGGATTATTACTGGCGATGAAAAATGGATTTATTTTAAGAATCCTAAACTGAAAAAATCATGGGTTAATCCGGCAAGAAGACAATGCTGTGTGTTTGGTGGGACCAGAAAGGTGTGGTGTACCACGAGCTCCTAAAACCTGGTGAAACCGCTAATACTGATCGCTACCGACAACAAATGATCAATTTGAACCATGCATTGATCGAGAAACGACCAGAATTGGCCAGAAGACACGGCAAGGTAATTTTGCTCCATGACAATCCATGAGCACCTGCACACAAAGCAAAACCGGTTCAGGATACAATCAAAACACTTGGCTGGGAGCAGCTACCCCACCCGCCGTATTCACCAGACTTGGCTCCTTCCGACTACCATTTGTTTTCATCGATAGGACACGCATTGGCTGAGCAGCACTTCGATTCCTTCGAAGAAGTCGAAAATTGGGTGTCTGATTGGTTTGCTTTAAAAGACGAACAATTTTATTGGCGTGGTATTCAGAAATTGCCAGAAAGGTGGTCAAAATGTGTAGAAAACTATGGCAAATACTTTGAATAAAATGTTTTTACTTTCCCATTAATTTTGGGTATGGCAAACTAAGAAAAGTGCGTAAATGTTTATTGTTTCCTTTTCGTTTGGTGACTCAGGCAGTCGCTCGTATATGTTCGATTGAGACGTAGAAAAAATGAATGGTTGCATCAAAGCAAAATATGAAAAATGTGTGTGTATATATGGAAGTTACAACACTCTGGGAGATTGTTGATATCCCCGACTACACAACTTGAAATGGTTTCATACCTGATTGATGCAACCACCCGTATTTTGAAAATGTTATTCCAGTTTAAAAAGTGCTCATAACTTCCCAAACCGTATGTCATACCGACTTAAAAATTGTCACATTCAGCATCGAAATTGTTAAAAATTTTAGAGCTCTGCAACGTGTAGTTTCGGAGTTTTTGTCGGTCAGATACACAAGCTTTCTGCTTTATAGTTAAGATAGAAATTCATGCAGTCCTAAAAATATACTAATATATAAGAAATTTTATATTGGAAATGCATAGACACGTAGTGGGAATGTCTCTGCAAGCCATGAGCAGCTGTTTAAGACGTGGACGTGAGGAAAAGTATTTTGTGATGCAAAAAGAGGAAAAGAACAAGAAATCATTAAATTGCTACGCTAGTTACGTTTGTTAGAAATTTAACTTTTGAGGAGTTCCTAAAAGAACAAATGCTTCAAATTCAGAAAGAACTAGAACACAGATTTTTTTAAAACGTTTCATTAATAAAACACAAAAACATTAATGCTGTCCATAAGACAAACCTTCTTAATACTTAAGTTAATTCGTTCAATAGAGTTCATCATGGATTGTTAATTCAAAAACTTCGAAGGCTGGGACTTAATGAAAGCTTTTTGAAATGTCTTATTTGTCACAGCGGAAGCATTAATGTTGTGTCCGGTCTTCCCCAAGGTAGTCATTTGGCACCGCTTTTGTTTAAATCATTCGCGAATGATATGCCTGATGAGGGCATGGGCCTGTGCATCTAGGGCAAAGTTGATGATTGCTCTCAACTTAGCGAGATGCCATTTTGACAGCGCCAACTATCGGAGGATAAGTAATTAACAAACTAACTCTTAACATCGCCAACAAGATATTCTCTGCCGTTCTGTGTGAGCGCCTGAGACCATTCATCAACAACGTGATAGATCCTTATTAGTGCGGTTTCAGGACTGGGAAGTCCACTATCGATCAAATCTTCACATTACGGCAGATCCTCGAAAAAACTCAAGAGATGCAGATCGACACCCACCACCTATTTGTCGACTTTAAGGCCGCATATGACAGCATGCATAGAGATGAGCTATACAACACCATCTCTAGTTTTGACATTCCTGCCAAGCTGGTCAGGTTGTGTCTCTTCGAGAGAAAAGTTCTGCGTTCAATCTTTGGTCCTGTTTGCGTTGAAGGTTCTTGGAGAAGAGATTCAACCACGAATTGTACGGGCTGTACAGCGACATGAGCCTAGCGTCTACGAATTCAACGCCAAAGATGGCAAGGCCAAGTTGAGCGCATGCACAACACTGCTCCAGCCTGAAGAGTCTTCGACTCCGAACTAGTGAGACAACGCAATAGGGGACGACCACGAAGCCGATGACGCAAGTGGAGCTGGGCCTCAACCAACTGATCGTTCCATCTGGAGAGGCTTGTTGGCTGAGGCCCAGGTTCAACCCGGACTGTAGCGCCATAAGAAGAAGAAGAAGTTCAAGTTGACTTTTTACATCGAAATTATAACAACGGGTAGGTATTTAAAACGCTGCTTATGCCACGTTGGGCAAAACGATGGGTAAAAACGACATTCTCAAAAAAAGTATATACTTTTATAACGTCCTTCCATAGGATTTCATATAGGGCTGTAGTGAAACCAACTCAACAGGCTCCGCTGGAATAATTTGCCTAAGCAAGGCTATAGTAGGCTGCAACAAGGTTCCCTCCGAAAGGTGGTAGCACTATACTCCAAAATATACCTGCCACTCTCCGCCCTGCAATCCCGGTCAATTGGACAAATAAGAGAAACTGTTCGATGTCCTCCCACATCTAGTTTGATTTGTGTTTCACTCCCCATACTGGATTGATTTACCACATCAACAACCAGACTCCGACCTCTGGCCGAAATCATATCGCTCCCCTTGGAAAATTGATGGGAATCCCCAGATGAGGACAGTGGGTCCTCAAATTGAATTAGTCTTAAGTTCATCACCTCTGCCACTCAAATACCGCAAAATTGCACACCGATTCTTGTTCCCCACTCGAACAAATGGTCCACGATTTATCTTCTCCCTCGCTCCGGCCTCAGCACCGAACCTGCTCATCCATATTAATTCATTTCATGCGAGTCACTGAAGCGAGAATCTTTGTGAAACCTCAATTTTGCTGAAAGACTGGCAGCACACCACCCATCGGACACAAAGTGGGCAGCCTAATGGCAGCCGTTGGCCCGTTGACCACAGGACACACTGGGTGGCGATGGACTTCCACAAGGGCACTAATGAAACCCCAAAATTGACCACAGCTCCATATCGGCAAATATGTGCGAGAGCTCCATATGAATAGATTCCACATACGCCACCCGCACCACACACAAACGAAATATGCGAGAGCGGACGCCGCACATGCCGTGACTGCTGAACGGCCCTAATAAAGTATCGCCTGGCAAGGAAATGAATTTATCAATTATTTTGCGATGCTAATTGCGTGTAGTCTGGCGGAGTCGCCTGCGGCATATGGCCCGCCCCCATCATCCCTGATTAGGAACACGATGTGTCATCGATAAACAGCCAGTTCCCTGTCCGCCACCACGATCGTTATCAGCGAATTAGGGCCGGTGGCCTTGGCTGGGCAGTCAGCACAATGGTTCCCGCCGGTCGTTGTTGGCACCTTGCAACCGACCAGCAGCTAATTACAGGCTTCCTGTCGGCAGCGCTGGGAGTCCTGGTATCGCATGTCGCGCGCGCCTGCCCCGAAATACGAGGAAGTTGGCATTTTTCTTTTAACGACTCCAATGCCGGCGTGGCGATAAGATCTCCCGCATTTGGCGAAACTCATCCGACGTAAGTGCAAACAAACACATTGTCGGGCCAGCAACAGGGCGACAGCAGGAAGTGAGCAGCGGAACTTTTCTGGCAACCTCTTGAGGAGCAAGGCCTACGGCAGCAGCTAGCCCCGTGTGCGCAGTGAATCATTGATGATGGATATCTGGTTAATCGCTGTAATCAATGTTTAACAGTGGAAGGGATTAACCGGCCGCTCAGGGTTTGACTAATGGACGGCAATTATGAATTGGAACTGATTACGCCTCGATTCGATGTCGTTTGAGTTCTATTTTTGCCCGTGGGCCTGCGGTCTTGGCAGAGGTGAAAATGTCACTGGCTGTGGCTATTGATTCTGGTCGGTGGTCGGTGGTCGGTCGTCGGAAGTGGTTGCGTGAATTCATTAATTTGAAACGAGTCTCCAATTGACGTGGGGTCTGTGAATTTTGAGGGTGATGGGTACATGATAGTTTTGGCGGATGGATGGTGTGGGCTTAAAAGGATTGGATTTTTACGAGTTCTTGCTCTTGGGGAGGGTTTCAAGGGCTTGTAAAGGAAAAAAGTTGCAAGAGGAAGGAGCATTTTACTTACAGACGTGAAAAGTGAACTCGAATCGGAGGAGTGAGTGTTTCTGAGTGGAACTCTTCTTCTGATGCCCGTTTTGAATTTGTTAACAATAGAGTGCAGCCAATGGTGGACTTAGCTCTGCGTTTGTCACGACAAAGCTACAATTTTAATTTCGACTCGACTAACATAAAATTTGAGACGATTTTTTTGGAAAAGTACACTCTTTGGGTAGCCTTAGTTACTTGAAAGTGAAAACGAAGGTTGTTGTGTCTGTAATGGAACCACGAACACGTAGCTTAATTTAGAAGCGGCCACGATTTAAACGCAGACTATATTAAGTACCCGGAGTATGGCCAAGTCTATGCCCTCATTCGACGACTTGTGGAGTGCACATGCCTGCTGCAAGACTTCCTGTTAACTATAATAATAATAATAATAATATGGGTGGCGCTACAGCCCGTAGGGGGCCAGGGCTTAGCTTCTCAGCAACCACTCGTGTTGTGCGTGTTATTTTTCTCTCTCTCCTGTTAACTGCCCATGCTATAAATTGGAGTGGGAAAAGGATGATGATACTTTCGGCATCTTACACGAGTTTTCTAGAGTTGTGGGAGTAGTTCTTGGAACCCAAATCGAACGGCGGCAAAACTTCCTACTAACCTGGTGTGTTCGAGAAAAGTTCGTATATTGGCTTGTGGAAATGATGGACAACAATTTTTTAGCTGTCAATCAGGTAACTGATGTCTCTGTTCCTCCGAGATGCAAGGGCTAGAAATTCGACTAGTTCAATCGTGTGGATAATGAGTAGACAGGCATATTGCACAGCTATATATGTATACTTGCAGAAGAGTGGACATACATGCGCCCATCCCTCTAACGAAATCGAACGCATAGACACAATCTTTCGTTAAGTTTCGTTCAATTTTACTGACTTTACTTTACTCAGATGGTCTCTTAACATGTAAATGACATGATAGTTTTACCGGGCCGAAAGCCGCAGTGGTCCGTCCCGATAAGTGCAGTGCAAATTGAACAGTACACTGGACAGGATATTATAGGCGCCCTGTAGTACTTAAAGTTATTGTAAGAGATACTTTGCAAAGGCATACGGAGATGATATTCCAGTCATCGGGCATGCTTTCGTATTTCTAAGTTCTGCAGATGATCTGCTGCATGGTCCCTATCTGAACATAGCCCTTCGAAGCATTGAAGAGCTCGGGTGTTAAGCCATGTGAAAATGTGACTTTGTTATGTACAATGTCTTATATTTTAAATTATTACCTTGTGAAGCACACTATGCGGTCGGACAACAGCATTTTTGCTGAGCCGATAAATGTCATTCCGTTCCATGAGGTCTATCTGAACATAGTCAGCGGGGTTGAAGAGGTCTCATTTAAAGCCATCTGAACTTGCGATTTTGCTGTTCCTCAGTATATGTGCTCGGACTTCTTCAAGAAGCATTGAAAATTTGTATGATCCCGTTTTCTTAGTACAACTCTTCTTCTGGTGTCATTTTGCCTTGGAACAGTCTTTTTGGCGTGTGTATGGTTTGCTTGAGCATCTTCCATCGTATTTCCTCTCAGAATTTGACACGTGTGTTCCAAAGGCAAGCATACGACTTTATTCCTGACTAAAGTATTCTATCCCGATCCTACAGAAAGGATACGCTCTGTGGCAATTACAGAGGTATAAGTCTGCTGAAGGTATCATACACGATCTTTTCTGCCGTATTGTTCAGGCGTGTGCACAAGACTACGTCATCAGGCTGCGAGTTCAGGATAGCGAAATCCACTATTGACTAAATATTCACAGATTAACGGAGGCAGGTCTTGAAAAAGACCCAACAGTTTCGAGACGATACCCACCACCTATTCATCGGCTTTAAGGCCGCGTAAGACTGTATTTATAGAGACGAGCTATACAGCGCCTTGTCTAGTCTTGGCATCCTTGCTAAACTCAATCGTCTTTGCAGACTGACGATGGAGAATGCAGCTTGCTCCTGCTCTGTCAAGTTCGGAAATGGCAAGTTCGGCCATTGTACCGATGGCCTTTGATGTCAGAAAAGCATTTAGACAAGGCGACGCACTGTCATGGGACTTTTTTTTATATCAATCTCGAGAAGATCGTGCGGAACTCAAACGTCAATACCAGAGGCATGAGCATCCACAAATGTTTGACACTGCTCGCATATTCCAATGACATTATCGGAAGAACACAATGAGCTATCAGTGCGGCGTTTGTGACCATCGAGAAGGAAGCGGCCAAGATTGCGGTTAATAAGCGTAAGACAAAGTATATGCTGTCTTCAAGAAAGCCCCTCCAACACCGACGTCCAAGAGACAAAACGTCACTGCAGACAGCTATAACCTTGAAGTATTGAAAGACTTTGTCTACCTAGGCTCCGAAGTTAAGGTTATTAAAGAACAAATCCCTCTCTCGAAGAACCAAGGTCATCCCATAAATGTAAGACCTTGATAGTCCCCGTCCTGTTGTATGGCACTGAAGCATGGACACTAACTACAGCGGACGAAAATATTGTTGATCGCTTCTAGAGCAAAGTCCTTCGAATTATCTGCGGTCCCGTATGAACGAATGGTGTTTGCATGAGGACACTGGACGACGAACTGTACGGGCTGTACAGCGGCTTCGATTTGGTCAAACGAGTTCGAATCTCTCGTCTCAGATGGCTAGGTCAAGTCGAGCGAATGGACACCAATCCTCCGGCCCGGAAAGTCCTTGACTCCAACCCCGAGGGACAACGCGGTAAAAGAAGATCCAGAATCCGGTGGCTCAAGCAACTAGAAGGAAGCCTCAATAAGATAAGCTTGCGCGGCTGGAAGTAACTAACGCAAGTCCGAGCTAGATAGAGATGCATGTTGGCTGAGGCTCAGGTCCACCCCCGAACTGTAGTACTATGTTCCGCAGACGAACTTATGCTTTTGATGCAGCGACTCTTACATTGCTTTTTTCAGAAATTGTAGGCTTCCAGAAGTCTGCGTCTACGGGATGAGAGAGCACTGCAGATGCGTAGCAAGTGTGGAATGGTTTCCGTGGCTCCTTCAGAAGTCGTTCTAGGGAACACCCATCCTAGAAGTGTGTGTGTACCATTGACAAAATGGCATGTTATGATGCCGATGAGGGTTCTAAGATTAGGCCTGCTCATGTTGATCAGTTTGAGTGATCTTTTGGGATTCAGCTCAGGCCGGAGTTGTTTGATTATGAGACATCCTGTCCAGCTAGTTGACCATCTACGATTTACTTGCGCAAGCGTGTTTAGCTTCAGTACATGCTTTACAGCAGCGATAGGCGTAGATGGTGGGTCGGTGTTTGGAAAGAGTACAGAATGTGTACCTTTTGTAGTGAGTTTGCCTGCTTCGCAATTCTTTGGAATGTAAGTGTCGCGGATGGATGTGAAAGTGTAGGATGTTAAAATACTTGGCCATCTCGATAAGAGACGGCGGCAATTACGGGAGGTCTTTGAGTTGAAGGTGAATGAACTCGGATTTGATTGTTGCCTAGCTGTCGAAACAGATGGCCACATTTTTTTAGCTAGGTTAGAGCATTCTTAATTACTATGGTTTCCGCGTGGAAGACACTATTATGGTGCTGAGATCGGTAAGACAGCTGGATTTTTAGATCAATGGAATTAAATCCAGGAGCCAGACCTGCGACCACCTCGATTCTGTGAAAATTCGAAGTGGTCCCTCCAATGTCTGATGTTCAGACTCACAGCAAGTTCTGGGAGCATTTAATTCTTCTCGAATAGGAGTTCGTGACGTCCGTGTCTATAAGTATAGAGTTACACCTTCTAAGGATCGTAGAGCTTTCTGATCGAAGTGCGTTTCGCATCGATCGTAACCCGATCACCGTGCTAGCTGTGTGCTGTCTACCGACTAGGTAGGTTGAGGTGTATGTTGTAAGCAGCTGAGGGAGTAGTCCGCATTGCTCCAATAATTCATATGCAAGTTATACTCTAGACCCTTTTGAACACGTATGGCAAAGATGACAACTACTAACTATCACGATCAAGCTATATGCACTCCTTGCAGGCTTACGAGAAATTGATTGAAGTTTGTACACTTTGAGAGGGCCCGTGGCGTTGTGGGTATGTGCGTCGAACCCAACCTCGACGTCGTAGGTTCGATTCCTGCTCTGTGCGACGAAAACAATTTTCACGACCCCACCTCTTTCGAGTCACTGTCAATGCTCAAAGAGTATTTTTCCGTCTAGAAAAAGCTTTTCAAAATTGGCCGTTCGGATTCGGCATAAAACTGTAGGTCCCTGCCACGTGAGAGAACAATAGCACGCACAACACGAGTGGTTGCTGAGAAGCTAGGCCCTGGCCTCTACGGGCTGTAGCGCCACCCATATTATTATTATTATTATTATACACTTTGGGAAGGAGATTAAAGGTTCAATTATATGGATCAGTTTGTCCGCAATCTGCTGACCCGTGGCGTTGTGGGTATTTACGTCGACGTCGTAGGTTCGATCCCTGGTCTGTACGACAAGAAAATATTCACGGCCCCAATTCTGTCAAATCACTGGCATTGCGCCAAGAGTACTTCTGTCTAGGCTTCTCAAACTTGGCCGTTCGGAGTCGGCATAAGACTGAAGGTCCCTTCCACACGAGTGTTTGCTGAGAAGCTAGGCATTGGCTTTCTTCGGTCTGTAGCGCCACCCATTATATGGTGGTATTTATATGGTAACTATTATTTTCCGCAATCTAGTCTACAATCTCGAGTGCACCGATTGGCGAGACTTATCGTTCATATATCAATGTGCTCTTATGCTGCAAAGGCATTAATTCCCGACGACCAAAGCCAAGTCGACGGCACTCACCTCGAATGACTTCTGCCAAGGAATTTGCTCTGCCTCTCCTCTTTGACGGATTTCCCACCAGCCATTGTGTGCTGCTCAAACTAACTCCATCCATCCTTCATAAGCCATACCATCCCCCGAGAAAAAAAAAAAGAGTAAAACCCATTTCACGCTCCTTAGCAGATATTTTCATCGCAATAAAATGACGCACGTTGTGTGGCGATTCACTTCCTTCTCCTCCGCCCCTTCACGACGGTCATGAAATTGCTCCAGATGGTGAGGCATTTACCAGAAAGCGTGGGCTTCGGAGTTGTAATTTGAAAATGTCAACTGAATCCCACAAGGTGGGTGGTGACATCCATCCCGCTCTCTGTCCCCTTTTCGTGCGTCTGCCTCATTGATGCGAACGAGTTCCCGCTTGGGCATGAATCATTTAACAGCTCTGATCCACACGTCAGCCTGGGGATGCCCGCACAAAGCGCCGCACATCCGTGGCACGTCAATTAAAGCCAAATGTCACGGCTTGTGTGAAGAAAGGCTTTAAACGCGGACGTGTTGCGGTCGATCTGAGGTGCGCGCATGTCATGGATGGCGTTTATTCATGAATTTCACACAATTTCCGAGAATGAACCGGGCGACAGGCAGCAGAGGCGTGCCATGAAATTCAACCTAATTAACTTCCGCATTCCAAGAGCAAACCCATGCACGCATCGCAAGGACCCTTCTAGTCGCCTGACGAAACTTCCAAATCTCCTTTGACAGCAGCATCAGCATTCTTTCGAAAGAATCTAATTCAATTACCCAGCCAACCAGGACTGCCTGGATGCCGGGGGCGGGACGAGACGTCCTTTGGGTGATTAAAAGCGAACAAATGGATGGAAATTAGCTTTAAAGGTTATCGGCGTCGCCGAAAGGGACCAAACAATTCAATTTACCTAGACATGAATATGGAGATGAGCCTGTGGACTGTGAGGGATCAGTTGTCCCAGTTGGCCAACAGGTGCGGCCGTGTTTGCAGGGGGAAATCATGAATAATACACCGAATGAGAGGTGATTTGCCTTGCAAAAGACGCTTTATCGGGATAGATGTCTCCTGTGTATCACACACGCTCCCATGCACGGGGATAAATTATGCAAAAGTCAGCTGCTTATTATGGGAAAAGGATTTGATGCAAAATTTGACGTTCCGTGTGTGTATGTGTGTGTGTGGAAATTATCTGGAAGCTGGAACTCCCGCAGTCTCTCTCCAGTTTCATGCCAACTTCGGGCGTTGGTATTTGAGAAGCTTTTGTATATTGAGGTTGGACGTTTTCGTGCCTCCGCGTATCAGAGCATCAAAGTGGACGCAAATGACACTTATCTCCGGCGAACAGAGCAGAACGTTAAAATACCACGTTAAGTGTTGGCTTGTAAGGATTACCGTGCTCAAGGATATATGTACAACTATCATGGTGGGAGTTAACAAGAAATTTGACGAAATAATATTGATTTACGCTAATTCGGGATAGACAGTCTGTTGAGAAGATCGTGCGAAACTCAAACGTAAACACCCGAGGCACGATCTTCCAAAAGTCCGTTCAACTGCTTGCTTACGCGGACGACATTGACGTGATTGGATGAACACATCGAGCCGTCAATGAAGCGTTTGCTGGCATTGAAGCGGAAGTGGCTAAGATAGGTCTATCGGTAAACCGGGGCAAAACAAAGTACATGCTGTCATCACGGAAGGACGCACAACATCGACGTCTCGGACAGAGAGTCACAATGGGCAGCAGAATCTTTGAGGTAGTCAAGGAGTCCGTCTACCTATGCTCTGGAATAAAAAGAGACAACAACACCAGTACCGAGATCAAACGCAGAATTACTCCTGCCAATCGCTGCTTCTTTGGGCTCAAGAGACAATTGAGTAACAGAGCCATCTCTCGAAACACCAAATTGACTTTGTACAAAACACTGATCATCCTAGTCCTGCTCTATGGCGCAGAGACATGGACGCTATTGAAAGCGGATAAAGAAGCTCTTGGTTGTTTTCCTGTCCTGTTTGCGTTGATGGCCTCCGGAGCAGAAGATTCAAACACGAGCCAGTAGAGGCTGTACAGCGGCATGCACCTAGTTAAGCGTCTTCTGATCCAACGCCTACAGTGGCTAGGTCATGTAGAGCGTATGGACACCACAGTGCCGGCCTGAAGAGTCTTCGACACCGAGCCATTGGGACAGCGCAACAGAGGACGTCCTCGCACTAGATGGCGCACACAAGTGGAAAAGGACCTCAACCAACTTGGTGTGCGCAACTGGAGGCAGCTGGCGCAAGATCGTGTGGCTCGAGACGCATGTTGGTTGAGGCCCAGGTCCACCCCGGACTGTAGCGCCAATCAAAGAAGAAGAAGAAGTCTGTTTGACAAGACCGTATACGACCAAAAATTAAACAAGAACTTATAATAATAAAAAAAATTCAATTGTACTGCTTCATTTTGTTTATTTCCTTGAATACTTTTCAATTAATATGTTGTCCAATCTTGCTTGTAGTCTTCGAGGCTACTTTCTTTTAATCTTATGGCATAATGTTGAGGCAAAGGTCTCCATAAAATTGGTATTTTTCGTAAGAATTGTTTGACCGTCGTGATCTTCTTAGAGCTTTCTTTACAGCTTTAGCTTCATGAATGCCCAAACATTTTCAATGGGATTCGCCACCGGCGACTGTGATGGCCAATCTAAAATATCGACGTCATTTTGTTTCCATGCACTGCACAAACTGCAATGTGTCGGTTCTTTATATTCTCATTCCTCCTTTTAAAGCTTTGTGTTCAAGACTTCTGAAACGATCTTGGTGTTGTATCTGGGACATTGATCGTATGCCCTTTCTAGGAGATCACAGAAGTGAACTTTGCTATCGTCATCTTTATCCGCCCTTGGGGCACTTCCCTCGATCTTTATAGCAAATCGCTGTAATATATCGCACCACCTGAATGGCGGTGATGAGTGCCTTATAGCCATCTAGAGCCTCCTCCTTCTTCGGCTTCACGTGGTCTGTTGTAGGACCTCACATTCCACGTGCAGAACTGAAAATCATTCTCCTTCTTCTGTTGTCTATGGTCGTCAGCAGTAGGGTCATCCAGCCATTATCGATGGAGTCAAAATATAAAATGGTGGACTGCACACGCAGTATGCACTTTTTGGAGCTGCTTAATACCGAGCAGGATACCGAAGATGGCCGACCTGTAGTTTTAGGTTCTTCGTATAACAGTCTAATGGTAAGAAACAGAATGCTCCATCTACAGAGGGATATCTTTTTTAAGTCTACCCGGTAACGTTTATGCTAAGGTATTGGAGCGGTGTTCTAAAGCTATATCACAGGTTGGGGGAGGATCAAGACTTTTCTACAGTGCAACCGATGAGCTTTTTACTTGTTATTTGCCTTCGAGAAGCTGAAGGTGCAATCTGAATTGTTCAGCAGGAGTTTGTCTTCCTTTGTTTCACGAGTGGAAGGGTCCGTCTTGTCACCTCTGCTTTTCAAATAAACTCGAACAAGGAAGATCGGCAGTCACTGAGGCCATGTGTGATGTTAAACCAAAGCTAGTGGTGTTCAACTCTGTGTATATTCCGACAAAAAAAATTGTTCTATTGGTATATATATCATATTTCTTGGTGTTCTTCTGTTGTGAGAATCACTCACGAGTTTTTTCGTACGGAAATGATGATAAAAAATGATATTCCTTGATTGCTTGGGCTCCTTCCTTTATCGTTCTATATCGTTTAACACACGCTAAATTTTACATAAACGACACTTTTAGCCACGCATCCATTGTTGTTCGATTTTTCGTGCACGACAAGTTGACATTTCGGGCAGTTTCTGATAGAATCGATCGCCAAAACCCCTAGCAGCCTGTTTCGATTGTTGTTTATCGAGCATCGTGTTTTTGCTCTTTCATCTAACACCGTTAGTGCCTTAACAATAAGAAGGAAATGATTAAAATCATACTAGTGATCAAGGAGTCCGCAGTCAGTTAACCGCCTCATGCTTAAGACGTTTCTGGGAAATGGCCAGACAGAATAATCCAAGTGAAACGGGCGATGGTTGTGAAGAATTCGGTCATTCCGACCTCAGTCAAGTGACGACATCAATTGCTTGATTAATAACTATCACTGTCGTTTCACGTTGAACAATAATAACTACATTGAGAGTCGATTAAGATAAGTGACGTATTATTTTTAGCCCCTAAGTGAAGCAGGCACATTGTGTAGTAGGGTTCCACTGCTTTTGGGCGAATGATTTTCCCAATATGTATTTTTAACATTGAGTTGGCGAGCTATGAAGCAATCGCGTTAGGCATTTACTATCTGTCTGCAAAAACAAGCTATTAGGTCTATAACTTACGTGCGGTTTGCTAAAAGATGGCGTAACCTGTATTATTCCATTGGAACATGCGTTGGAAAGCTACTGTCATATTACGTCATTTCAGTATATGTCATTAATTTGAAGTGTAAACAACAATATTTTTTCTTTCACTCAAACTAACGAACTAAGCGCCTGAAAAAATGCTTTTGCGCATTACTTAAATATGAAGAAAACTGCTGCTATCGTATTTTGGTGGAAGCTTATGGTGAGCCTGCGCTAGCTGAGCGAACGTGCCAAAAGTGGTGTTCTTGGCTTGGAAGACGATGAACGTCCTGGGCAGCCAAAAAAGTTTGAAGATGAAGAACTGGAAGCATTACTCTATGAAGATTGTTGCTAAACACAAAAAGAGCTAGCAGAATCTTCGCGTGTCACTCAAGAAGCCATTGCACAGCGTTTAAAAGCAGCTGGATGTATTCAAAAGCAAAACAAATTAGGTTCATCATTAACTCAAGCCGAGAGACGTAGAAAGGCGGTTTTGATATGTGCATGTCCAAAATGCTGCTGGAACGCCACAGAAGGAAGCCATTTTTGTTTTTGGTGATGAAAAACGGATCCATTACGACAACCCCAAGTGCAAAAAATCATATGTGAAACAAGGCCAACCAGACAAATCAACGACAAATGTAATGCTCTGTATTTGGTGGGATCAGAAGGGTATGCTGTAGTATGAGCTACTAAAACCGGGTTAAACCATAAATGGACAACGCTACTGAAAGCAATTTATTTGAAGAGAGCAGTAGCCGAAAAACGCCCGGAATATGCCACCAGACACGAGGCAATAATTTCTATCATGACAATACGGCCATACGTTGCTATTCCGGTTAAAAGCTATTTAGAAAACAGTGGATGGGAAGCCTTATAGTCCAGAGCTTGTCCCTTCGGACTACCATTGGCTCCGGTCGATGCAGAACACCCTCATAGAAATACTGTTCACATCAGAGCAGAATTTTAAAAATTGGCTTGATTCATTCTTGGCGGCCAAGCCGGCGCAGTTCTTTTGGGACAAAATCTACAAAAAAACCGCACGAATTTAATTACCGTTATATACCATCTACAATATATGCAACAAAGTATTTTTAAGCGAAGCCTGGCCATGAGCTCGAATGACTCCTCAGCCTTATTCACCTCCGTTTGCCTCAACAACCACGCGAGCATTCAACTGAGTTCCAAATCAGCTCATCTCGAAGCAAGAGTTACCCCGCCCCACCCCACCACGGGTAAAGTGTATTTCCCAAGTGCCATCTCCATAAATTCAATTCAGAACTTTTGATTTACATCAAAAGCAATTAAATTAAAAACACGTGTGTGTGTGTGTTCCTGTGTATTTTTTAAGCCAAATACGAAAAATGTTGCACGTCGCTGGCCAAGTTCTGTGTAGACACAAAAATGGCCGAGAGCAGGGGGACCTTGTCATAACCACGCTTGCACCTCGAGCAATAAATACGCTGCACGGAGCAATCCTTTTCCACAAAATATGTAAGCAGAGTGTGTATACTGGTGGCAAACTTCACTCCGCCTCGGAGGGCACAGATGCCAGTTCATTTTTATTTACAGCGTTAAAACCGAAAACCATTTGCATTTCCATTTAACATTTTTCCCTTTTGTGCCGCCCACATTTGCTTTGTGCCTCAGAGGGGGTCTGGCGTGGGGGCGGGAGACAACGGGCGCTAAAATGTATGTTAAATGTTTCATAAAGGTGTGTGTATTTGAATATCGCTTGTTGTTGGACAGGGAGTTCTCTTTTTGGGGGTGGATTCCATTAAAGAGTTCATTTGCAGGGAGCAGCTGAAAGTAAGCAACTAATGGACTCAGCTGCTGGCGGACGTGATCAGATGTCGATGGGGAAGTGTACACAGATTTTGATTGGGAATTTGCCAAGGATGCGGTGAAGTGAGTCTTTAGTTACGAGCATCGGAGTTGAAAGGTGCAGAAGACTCTCGCTTAAAGCGGTGGATGAAGGCACTGAATGGTATCAATTGAATTGTTATGAGCTACACGAAAGGTTGGTGAGGTATGTTGCTTGCTGCAACCCGGGCACATTCACCACCATACACGGGAGAATTTGAAGTACCCTGACGTCGGTTGAATTCACTGGTATTTAATTTCCAACAACTTAAGTGGTTGAGGCCAAGCTTAGTACTTGCTGGCGCAGAATTCATCATTCAATTATGTGCTTGAATTACTTTTTCACAAAATATTTATTATTAGAGTTTTTCTGTTAAGGGGAGATGATATCCGCCAGTGTTGATACACAGTTGTGCACTTGTATGGTACCTTCCTAACTTTCCGCACGATTTCCGGTGTTAACTGCTCGCATTCCTATCGAATGTTTTTCTTAAGAGCTGACATTGTCTGAGAGCTAGTGGCATAAACGCGCGCTCCAAAAATTGACGTCTGTGATGGTCAAATGCTCGTCGTCCCAAATCCCCCAAAACCGGAGATCATATGCAACCAGCCAACGCTTCCTTCGCAACATCCATTGAAACTCGTCCTGTGTGTTCGGTTGCACCGTCTTGTTGAAACCACATGCTCAATCACTGCCTTCCATCGGTGACGGTCCTGCACACGCTGTTTCCATTTATCAACACCAAGCAGTCTTACATCCGCGATGACTTGGTATCTGTACCGGAGGTTCGGTCTTCCTCTCCTTCTCGAACCAGGAGGCTCGGATTCGAAGACCGTCTTTGCTGGAGCGTTGTTGTCCATTCGCTCGATGTGGCCGAGCCAGTGTAGTCGACGGATTTTTGCCTTCCGGACAACATGGATGTGGATCCTTGTACACCTCGTAGAGTTCGCGGTTGTGTCTTCTCCTCCATTCGCCTTCCTCGCAGACGGAACCATATATCCGACTTAAAAATGTTCTTTCGAAGGCACCAAGAATCAGAGCCTTACTTAATGTCCAGCTTTCGGCTCCATAAAGTAGGACTGGCAGAATAAGAGTTTTGTGGAGCATGACTTCGGTCGTTCGAGTCAGGAGTTTCTAGCCCAGTTGTTTTGACAAACCGAAGAAGCATCGGTTCCCAAGGATTCTACGTTGGATCTCCAATGTGCCCAAATCATCATATATCATCCTTCTCCACATCATATCAGATGGTCAACATTGATCTCCTCGCTACATATCTCTTCGATTATCTCGGCGAGTAATTTTTGCCATAGCACGAAGAATTCTCATCTTGGTTGATTTTATTCGCGATCGTCTTTCGTCGACATTGGATGACAAACTAAGTTGAACCCCTGTAACCAAGCTCGGTCCCTTCTCTCCGCTGCATGGTTCGTTTTATCGAATAACCTTCACGTAACTACTGCTTTCACAAAGCTTCGAAGAATAGTCTGTCTTGGCTGCATAGGGGCGTTACCATATCACACCTGACTCTGCTATTGGTGCACTACTGAATCTCTTTCCCCTTGATAGACAAATCATGGGCTCCACACTCTAGGCCAGAACCTACGCCAAAAAAAAAAAGATTGTTTAAGCTATTTCGAACCTAACCTTCGGCTCAGCACTTACTCTCCTGTGAACACAAAACAGTCGTTCTGGAAATTACTATCACTTCTTATTGCATATTAGCCTTCAGTTTCTGAACGCATAGCTACAAACTTATATAGGACGGCCTATACCAAGGAGGAGGTGGTGGCCCGTGGCGTTGTGGGTATGTGCGTCAACCCTAACCTCGACGTCGTAGGTTCGATTCCTGCTCTGTGCGACGAAAACAATTTTCACGACCCCACCTCTTTCGAGTCACTGACAATGCTCAAAGAGTATTTCCTGTCTAGAGAAAGCTTCTCAAACAAAGCCGTTCGGAGTCGGCATAAAACTGTAAGTCCCTTCCACTCGTGAGAGAACAATAGCACGCACAACACGAGTGGTTGCTGAGAAGCTAGGCCCTGGCCCTCTATGGGCTGTAGTGCCGCCCATATTATATTATCATTATACCTAGAAGGATCTGAGGATGACGAAGTCATATGCAAAAGGAAGTTGGCTTACCCTCGACTCTTCTAATTTACAACATTCCTCACTTCAGCTGCGCCGTAACTTCTAATATATTTACATTCGTAATGAAAAAGAAGAGGTGACAAGACGCAACCTTGGCGCAGTCCAACTCCTACTTTGAAACGTGTTAATTTAACACCGTTAACCCGACGCGGCTGCTGCAGTTTTTGTACAGAGACAAGCTATCTGATCCTATATTCCTGCTTGAAAAACCAGACCTTTCCTTGGGGCACTCGCTTGCATGTCAGCTGTAGATTGACTCCCAAGCTGTCTCAAGTACCATACTTGTAGTGAAAAGCTGGCCATTTGTACGCCGGGGCGAAAGGCCCACTGCTCCTTCCTCATCCTTGACTCGAACATAATTCCAGAACGCGGCTCCAACTAGACTAGACTAGACTTTTCCGAAGAGACTTATAAAAAAAAATATGGCCCTGTAGTTGTAGCAGTCTCTGTTGTTCGCCTTTTTAAAAATAGGAATCATTACCTCAGTTTCCCCGTCAGGTGTGTGACAAATAGTGACACGAGTGAGCCATAAAGCGCGCTCTTTCCACATTGTCTTGAACATTTCTGGCTTGACTTCATCCAATCGGCAAAACGACTTTCTCACACTTTGGACCATTCTCCAGCCCACCCAAGATTATATGGCTCTGCCATCACCAGTACCCTGTTGAGCAGAATTGAACAGCACCGAATATACTCGCTAAATCTGCGCAAAATGTCCACGCCATTCGAAAGTATCACATTATCTTTGGATTTGAATTCTTTGATAGTAGTTTTCTTCCTTCCTCTGAATTGGCGAATGTTTTGCCGGAATTTGTGTCCATCGCCCAGTAGCAGTGCACAAAATAAGAGGCAACAAGACGAAGCCGATCACTCTGAAAGTTGGAACATAAACAAATAAATGACGCGACGAGCTCGCCCGTGCACCCTACATTTATGCTTGTAGCGATTTTTAAGACACTTGATAGGAGTCAATATCGGGCTCTAGTTCAGAGTAGAAGTTCACACCAAAATGTGGTCCCTACTTTTTAGAACTTATTCCCTCACTGATGATTGGTGTTTATTGATGGCCTCTGCATCCGAGCCCAGACCAACCAGTCAACACCCCCTCCAGCGAGGTCGTAATAAACTCCCCATAATTACAATTCAAATGGCAGGGCTTCCCCGGGCAACCGATAAATCCCCTGGGCTGCATAAATTACATTCATTAGGCAACGTCCGTAACCGCCATTCATTATCCTCCCACTCGGTGCGCCAGGTTGTGGCGCTTTTTTTTCGCTTCTGCATGCATCGCCAGTAAATTGCCCCAAAATGCGAAATTAGCCAAACAAAGGACTACTATTAACGCTGCAACAGTTACCCACCGCAAGACCTAAAATATATCAACGCCAGTCTCCCTCCGCCCGCCGGTCCACCACAAAACTCTGCGGCGGGTGGTTGTTTGAAGTGATGGAGAGCCATCATCATCATTAACAGCACCGTGCTCTGCACCTACTTCCCCTCCACACCCATCCTCTCCCGTCATTCGTAAATTACATTTCGAAACTCCACTTTCAATCGCATGTGCGATGAGCGAGAATTATGTGATTCGACGCTGGAGCCTGAGGGATGTGCACTCGAATGGCTGTAGATAAACAATTTCACTTCAAGAACTCGTTTTCCCTTTTCCATCCGTTGGACTCCCTTCACTCCCGCTTCATGGTTGTGGATGTTTGCCTGTGAACCTGGGGATCTGTGGGATGTGCAGCACCGGAAAATGGTTTCTAGGGGTGAATACCCACAAAATGTTTATTCCCACCCATGTGGAGTGGGGAATGCTGGATCAAATCGACTGCTGGGAGTTCATCAATAAGCAATCACTGGGAATGAGTGGAATCTTGATCGGACTCAATTATGTAATGTGCTGAATCATGTGTACCAACCTCAAGATGTTGCTGGGCGCATTCGAAGGCGGAGTTTCTGCAAATGTCTGCATTTTTCGGATACAAAAATGTTGACTTCGTGGTCGAGTCCTCCAGTTGCTGGAAATGATGCCACAACAGTAGACGCAATTGTTAATGTTGCTTTCACGCGCACATACTTTCAAGAGCACGAACTTAGCCACAATACAATATTTTGGATTTGTTGACAATTTCTGCGCAAAACCTCGTCACCGAGGGACACTGATGTCTGAAAAACAGTCACCGACCTTCCAGGTATCAAATTTTACTCAGCCTGAGGCCCAGCATCAAGAAACATTAAGCCTAGTGGTGTAAAGTACCTGTTTTCTGTTACATCTAACGGTAAGAATGTGACGCCTAGATCAGCACATATGAATATTTGTTGAAAGAAATGGCTTCAATCACTTCAATACCAACACTTCACAATGCATCACTTCAATGCCACATAATTTTGCCCACAAAGCTGTGGCACCGATGTGCCTATTCCATCGCATCGAGGTAGGTTTCACAAAACTCTTTATTCTATCGTCTCGGGAATCATTCTTCCCGGCATAAGGGCCAAACGTATTTCCATAGGACAGTCCTCAGGGAAGCGGTTACCACGTCAAATTGCATGTGGCTAAGCACCCAAGTCCCAAATCTATATGGTCCAAAGTGGGCCAACCAATGTGTGGTTTTTGAATCATGAGAAATTTTGACACTGACAGCTGTTTCCTGCTCGAAATCTTGACAGAAAGTCAGAAATGTCAGAAATGGATGGTCTTGGAATTCATGCAGAATGGCACGTCATGCTACAGCCCATGCTGCAATCGAAATTTTGTTGACTCCTTTGGACTTTTGTTTTGTGGGTAATCCAGAATCACTGATGTTATGCTAACAATCCGGAAACGATTCAAGCCCTTTCAGTCCATCTTATACAAGCAATCCGTGAGCTAAGGTCCGAAATCATCCAAAAGGTCTTAGAAAATTGAGGTAACAGAATGGGTTACTGCGAAACCAGCCGGGGCAACCACTTGAACGACGTTGTATTAAATGGGAATGTTTGTGTTTAAAAATTATTAAGAATCAACTTGTATTGACCCAGCCAGTACAAGGCAGACTAGAATCTTATTTAGCCACAGTTTAGAATTCGTTATGCGCCTTGTCGGATTCAATGGAAAACTTTAAGGGGCTTGGACGGCAGTCCAAATGTTTTGACTTGGCTTGAGACGACTGTCAAATACCGACTGACAGTTGTGATTGCAATCAAAATGGATCCCGAGCAAAATTGACTTGTATTTTAAAAGCACTCCATAATTAGTTTTGCCGTGTCGCAAAAGATAAATTGGACCCACGCCAAGATATTAGGGACATTTTGAAGACTGTCTACCACAAACATCGTCGCTTGTTTTTGATTAAAATAAATTACATTTTTGACTTAGCTGCAGAGCTTACTTTTTAAATCAGGTTTTCAAATTTGTTCCAGTTACCATTTGACGTTGGTATCAAATTAGCGTCACAATCAATCGAATTCTTGATCAGTCCAATGCAGCCCAATAACCTACTAATGGCATCCATGAGTAAAGTTATTCGATAGGGGCATTTCATTGTGCAATGTTCACGTCTGTCGAAAGTGGTGGAAATTATTTATTTCGTCATGAGGTTCTAATTATGGCTTTGGCAACAGTGCAGTGTTCAGGCAATTAGTCTTGTGTTTTGGACTATGACGCAGAGTTCAGTACACCTGAAGAAGTGATGCAGTTGTGACCGAAAGCTGGCCACACATAGGTCTTTGTAGACCAATTGTCATTCCCGTTGAGGGATTGGTATCATCTAGTATCCATAACTCGTGCCCATTTACAATGTTTCTGGTTCTGGTTCTTTGAATGGAGGCAGCCCTAAGGGCTTAGCTCTTGGAAGTATTCTCCTGCAGTTCTATTACGCAATCGGCAGAGGCTGGGATAGTGACAGGCTGAGTGAGGAGTATCCTTTCTTTCTTTTACGTCTTCACGGCGTCTACAGATGGGGTCGTGAGTAAGGTCCATTTTGTCCTCATGATACTTCAGATGGTTATGTCTCGTAAGCGCACCGACTACCATTCGGAGCAGCTTTTGATCGCATTTTAGAAGTTCGTGGGAATTATAATATGGTATGAGTGGCGCTACAGCCCATAGAGGGCCAAAGACTAGCTTTTCACCAACTGTGTGTGCCATTGTTCTCTCACGAGTGGAAAGGTCCAACAGATTTATGCCGACTCCGAACGGCAAAGTTTGAGAAGATCTTTCTAGACAGGAAATACTCTTTGAACACTGTCAGTGACTCGAAAGAGGTGGGCATGTTACGTTTGTGGATTCTTGCACTTACCAGGGATTGAACCTTCGACGTCGATGTTCTATTTGGCTTGGGGTCGACGCACATGCGCCACGGTCCACCACAGTTCGTCGGATTTGGTACTGTCGTATCTGGGCCATAGCATCCGAGTATGGTAATTCCCTTAATTTCCCATACAAGCAAACATTTTCTAAGTCGAACTAATGTTCGTAATGTGACATCGACCTGCCAACATTAGAGGCATTTTCATTTTCAAAAAATCCTTGCAATTGCTACCATACGCGACTGAAATCGACATGATTGGTCGAAACAACAACGCCTAAGATGGGTGGCCATGTAGAGCAGATGGACACCACTGCTCCAGCCCGAAGAGTCTTCACCTCCGAACCAGTGGAACAACGCAATAGAAGACGACCATGAAGCCGATGGCGCACTCAATTGGAGAAGGCCCTCAACTTGGAGTGCGAAATTGGAGGCAGCGGGCTAAGGATCGTGTCAGATGGGGAGGATAGTTGGCTGAGGCACAGGTTCAACCCGGACTGTAGCGCCATAAGAACAAGAAGAAGAAGACATCGACCTATGGTTTCAAAATTTTGTCAAATTCATATAAGTAAGGACATATCGAGGAGTGACATCCTAAAGTTGCAAGATATGTCAACTATGTCACCTTGTCCAATGCCGTAGAATATAGGTCGTGTGGATAATGACTGCCATCGTCTCCTTTTGCGATTCCTTTCCTGGCGCAATACACGTAAAGTGACAACCTCATTCATTCAATGTGCCCTAAATCAGAAAAACAATCGGGAGTACGGTGTCATAATTTCAAAAAGATATCACATCAAAGCCGCACAAAATGGACGCCAAAATTTCCGTCCATGGCAAAGGGACCTACACCCACAGCGCGCACTGAACTCCTTTGATATCGGAGACCGCCGCCACTCGTAACGGACGGGAAAGACATTTTCAATAAGCCGTCCATCAACCGACGCCAGCCACCCTCTTCCCCCGACCACTCCGAATCATGCTCAAACTTTTCGGAATACCTCGGAGTCCTTTGGCTCAAGATCTTATCCGGAGACCGGAGTAATCTCTAAGTCGACAGTAGTAAATATCCGTGTACTTACACGTCCTCCGTAAGCCTCCCGCCGGGGACCCACCGCCGGAGCGCATTGATTTTGGCCTCGGGGACGACAGCCGCGGCAACAAACAAAAGAAGAAGAAAACTCCGCCACAAAGTAATCTCTAGCTCACCGGTTCGCTCGCGGCACGTGACGTGCAAACTTTTGCGAATAACTTTGCTCCCGCCCCCACCACGTGTGGCTGTTAATCAAACTTCGGTATGGCCTCAAAAGGATACATGTCTCCGCCGCACTCATCATAAATAAATCTACATAATTTCCGATCACAACAATGTCGACGTGAGTTGTCAGCCGTCCGACCGCCCGCACACGTGTCGCATTCGCAGCGACCCAGCGCCGGGAATTCCCTTCGAGACGCAAACGCAAAGAACGTGCGTCCATCTAGACGTTGTTTATGTCCCCCATGCAATTGGGCCGGAACGTGTGGCCAGTCGAGTGCTCCCCATCGCCCCGACATGGTCGACATGTTGCCCAGAGGCAATTGGAAATGAAAATAAACTCGACAGCCAGCCGCAATTGGTGTCGGCGTTGGACTAGGCCCTGCCAGCTCGGGAGTACAAGTCCTGGTGCGGCACATGTGCCCAGGTGTTGTGCAACGCTCCGCCGAGCCGACACGTTAATTTGGATTCCAACATGCAGTTGGCGTGTCGGAATGGGAGGCCTTTCCGGAACACAGCGCAAGTATTTTTTTGTAATGCAGTTAACCCTTGTTAGGACGCGCCTGTGTGCGTGTGGAGTGGGGTCTCAATTTCCGGCTGCTCGCAGATGTGGGTTTGACATGGCGGCAGTCTCTACTTTCTCTGCTTCTTCCAGCGCTTTCGGGTCGTTTTCTTGTGATTTAAGGACGGGAACGGGTTGCAAAATTGTTTTCGGAAAACCGTTTGCCTCGAGAGTGGGTGTCGAAGGGCGGGGATGTGTATGTCTTTGCTGGGGAGAAGGGAAATTCCATAAACGCCTTTGTGGATGCTCGAAGTTTAAACTCTGAAGGTGAAGCATAATTTGAGTTTTCCTACGAAACTCTCTCGGCAGTGGGTTCAAAGGGAAAGGGTTGCCTTTGTGGCCGGCGGGTGGAGCTGCTGACATTTGGTTTGCCGTTAAATTAGTCGGAATTGAGGAAGTAAAGTTCATGTCGAGCGACTTTCGCATTCACTAGGGATCACGAGGCGGTGTGTGTGTGTGGGCGATGAGGGGCGGGGGATGCCATGCGTGTTGAATGCGGGCTTAAATTTGAAATTTGTTGGAGCAGTTCGCCTGTCGAGTGGAATACCAGTGGGGAATGTGATGTCAAGAGCTTAGCCGGGGAAGTGGTTTGAGGGCGTATTAAACGCGTCGATAAACGTGCTGCATTAATGGCTTGGATTTTTCTTTCTCGTGGGAGGACTATTGAATCGATTTTCTTGGAATCTCTGGCTGCGTTTCCCGGTGCTTCTAGCCATCAAGATCAAGTTGTGTTGTATATGGGCTGCATTAATATTGAAAGGTCTATGCACCAAGACGATTTAGTTTGTAACCCATTCTCATATCACGTGGACTTAGTCACGGCTCATTTGTTTGATATAGCCTAGACAACCTTGTAGTCAAGTCTCTGACCCCGGTGTATAGTTTTACGACTTCCTTGACATACTTCGTAAACCGTCTAGGATGATCTTTATTTAATGAACAGACAGCCTCACTCCGTCAAGTGAGAGTCTTGGCAGTGCCTGGTAATTCGATGGACGGTCAAGGAAGTCGATATCAGTTTGGACTAATGACTGGACTAGCTTGTGTCAGCATTACTGGGGCAATGATAACAACCCCCAGAGCAGCACTAGAAGTCATCACCAGTATACCATCTTTCCATCTGCAAATAAAGAAAAAGCTATGGTTAAGGCCTTCAAGCTGATCACAGAATATCACTCTAATCAAAGGATAATCCTCCCTGACATTCTTAACGAACTGAACAGGCAAGAAGCCGTGAAAATATATGTCGTTGACAACTGTCTTCCTAGATTCAACTGCAGCGAAAACTATCACGACACAACCGGGAGCAAGACACAGCCACTTTCATCCGTGAGTCCTTCATCTGATACACAGATGGCTGATGAAGTCGTTGAATCACCTCGAAAACCCATACATACCAGAGCATAGACACTCACAACTCCGTACTTCAAGCAGAGACATTCGCAATTGGACTCTGCCCAAAAGAGAATATAAACAGAGCTGTTACTAACAGGCTACAACAGCTGCTGTTGTAGCCCTTAAAGCTACGAAGTCACTTCTAAACTAGTATAGGACTGCCTACAACTGTTACACCAACTGGCTGGTCCACCTTACTTGGATACCAGGTCACCGCGGTCATACAGGAAATGAAAGAGCAGACCTTCTAGCCAGAAAAGAATCCGCACTACCATAATGCCGCGACCATTCTGTAAGATACCCATCACCACCGCTAAGAGCTCTCAAAACATTTGGCTCTGAGACATGGCCAACAATTACTGGACAGACACGGAAGGTAACAGGCAGGGCGAAAACTTTCTCTTAAGGAGTCAGATTCTTGTGATGTCAGATACTGGAAACTACCCAGTAAACACAATCTGAAAACCATGGGCCTAACACAAGATGACACCTGACACTGACATATGACACCACAAGAATACATCCTGTGGCACTGTGACTGCCTAATCAGGACACGTCATTGAAACCTAGGCGGATACCTTGAAACGGGCGTGCTGGGTAAGTCTTTGGGTAGGGTTTGGCTTTGTGACTCCAAGACTAACTTCACTTGAGAAATACCTCGATACAAAGAACCTGCACAGTAAAACTTAGTAGAAGTGGACCAAGGGTTTTAGCTTAAGCCTCCTAGATGCTGGAACTACCATTTATTCCAGCGTCTTAAACATGTTTTTGCTCCCCAAAATAGATTCTCTCAAAGTCATTAGAAATATCTAGGGGGTATAGAGAATGGGGATTACGGCGCTTTGACAGTTGACAGCGGCCATATTGTTGAAGACCAACGAGCATCCAATACTTTTTGGAAAAGTTTTTTGTGGATTTTTGGGCTGTCAGCATCCACATATCATTGAGGACGACGTTGGCCGGACCACCACCGTCGAAGCACTATAGGACCAAACCATGGGCTGTGTGCAAAACTCCAATTGGCTGCCTGGTTTTTGCCTAAGGATCAGAAAAATATTTTTCTGCAGGCAGTCGGTACTCAGGCTGCAGTCATATTATGGATAATACTTTTGTGTTCAAGCTTAAAGCCAATTTGAGACAGCAGTCAACAGTCTATCGACATATTTTCGGTTTCCTGGAAGTTACCGTGATGCTAATGTGTGGGAGAGTAGCCTGTAGTAGCACTGTAGTGGGTTCTGTGTTTATTCTTGGCAAAATTGTAGTTTGGTTCCAAACCAAGACCACGATTTCCTTGCTTTCCAAAAAAAATTAATTACATACACATCTCCAGTAGAGCGTGCATGGGGCAAGCATTTGAAAGGCTTAAGTGATAAATTCTGCATTTTACGATATGTCGACATCAACACCTCTTGCAGATGAAGTAGATTGTTGTAGCATATGTTTTATTCTGCACAATGTAATCCTTCAAAGAGACGGAATAAACGATGAATCAGAAATAATTCCTGAAGATAGCCGTAAGGAGATGAGTATTCAAGGAACCAATAGTACCACTGAAACTAATGAAGGAAGAAAACAAAGAGAAGTGATTTTTTGAATTAAAACCATTTTAACCATAATTATAAAATACTTTTTTAAGACAAAATAACTTAAAGGGTTTCACGATTCATTTATTATAAAAATCATTCACTAAAAGAAAATAGTCTTGAAAACTACTTAAAACTATTTTAAACACCAAATTGCAAAGATGGTGTACGACTAGTTGTTGTCTGGGATATTTTTTTAAGTCCCTTGAAAGTCCAAGTCTTTCACGCTCGATCCCATCTTTTCATTCTATAAATTCACCAGCCTCCACACCAAATAGCGACTAGTTAGTTTTAAAACGCGTGACAGTTCGTAATTCTTATTAATAAACGTGTGTTAGTAACAAGCGGATAACTTATGTCACCGAATTCGGCATATATAAAACGGAGAACTATAGTATTTATCAATAAGTTCGATGTCGAAATTGACAGCTTTATTAACTTTCGACCTCGCATCTTCAAAGTTGTGAAATGAATATTCTCTTCTTCTTCTTCTTCTTCTTGTGGCGCTACAGTCCGGGGTGAACCTGGGCCTCGGTCAACAATCCTCTCCAGCTGGCACGTTCTTTAGCCAGCTGCCTCCAATTTCGCACTCCAAGTTGGTTGAGGTCTTTTTCCACTTGAGTGCGCCATCGGGTTCGTGGTCGTCCTCTATTGCGTTGTCCCACTGGCTCGGAGTCGAAGACTCTTCGGGCTGGAGCAGTGTTGTCCATGCGCTCTACATGGCCTAGCCATCTTAGGCGTTGAATAAGTAGACGCCTGACTAGACTCATGTCGCTGTACAGCCCGTACAGTTCGTGGTTGAATCTCCTTCTCCAAGAACCTTCAACGCAAACAGGACCGAAGATTGAACGCAGAACTTTTCTCTCGAATAGACCAAGTGCGTCTTCATCCGCTCTTGAGATATTCCAAGCTTCCGCGCCATACAGCAGGACAGGGATGATCAAGGTCTTATATAAGGTGAGCTTGGTCTTTCGAGAGAGGGCTCGACTACTCAATTGCCTCTTGAGCCCAAAGAAACAGCGGTTGGCAAGAGTTATTCTGCGTTTAATCTCAGTACTGATGTTGTTCGCACCATTTACTTGGGAGCCGAGGTAGACGAAGTCCTTCACTACCTCGAAGTTGTAGCTGCCTATGGTGACGTTCTGACCGAGTCGTCGATGTTGTGTGTCCTTTCTTGATGACAGCATATACTTTGTTTTGCCCTCATTCACCGCTAAGCCCATTTTTGCCGCCTCCGTCTCAATACAAGCAAACGCTTCATTGACGGCTCGCTGAGTTCGGCCAATCACGTCAATATCGTCCGCGTATGCTAGCAGTTGAACGGACTTCTGGAAGATCGTGCCTCTAGTGTTGGCGTGTGAGTTTCGCACGATCTTGTCCAACACGATGTTGAAGAAGTCACATGACAGCGCGTCGCCTTGTCTAAAACCTTTTTTGACATTGAAGGTCTCGGTGAGTTCGTTACCGACCTTGATGGAGCAGCGAGAGTTCTCCATCGTCATCCTGCACAATCTGACGAGTTTGGCAGGGATGTCAAAACTAAACATGGCGTTGTATAGCTCGTCTCTATGCACACTGTCATATGCGGCCTTAAAGTCGACAAATAGGTGGTGGGTGTCGATCTGCATCTCTTGGGTTTTTTCGAGGATCTGCCGTAATGTGAAAATTTGATCGATAGTGGACTTCCCAGGCCTGAAACCGCACTGATAAGGACCTATCAGGTTGTTGACGAATGGTTTCAGGCGCTCACACAGAACGGCAGAGAAGATTTTGTATGCGATGTTAAGGAGACTTATCCCCCGATAGTTGGCGCAGTCAAAGGGGTCTCCTTTCTTGTGGACCGGGCAAACGACGCTGAGATTCCACTCTTCGGGCATGCTTTCCTCCGACCATATCCTACAGACGAGCTGGTGCATGCGCCCAACCAGATCATCTCCAGCTGCCTTAAACAGTTCTGCGGACAATCCATCCGCTCCAGCAGCTTTGTTCGACTTCAGTCTCGATATCGCTATCTTGACTTCGTCTAGATCGGGGGGACGGAATTCTCTTCTGTCGTCGTCCATTGCGTGGAGTGGAACATTCTGCCTGACAGCGGTATTGGTGTCCTCTTCGCCGTTTAACAGTCTGCAGAAGTGATCCTTCCAGATTCTCAGTATCGTTCCGACAGGCTTCTGTCCGATGTTTGTACCCTTTGGATAGTTGTTTCACCCGCTGGTAAAACTTTCGGACATTATTTCTGCCGTACCACCTCTCCATTTCCTCGATCGCGCGCTTCTCATGCTCCTTCTTTTTCTTTTTGAGAAGCCGGTGCTCTTCCCTTCTTTTAAGTTCGTGGAGCTCACGAACCGCTCTCGTCCTTCTATCCAGCGTCGCCTTATATGCTGCTAGCTTCGCTGAATGCGCCTGCCGACACTCGTTGTCAAACCATGGGTTTTTTCTAGGTGGCATTTTAAAACCCAGCACATCAGAGGCAGCTTCTCTAATGGCGTTTTGACAACGGTTCCACTGTTCGTCGATTGTTTCGCCTGGCAGGGTTGGACTCTCTGAGAGCTTCAGGAAGACTCGATCGGAGAAGTTCCCAGCGGTCGATTGCGATTGTAGCTTTCCAACGTCAAACTGTTTTGGTCTTGCTCTACTCCGTTGTACAATCGATATCCGAGTTCTGACCTTGGCTACAACCAGGTAATGATCCGAGTCGATGTTGGCACCTCGGAACGTTCGGACATCGAGGACACAGGAGGAGTGTCTGACGTCGATTGCAATGTGATCAATCTGGTTGACGGTTGATTGATTAGGGGACCGCCAGGTCCCTTTGTGAATGTTGAGGTGAGGGAACCGCGTGCTGGCTACAGTGAGGTTTCGCCCCGTCACGAAGTCCATCAGCCTGAGTCCATTGTCGGACGTGTTGTCGTGTAGGCTGTGTTTACCGACGACTCTAGCAAAGATTTCTTCCTTGCCCAGCTTTGCATTAAAATCTCCTAGAACGATCTTGGTGTCGTAGCTGGGGCATTGATCGTATGTTCTTTCTAGGAGATCATAGAAGTCATCCTTGCTATCATCGTCTTTGTCCTCCGTTGGGGCATGGGCGCAAATTAGGCTGATGTTGCCGAATGTTGCCTTGATGCGGATTGTTGTGAGGCGTTCGCTTATGTATCTAAAGCTTAAGACTTCTTGCCTAAGTCTGCCTCGAACAACAAAACCGCATCCAAACAAGCGCTGCCTTCGCTCTTTGTAGCAATCGCCGTAATATATGTCGCAGTTTTTCATCCTCTTTTTGCCCGGCCCATCCCATCGCACCTCTTGGATGGCGGTGATGTCAGCCTTATAGGCTTCTAGGGCCTCCGCAAGTTCATCGGCTGCACGTGGCCTGTTAAGAGACCTCACATTCCACGTGCAGAACCGAAAATCGTTGTCCTTATTTCGTTGTCCATGGTCGTCAGCAGTAGGGTCATCCGTATCCGAGGCTTGTTGCCGTCTCTGAACTATTGCGAGTTTTACACGGTGGGGAAGTTAACCCCACGCGAAACCCCCGAACCTGGAGGACCGGGTCCTGGTTTAAACCCCCGGACAAGGGGTCGCTGCATACATTGGTTCACCTCTAAGCGGCTGCAGTAGAGGTTATCCAGAGGGCGCCGCGGGGAGGCTGTATGTCAACTTGACCTGTGCATTTACAGGGATCGTTGCTGGCATCTCGCCAAGTTGAGAGCAATCAACAACTTTGCCCTGGATGCACAGGCCCTGACTTAACTCATTCAATATTAATGAATATTCTCAGTGAGGCAGAAATCAGACCTCCCATTACGCAAACAAATTTGAAAAATAGCACAAACAATTTCATGCGTCGCGTCATGCGGTAAAGTAAATGCAGATAAAATACTTACTAACTTAATGTGGCGCTACAGTCCGGGGTGGACCTGGGCCCTAATCAACAAGCGTCTCCAGCCAGCTCGATCTTTAGTTAGCTGTCTCCAATTTCGCACGCATAGTTGGTTGAGGTCCCTTTCCACTTGCGTGCGCCACCTAAGTCGCGGTCTTCCTCCACTGCGCCGTCCCTCGGGGGTGGATTCGAAGACTTTTCAGGCCGGAGCATTGGTTTCCATCCGCTCTACATGACCTAGCCATCTCAATCGTTGGATCTTTACTCTTCTGGCTAAGTGGATGTCGCTGAACAGCCCGAATAGTTCGTCGTTATATCTCCTCCTCCACTCACCATCTATGCAGACGAAACTGAAAATCACACGAAGAATTTTCCTCTCGAAGCAACCAAGAGCCGCTTCATCCGCTTTTGACAGAGTCCATGCCTCCGCGCCATATAGCAGGATGTTGAAAAAGTAGCATGACAGCGCGACGCTTTGTTTGAATCCTTTTTCGACATTCAAGGTCTCGGTTAGGTCTTTACCGACCTTGATGGAGCAGGAAAAGGTGGTGGGTATCGATTTGTTGCTCCTGGGTTTTCTCCAAAATCTGCTGAAGTGTGAATATTTGGTCGATGGTGGACTTTCCTGGCCTAAAGCCACACTGGTATGGACCGACCAGGTTGTTGACGAATGGCTTGAGGCGTTCACACAGTATTTGTATGCGATACCTAGGAGACTGATGCCTCTGTAGTTGGCGCAGTTTAAAGGGTGTTAGATTGGGCAACAAAATAATAAAATATGTTTATTAATAAAAAAAACGTATCCAACGGATGAGATCATTTTCCGTGAGTAAGCTTAAGAGTGTGTCAAAGAGCTCTTTTTTTAACTAATACGGCTGTTACATTCAAAAAATATTTGGCACATTTTTCTGGCTTGAATATAAATGTTAAAAATGTATCAAAATAATTTAGACATTTAACCGCCGTTTATCTCCGTTTCTTCTTATGCTACAATATGCTACAGCCCCTTAAAGGCCAGGGCCTAGCTTCTCAGCAACCACAGTTTTATGCCGACACCGAACGACCAGGATTGAGAGGCTGTTTCTAAAAAGGAAATGCTCTTTGAGCAGTATCAGTGAGTCGAAAGATATGAGAGCCGTGAGCATTTTTTTTGTCGTACAGATCCGAGGTCGGCGTTGAGGCTCCCACTATCCCTCTGCTAATCGTAGATAAGAAGAACGCGAGAGAACAGCAAGTATCCACGATCCCTTTAAAGTAGGTACACCGTTTAACATATTTTGGTTTCCTTATTTAAATTTAAAGAAAGTAAATGCTAAATAACGACTGTTTCAATTAGCTGAACAAAATAAAACAAAACTTGCTAAAAACTTGATTCAAGGCAAACCATTGCTTGACATCTAAAAGAGCTGTTGAAAATGAATACGGCTCAGTCTTCTATTACTGGCACTAAAATGCAACTGAAAATTCATCAAAATTCTTAACAAAACGATGCAGGGACTACTTAAGAACGTCTCAAGCTACATGTGCACTTTGTCTATTTTAGCTTTGGGGTTTAAAACTGTGAAACAACAACTCTTCTAGACTTCTAGTATTTCTTTCGGACACTTCGTTTCGAATGTGTGCACTTCGGCACAAGGCGGCGATGTGCAAGGAGAAAGAACAGAATGAACTCCTTTGTCATCTCCACTCTAACCGTTCAGTTCTAATAGGACTAGAATAATTTGACAGTTACTACAGTTAATTTTGTTCAATAAAACAACACGAATTCTTTCACATTATATCATGATCGATTGGCGTATCCAGACAACATAAATTATTTTGTCTACCGCCCTACGAGGCCATAACGACCGTCTCCCACGTCCTCCCCATCCATTCGTCGACATCTGAAACCACAAGAAATTCCCAAAGTAAATCATTTCAAGAATCCCCTGCAAGTCCAAGTACATGATGCAGACTAAGAGCCAGTAAACGATAAGATCTAAAGCCACCCCTTATCGGCCTCTCATCCGCCAATGACCACTTTGGAAATCAAATTCATTCCAAAGTTAATTCGAGGGCTTGCCAAATACTCGATTAATTTTAACAGCATTCAGAACTTTCCAATTTTTGTGCGGCCATCTATCCCTCCCTGCCCACTCCGAGTGGAGTGACTCATGGAAAAACTTTTCCAACTACACTCCTCCATGTCTCCAGCCGGAGCGACCATAAAGGCAAAAGTAAAAAAAAATAATTCGCAAGAACGCACTTGAATCGGTTTTTATTGAAAAATTATACGCAAAAAGCTAACGAATTTCCATTGAGGGGGATCATCAGCCGGGGCAGCGCTACGGTCCTGGACGTCACTGAAATTCATGAGGATTTGCTTCGCAAACAACGGAGGTAGCGCGTGGACGTCGAAATGGTATTTTCGAGAGGCGTCCCGGGTACTTACTCGGGCGAGCAGTGGAACGTCTTAAGCCGTAATGACGCGTTACAAAAAAAAAATGGAAACAGCACTCAATGTAGTCGGACTGAGCTGCGAATATGTAAGGCGAGAATTAATAGGCTGGAAGACGAGGTCAGTTGGAAGAGTGTACCTATTTGCATTTGACAATGTGCCGGCGAGCGGTGACGTTTGAGCGCGATGTCAGTAAGAAAAAGTCAAAGGAGCAGGGGAAGCAAGAGTGCTTGTGGCAGTCGTTAAGACTGTTTGAATGTGTTTTTCTTTAAAAATATGTTCGCCAACGAGGAGGCACTAGTCCGCCCTCAAAAGAAAAAAAGGGGTTTTGAGTCGTGGAAATGCGATTATGGACTTATCAGCACCGTTGAGCAATTTGACTTAATGGGAACCTTATTGGAGTGAACTTAATTCGATTTAGAGCCTGGATAGGAGGCGTCGTGTTTTAAGGCACAGGCATAAGGCTGAGCTTAAAATTTGATCTAAAGAGAAGCAATGTCACGAAATAATGGATAGAATGCCAAAGAAATAGTGTTGTGTACCGCAATTGACAGATTGATCTGTGGCGCATTGACAACGAAGATGGAACACCTCACACCACATCAGAAGGTAGATGAACCCACAAACGGATGCCCCCGGTTGAAGTCTGCACATCGAGTGCACGCTGGCACTGCAACTACCATCTCAGGCAATTCCTGTAGGATTCCATGTCGGGTTATCGGAGATGCCTGCATCGATATTGACACGACGCAGAGCACGCAGTATTTCATTTTAGGCACTTCGCAGGGGCAAGAATGAATTTACCAACCCTCTTGCTCCTAATCGTACGAAAGAGTCACTAAACAAATGGTTGGGCAAGCATGCAGAGATAAGAACGCTAGAAAAAGCGATAAAACGCATTCCCAAAATGTTGGGTCCAGGCAATGGCCAGGGCTTTTTGCGTCAGAAGGGACAACGTTTGCTTAGGTTAGGTTAGTGGGCTGCGACCGATTTAAACATAGGTCCATTGGCCATAGTCAGACTACCACGACTGATTATTTAATACAAACTGCAGAAGGTGACTGATTAGAAAAACCAGAAAACGATCGCAATAACTTTGCATTCACTGGGATTCGAACCGGGGACCTCTCTAACCAACCGGGCAGGCACTCAATCAAATGGGCCAACCAGTTGTGAGGCTTTACATCCAGTGTGCCTACATGATGCTGTTGTGGTGGAGTGTGTCTCTGATGGTCTTCTTGGACGGTATATCCGTTGAGGCAGTACAACTGAAATGTTGGTTGTGGTATAGGTAGGTCTTGGCCCTCTACGGGCTGTAGCGCCACCCAATTATTATTATTATAAATCCTAGATCAATGCGGGTTATATGTGGAATGAGGACATTTGTTCACATTCTTCGTTCGATGGATCATTTCTATGAAGATGGGATGAAATTTCTTATTACAAATGTCGCTGTACTAAATGAAATTATCTCTGGTGTCGTGGATGGGTTTTAATGAGACACGGAAAGTCAAGAGCATATAAATAAAGTTGAAAAATCTTTTGCAGACCCATGGTGTGCCGCTAGCCTATTTTAGGTGGGATGGCAGCTAAGTCTCTCTTTAAGATTGACCAATGAGCTCCTACAGATACCTTTCAGGTTTTGAAATTTGATTCCAAAATAATTATTCTGTATTCTTTGCACGAGATGTTTTGTGCTTTGACCATATTACCACATTTATACTCGCCCTTATAATAACTATTGGACGTGTTCGTTACCTTGTTGAGATTTTATAAGCAAAGTTTACTAGACAAATTGACGCGGCATTGAGTTGCATACAAAGTCAAATTCTGCCTATTAGAAATCTGCGAAACAAAGTCTCTGAACCGCAGTACCTATTCTCGATGTACTCAAGCAGCGTTTCCGACCAAGACGAATTTGTGGTCAGCTAAGAAATTCAAACTCCATACATCGCAGCAGGCCACATGGATTGAAAGGAACTTCCTTCAAATTCGAACCCCAGAGAGCTTAAACAACCCTTTTCAGCATCATTTACTTGACGAAGTGCTAAGTGGACGTTGGATTAGGGAACTGTGCCACCATCCGTATTGCAATGCCTCGCGAGTCTAAAGCGCGTACAATCTTCTGGCACTTGCTGATGGTGGACTTGGCATTAGGACGTGGATTCGAATGCACGACATCTAGTGAAATCATCAGAAGCTAAGTTATGTAACACAGCATGTTGCATACTTTTGGGTGTTAGCTTAAATAAACATAAATTATAGTTACATTTACCATAAATGCGCCCAAGGAACATCGCCTTACATGCACATAACCTGCCACCTTTGTCAAACCTCTATTTGCCATCTATTTCATCTCCTTGCCAGGGCAAGACACTACATCAGCTCTCTAGTGAACAGGAAAAACAACCAATGTACCGCCATCAAATCCAAATCGCATTCCGCACCAGCGTGACAACGTAGCAGGCAGGGGTCTTTCGCGTTTGCCTTGGGGCACATCTCTTGATATCTCAGTTCCGTGCACTAACTTTTTCGAAGCCGAGGAGGCCGCACTACCTGCGGACTCTTGTCGGTTCATGTGCGTTTCAAAGTTCGCTCGTCATTACTCCACGGTGCCATCCGAACTGGACTGCATCACCTTCCCCGTGGTCAAGACTGGACTACAAAAATGGTCCCAAGTTCCCCGTGGGCTCTCAGGTCATAGGACCCGTCGAATCCTGCACCAATCTCGAAGACCACTTGGCAAGGAGTTTCTCCTTTCAGCGGAAGCTACATTTGTGTGGACAACATCTCCATTTACTCATCACCATCTTCGCTCGCACCCCACACGACAGGACTCAACAATGGAGCTAAGCGATGGAATGTCTATTCTCCAGTCGCCCCCCTAGTCTTTCAGTGACAGTGATGGGGACAATAGAACACTCAGTGCCGGCGGTGGTGGCGGCGGCAATGGTTCTTGCATTTTTTTGCATCAAGGAAACACATTGTCACACTCAGGCGTAAAATTCGATACCACTTGGAAGCGCCTGCACATCAGCGCCGCGCCGTGGAATCTGCCCTTGGATGGCAGCGCATGCATGTGGACCCAAGGTATGCCCGGTGGCAAATTATTTTATTCTAAGGATGCGCATCACCAGCGAATGGATGGATGGATGGATGCGCACGTAACCCAGGCCCTTCCTGATGCCAGCCAACAAGTTTTGCTTTTGTATTCATTTCTCGTGCGGCCGAAGGGGGGGGAGGAGGAGGAACGTTTCCTCAAGGGATGCACCCGCTTCCCATTGCACATGTTATTTAGATGCACTTGATGAGCATGCTAGGCTGTGCTGTTGGAATGTAATTGCTCCTTGAGTTCCGCTCCATGAGGAATTCTCATTCAGGTCCCCTGACGACGACTACGACTACGGCATGGATGCCAGAAGTACTGCGGTACACCTGGGGTTTTGTCCTCAATTCAGTTCCGAGAAGAATGAAGAAAAACAGCCAGCACAGCACACCTGGCGCTGTGGTGGTGGTGATGGGGGTGGCGAAGAGCCGACGATGAGGAGGTTAAAGATGGCGATAAAAGCATGGCCCCATTGATGTCTACCTGAAGAAGTTCAAGTGCGCTCCTCCACCGAGCTGCTGTCGATTTCTGTGTCAGCCCCCGCCGCCGCCGATGGGAGGCCACCGCTGAATTCGGTGTGCCACAACTGAAGCATCCACACTCCCTGCACAATGGTGCATCTTATGAGTGCTTGATGATGCGGAAAAATTGGTTTTCATTTCAATGAGGGACTTTGTTTACCGATACCGACGAGAATTTGAATATTAATTTTTGCATCCACCGTGGTGGGAGGGAAATGGGTCAGGGACTCGCGTGTTGTGGAGCGGATTTGTGCTGAGCGATAAGCTGCCGCTGAACGTCACCGGAGGAGTAGTCATTAGCGGGGAATCAGCGGTTATTTGTTTTTGGGATATGTTGTCTCTAGCGGCAATCATTTAAGTTTTACTCTGATTAGCAGAGAACGTGGTACATTGTAGCGGCCAATGTGGTAGATATATGCACGGTTGCCAAATCTGGGTCATCACTGAAATTCCATCCCAGATTGATTTTTTTTATAATTTTCTCAAAATCTAGGGATCTGATCTAGGGTTAGATCAATTTTCCGAAAATGTCTGTTTACACGGAACAACAATCTCCAAATAAGAAACGTATACCTTCCTTCCTTGATTGGCTCTACAGTCCATGGTGGACTTGGGACTCAACCAACATGCGTCTCCAGCCACACGATCTTGGGCCAGTTGCGCAAACCAAGTTGGTTGAGGTCCTTTTCCACTTGTGTGCGCCATCTAGTGCGAGAACGTCTTCTGTTGCGCTGTCCCAATGGCTCGCTGTCGAAGACTCTTCGGCCCGGAGCTGTGGTGTCCATCCGTTCTACATGACCTAGCCATCTTAAGCGTTGGATCCGAAGAAGCTTAACTAGGTGCATGCGGCTGTACAACCCGTTCAGTTCGTCGTTGAACCTTCTCCTCCAGACTCCATCAACGCAAACAGGACCAAAGATCGCACGCAGAACTTTTCTCTCAAAACGCCCAAGAGCTTCTTCATCCGCTTTCAACAGCGTCCATGTCTCTGCGCCGTTGAGCAGAACAGGGATGATCAGAGTGTTTCATAAAGTCAGCTTGGTGTTTCGAGAGATGGTTTGTTACTCATTGATGACGGTTTTCCTTCTGAGAAGTCAGTTCTCCTTCCTTCTCTTCTGTTAGTAGAGCTCACGAACAGCTGTCGTTGTTCGATACAACGTCGCCTTGTAGGTTTGCTGTTTGGCTGCATGTACCTGCCTGCACTCGTCGTCAAACCATGGGTTCCTTCTGGGTGGTGTCGTAAAAGCCAGCACATCAGTGACAGCTTCTTTGATGGCTTTTTGGCAACGTTTCCATTCTTCTTCTGTTGTATGGCAGCGTTAAACTTTCAGAGAGTTTAAGAGAGACTCGGTCGTCAAAGTTCCTAGCGGTGGATTGTGTCCTGTCTCGACTCGGTTCTTCTCTCGATATCCTCATCCTCGATGTTGGCTCCTCCGAACGTGCGGACATCGAGAATATTGGAGGAGTGTCTGACGTCGATCGCAACGTGATCAATCTAGTTGACGGTTGATTGATCAGGAGACCGCCAGGTCCCCTTATGGATGTTGTGGGAACCGCGTGCTCATCACAGAGAGGTTACGCCTCGAGGCGAAATCTACCAGCCTGAGTCCGTTTCCGGATGTGTTGTCGTGCAGGCTGTGTTTTCCGCTGGCTCTAGCAAAGATTTCTTCCTTGCCCAGTTGTGCGTTGAAGTCTCCTAGAACGATCTTGGTGTCATAGCTGGGGAATCGATCGTATGTTCTTTCTCGGAGATCATAGAAGGTGTGCTGTCGTCATCCTTGCTATCATCATCCTTCACCTCCGTCGAGGCATGTGCGCAAATCAGGCTGATATTCCCGAACTAAACGTTGATGCGGATTGATCGCTTACATACTTAAAGCTTAAGACTTTTTGCCTAGGTCAGCTTCGAACAACAAAGCCGCATCCTTGTAGCAATCACCGTAGTAGATGTCATAGTTTCTCATCTTTCTTTTGCCCGGCCCATCCCAACGCATTTCCTGGATGGCAGTAATGTCTGCTATGTAGCAGTCCAGGGCTTTCGTAAGTTCATTGGCTGCCCGTGGTCCTCACATTCCACGTGCAGAACCAAAAATCATTGTCCTTTAATCGTTTTCTGGGGTCGTCAACTATGAATCCGTCGATATTCAAGGCATGCCGTCGGTTTGCACTTGGAAGACATGTGGCTTCAGCAGGATGGTTGTAGTGAGCAAGTCATTCGTAGAAGTTAAGTCATTCGTTTATGCAAACAAGCCGATGACGTTAGAACAGCTCAGAGATAACATTGAACGCGAAATATGGTTGTTTCGGCCGAAATGAGTGGAGGAGTCGTTGAAAATTGGTTCCAACAAATCGACCGCAGCAAAAGCGCCCGTGGTGGCCATTTGAACGAAGTTCAGTTCCATTCATAAATGTTTTGATTGTACTTCAAGCCGATAGTCAGCCTTATCACAGAATCCATTCGTACAATTCGAAGTTACGATACGAAGTACGAAATAATGGTAGCACAGAATCCGAACGGAATTACGAACTCCGACGTAAATAACGTGTCATAGAAAAGCATATAAATTTCTAGTTTAGTCGTATAATAATAATAATATGGGTGGCGCTACAGCCCGTAGGGGCCAGGTCCTAGCTTCTCAGCAACCGCTCGTTGTGCGTGCTATTGTTCTCTCACGAGTGGAAGGGACCTACAGTTTCATGCCGACTCCGAACGGCCAAGTTTGAGAAGCTTTTTCTAGACAGGAAATACTCTTTGAGCATTGTCAGTGACTCGAAAGAGGTGGGGCCGTGGAAATTATTTTTGTTGCTCAGAGCTGGAATCGAACCTACGACGTCGAGGTTGGGATAGACGCACATACCCACAAGGCCACGGGCCACCACTTCGTATATCTTCTCGAAATTTGTAGCAGATTTTTCATTATGGTTCTACTACTAATGAATTCTGAGATCAATTTTCCGGAGTCCGTAGCGTTTTGTGGATTACGTTGGGTTAGGTTAGGTTAGGTTGTACTGGCTGACTGCTAAAGGGCATTCACACTTAGGCCAGGGTAGGCCCATTGTGATACCACGCGGATTGACTTCTCCTAACACTGGAACCAGTTGGAGATGCTAACGAAGCGATTTAGTTGGCCAAAGCTGGCACTGCTTAACTCGTTACGGCCGCAAGAGCAGTACAGGAGCAGAGAAGGTGATGAGTGTTTTCTTCCTCCTCTTCATCCATGCAGCTTCTGCAAAAATCATTATATGGACCACCCATCCTGCGAGCCTGAGTGCTAATTGCACAGTGCCCGGTTATGACTCCAATGAGGGTCCTTAATGAGTGCTTGCTGAGTTTAAGTAGACTGAGTGACCGTTTTAGGTTAAAGGCCAGATTTCTTTTGTTTTAAAGAAGGTGGTGCCTTCTAGCCATTTGTCATTGGTGGTTTTGATTGTGCGAATCTTTAGAAAATGGTAAGCTATAGCGACCGGCATGGAAGGTGGTACCACCTGCTGTTGACAGGCATAATTTTTTACCACACCTGGCGAGTTAATCGGCTTTGCAGTTGCCTGGTATGTCACAGTGTCCCGGCACCCACATGAGGTGAATGTTAAAATGCTAAGCCATCTCGTTAAGAGACAACCTGCAATTAAGGGATGTTTTTGAGAAAATCATGAAATTGTCCAGCGATCTTATAGCGGCCTGACTGTCCGAACAGACGGAGATATCCCTTTTTGATATCACATTGTTTTTGAGCCAAGACAGCGCCTCTTTAATCGCTATGGTTTCTGCCTGAAAAACGCTACAGTGATCAGGGAGTTGAGATCAGAATGTTGAGATCTTGAGAATAGACACCCGCACCCACCCCTTCGTTTGTCTTCGATCCATCTGTGAAAATACACAGAGGATCTTCCAACGTTTGCCTGTCAGACATTCAGTCCGATTTGAAAGGAATGCTGAGAATTTCTTCTCGAAGATGGCCTGGGGTATTAGGCGATCAGTGTCATTGAGAATGGTTGAGTGGCCAATGTTGAGTTCGGAACACAATCGAAGTGTTTTGAGTCTCAAGGCTGTGCTTGCTGCAGTTTGTTTCCCGAATATTTCCAAAGGTGGAAGATGGAGGAGAATATTCAGTGTGTCTGACGGAGTACTTCTCAGTGCCCCGCTGATACATAGGCAGGCCAGTCTTTGTACTCGGTTGAGTGCATTGCAGTTGAAAGCCTTGTTTAGTGCTGTCCACCAAACTGAGGCTCCATACAGAAGTGTCGGTCTGACAATCGAGGCGAAAATCCAATGAGCGATGCGTGGTTGTAGGCTCCATTTGCATCCAATAGCTTTTTTGCAGCTAAAAAGGGCTGAAGAGGCTTTTTTGACCCTCTCCTGGATATTGAGCTTCCAGTTTAGCTGTCAACGAGCGTGAGACCCAGAAAATTTTTCGCGGTTATCTGTAATGTAGTGCCACACAGCAGTGGGGGGTCAAACTGGAAGATTTTGTATCTTCTGGTGAAGAGTACGATATCCGTTTTTTTTTTTTGGGTTAACGCCGAGTCCGCATGTTTGTGTCCATGCTTCTACTTTGTCGAAGGCATTCTTCATTATGTCTTTTTGAGTAGAGACGAATTTGCCAGATGCCGGCAATATCGTCCGCATACGCAATAACCTTGCTTCCTTCCTCTGCCAGTATTAATAGCATTTCATTTACCGCTACGTTCCAAAGAAGGGGTGAGAGAACATCTCCTTGTGGGGTGTCCCTATTAACTCCTCTATGGACCGTAGCGTCTTCCATCTGAGAGTGTATATAGAGGGGCTTTCCGATCCCGAGATACGTTGTACGTTGGAGTACGTTGGATATAGATGAAAAAAGTTGTTGAAAAATGAAATTTTTATTCTGTAAAACGCTAAATGAAAAAAGGCAGTTATAAACAAATTCTTATGCTACACTAGTCCATTTCTAAGCTGACAAATTGTCAACAAACATTCAAAACTAAAGTCAATCATTATGCATTTCATGCGCATTGTCGCAGTGTTAATTATATGAAGTCTCTGCTACAAAGCAAACTTCTTCACACCACTGTGTCCAAGTTGTTCACGTAAACCGCACATTCATCGACCAGTTTGATTGGGGGCGGCAATACGCACCTAAGTGTCCTCACACACACCAGCTGCGCCACCACGGCTCAATCGAGCACTGAACGAGGCAGAAAAAACAATCGAACGCCCACCAGTACTCGACGCTGTTCCCTGCACTCAACGCCCACCACCATCAAGGAGCACTTCACTCCCCAAATGGAGTGTGGCACCTCCACCAGTGACTTTCGGATAAATTAGGGATAAATTGATGACCCACGGAGAGCGGCAGAGGACAGAGTCCAAATTGATCGGGATTCCGGGAACAGTTGTACACGAGTACCCGCGCCGAACCCGGTGACATTTCGCACAGAGCCACCGGCTTAATATTCATGACGGGGGAACTTTTCGACCGGCGGCGTGGGCGCACGGCGAGCTTAAGTGATTGACAAGATTTTGCCGTCGACAGGGGAGATATTTTCTAATTGCGTTTCCGGAGGAATTTGTTTGTCATTTAGTTTTGAATTTGCGCCCGTCCCCTAGTTGGGCTTAACCTCAACGCGATGGGCGATGGAGTTGGACGGTGATTTTGGGGGCGGTGGCTGGGACTGAATGCTTGAACAGATAATGGCACTTGGCATTGTCATTGGCATCGTTTGAATTGGGGACGAGTGAGGACATGAGATAAGGGCCCGGAGGCAGAAATGTGGGCCATTGTGTTGGCAGTAAATGTTTATGATTTTCAAGGGCTGATACTACATTTCATTTTGTGTCAAGGCATGCGAAATGGGTGTTCGATGGAGAGAGGGGGTGGGGGTGGTCGTAAGAAAGGGCTGTTGACTACTAATAGGTTTGCAAAGAGAAGCGTTTGTCTCTTGATGTGGTCCATGTGACAACGAATGGGGATGGATTTATGTTTGCAAGACGATTGATAGCTCTTGGGATATGTTTAGCTTGGAATGCAATTGAAATGATTACGGATGCAAATTATGGGACTGGGCTTAGCTTTTACCGAAACCACATGAGAGTTTGTTCTCTGTTGGGTGGAGGTGGTATGATGCCGTTGTGGGTACCTTTTCTGCGTATTAACGCAAATCATCGTCAGTGACTCCATGGAAAGAGGTATGAGGACCACACAGACAGTGTCAGCCATGCAATGACTGCGAGCACACCGACGCAGTAACGAATTTTCTTTAATTTTTCTCACTTGAGTTTTCGAAGGCATTCGACAGTGATAACCCGTCAATACCTTGTCATAAACTGTCCACCCAATTTAACTTTTGTATTTCCACTAAAAAGTGCTTTACAACAAGGTTCAAGCTGTTTTATATAACTCACAACTGTCGTCCTTTAGTTATGTTCACAATGGAGTGCCTCCAGGTCCTATTCTCAGTTGGTTATTATACTCTCACGATCTTTCTAAGATCAGTTGTATTGCTATTCACATGCAGCAAAAATCACGTGTAATGAAATTCGTGTTATTATTTTTATGTGTAGTGTTTCCTAGACGACCCGTGTCTCGTTTAGTGATATACACGTATCACGTGTAGTAAAAACAACGTATCACGTGTACTTAAGTAGTGCGTCACGTGTATTCAAATTCGTGTGCCTTCTCTTTGGCTGGCGCTACAGTCCGGGGTTGGACCTGGGCCTCAGCCAACATGCCTCTAGTCCGGTCTTGTGCAAGTTGCTTCCAGCCACGCACGTTCAACTAACTGAGATATCCTTCTAGCTTCGTGTGCCGCCGGAGGCGTTCCTTTACCGCGTTGTTCCTCAAGGTTGGAGTCGAAGACTTTCCGGTCCGGAGCATTGGTGTCTTTAAGTGACCTAGCCATCTGAGAGATACGAACTCGTTTGACCAAACCAATGTCGCAGTACAGCCCGTACAGTTCGTCGTTCAGTCTCCTCCTCCTAACACCATCCGTACATACGACCTTCCAAGTTCAAAAATAGAGCGATTGGCCAGCATGATTCTTCGTTTTATCTCCGCGTTGGAGTCATTCTTGTGTTAACTTCGGAGCTTACGTAGACAAAGTCTTTCAATACTTCGAAGTTATAGATGTCTTTAGTGACGTTTCGTCCATGACGTCAGTGTTGCTGGACTTTTTTCGTAGACTTTGTGGTACCCCCAAACGCCCCACTGTTAGTTGTGTTCTTCCAATGATGTCATAGTCAATGCGAACAGTTGCTCAGATCTGTGGAAGATCTTCTATTTCTACGACAAGAGTAAGTTTGCTATAATATCAGCCTTTCTTTTGTTCATGGCACATACTACATGTACTCGCCTTTGCGATTCCATATTTTTTGCCAATACTGTACCCGAAACAGCGTGAATTTAGTAAAATAGATCATGACAAACACGTTATCTTTCCAGCAAACAAATCCTTTAAAACTTCAGTTTCTTCTCTGTTTTAGTCAAATGCTTACGACTCACTTTTGCCGACAAAAAGTTTACTTTATTCACTGTTCATAGCAACCAAAAGAATGGAATTACGAGTAAAATGCAGACTCTACCGAGAGTCTACAGTATGCGTTATTTCTGCGTAGGCTCCCCTGCCATTGAATTATTTAATAATTCCAGACTTATGTATTGTGAGAGTACAATCCACAAAGACCTCGCAACCTAGCTACTGAAAGCGGCTTGAGAGTCATTGAATTTTGGATCTGTATACATGGGGTTCATCGGATAACTTAGGGGACTAGCAAGAAACCATTTGAGGCATATACGACTCATTAAAGAGCTGTAACATGATTATGCGACATCGGCGCGGTTAATTTCTTGATGAATCTCAGCTAGAGATGTAAAAGATACTCAATTCTTATTCCTAAGCTATCCGACTCCTAGGCTATCCGACTTAGCTGCACGCCCAATATTCGGTACTGGTTGTCCGGCCAAAATCCCTTTTTGGTACAGCTCTAGTTTTTAGCCTTCGATAATTTGATCATGTCTTGGAACAACGAAGCATTCTCCTCGGATGTGAAGTAGAATCGTTTTTAAAATATAAATAATGCAAAACAATACTAATATGGTCGGGGCTACAGCCCGTAGAGCACCAGGGCCTACGTTCTCATCACTCATTCGTGTTGTGCGAATTAAAAACACGTGTTGAGTTTTTTCACGGTTGAATTTTTCGAGTAGCGGAATGCGTCCACTCTCGTTCAACTTTATTTTCAAACTGCGGTTCCTACATACATTTTATAATCTACGGATGAAACACATTCATCGATTCTTACATTATCTTTACTTATTTTCTTATGTTATTTGCTAGGGATGAAAGGATATCTTAAAGTAATATGATGCCTTACGTGGTCGCGTAACATAAATACATATTTTTGTGTGTTCTCAAAGAATGCTGAAAATGCACCGAAAGATAACATGACGCTTGATGAGGGTAATATAATATTGACATTTATCTTTGTTTTCTAAAATATGACAGCAATGCAATTCTTGCTGTTCTTTAATTTTAACTGAGGGAAGATAAGCCGTAATAAATTGATACTTTAACTTGCGTGCTTTGTTCTTTCTCGACTGGAAAGGGCCCTGGCCTACAGTTTCATGCGGACTCTGAACAGTCAAGTTTGAGAATCCCCTTCTAGACATTCCTTGAGCATTGTCGGTTATTCGAAAGAGGTGGAGGCTTGAGAATTATTTTTGTCGTACAGAGCAGGAATCGAACCTAGACATCGAGGTCGTGTGTCGCTAATGCCACGTGCATTCTACTCTTTAAAATCGTTTATTGGAAACAGCCTGACTACCTTCGTGAAAATTGCTTTCTTTAGTTCGAGTCGTAATATTATTGAAATGTACTGCTTACTCATTTTTAACGCATTTTGTGCATTCATTTCTTTATTCATTCTGTACATCTGTGGAATCATCAACATCAGACTCACGGTTAATATTCTAAGTCATGTACTACAAAAGATTAGAATATTTTTAATGTACAGAGATATTCAGAAATTAATAAATGTGTCTCAAGCAATAAGGAGTTATGAAGGTAAGGGAGGCAGTAAATTATCTGATAATATGAATGAATTAATTGCCCGACAGTATGGCTTCCGCAGCAACAGGTCCACTGGTGATTTGATTTCTCACCGAAAAGTGAAACCAATTTTGCACCTTTGCACAATACTGGCGAAAGCAAGAGAGTTGCGCTGTCTAAGGCATTTGACAGAGTTTGGCATCAAGCTCTTTTGTCGAAAATTCGTGCTTATGATGTTGATTAATCTCTGCTTCTATGGATTAGAAACTACCTTTCGAACCGTTCCTGCTCTAATATCCGCAAAATAAATGCTGGTGTCCCCCAAGGCTCTGTTCTGTCGATACTCTTTCTCATTTCTATAAATGACCTCCTGTCTGCCATTTCTAATCCAATCCACTCCTTCGCTGATGACAGCACCCTCAGCTTTTCATATTCGTTCCAAAACTGACGACCCTGCCCTTCGGACGTGGTATTCGAACGGCAGCGTATGTCAAGCACATTGAATTCCGATCTTGACAGCATAATTAACTGGGGTAAGAACAACAGAGTGGAATTCAATCCTTCCAAAACTCAATGCTGTCACTGCCTCTACAGCGAACCAAAGACAATCAGCCATTATCCATAAATGGCGCTTGTATCGACGAATCCGGAAAACTTTCCATCCTCGGTATGTACATCAACACAACATTTAATTGGAACGATCACATATTCGAGGTCGCCAAAAATGCTGCGAAATGCTTACGTTTTCTTAATCGATGCAAGAAATGTTTCACCAACTCGGATTTGATTTTCAATTACAAAGTTTACTTCCGCCCTGAGCTTCAGTACAAAGCTCACATCTGGTCGGATCCACCCAAGACCACCCTGCACCCACTCTGGTAGATAGAATCAAGAGGAGAGCGATTGCACTTATAGGATACAACAATATGTGGACACACATCGTGGGTGCATTAGACTCTCCCGAACATCGACGTACCGTGTTTTATCGCTATTTTTACAAACGATGCTCTAGTGGGCTGCGTGAGTCAACTGCATTCCTCCTCTTCTTGAATTCTCCCGCAATACACGTCTCACCAGGGATGCACATCAGTTTACAATTAAGCCTGCTTTCGGGGGCACAGTGAAATTTAGAGACTCGTTTTTCAGCCGCACTTACTTTACACTTTAATGCTCTTCCAAGCCCAATATTTCTCATTGACTACAATCCGCAGATGTTTAAGACCAATGTGCACAGGTACCTCCTCTCCCGCTCTACCTCTATACCTTCGTGCTGTGATGTTTTTTGATCGCAGAAAATTAAGGGTATTAATAATCCCTTGAGCACGCGCAAATTATAAAAAAATGGACAATAAACAACTTGTATTCCAAGTTTCAGCTTAGTTGGTCCGGCAGTTTAGCAGATAGATAGTCATCGGCAAGCAAAACGACTGAAAGTTGTGTCCTCCATCGTTACCTCCAAAGTCACTGGACCAGTGGCAAAACAATAGAAAGGCCTTCTCTTCAGACGGTCTAGTTCAATTTCTGGCATTATCACATACACTTTCCATGGAAATAGCGTCGAACACGAGAACCCCCATCGTATCGTGAGTTACTATACTTGTGACGGTTAAATTGATTTTCCAACCAGCTTCCGACTCGCCCAAACTTCAGTCAAATTCGAGTGGACCCAGATATGAATCTCGCCGCCCTGGGCTATGAATGACCGTCGAATGAATATCCCAGCTCCTGGCAAAGGAAAGCATTTTCCTTTCCCCGTCAGCTGGCTACCGGGTCCTGACCTTATACTTGTTGAAATGTCTGCACAACAGAACATCACCCGGGGGATGGAATTAAAGCACAAGGCATTCAGTGCGGATACCGGCAATTCCGGGAAAACGACAAAACAAAACAATTAGATTTGCCTAAGCACACACACAGCAAGCGAATGGAGCCGACTTTAAGGAAGTTTAGCATTTTAAAGCGAAAGCTGCTCCCTCTCGCAAAGGTCACCATTCAAATAACCTTTTAATTCGGCTCTTGTTATACTCCGCCGGGTTTTCGGGATACATTTGGTGCGCGTAGGTGGGCACCTGCTGGATGGAGGATGCTCTGCATTCAGTTACAGAATTTTGAAATTATCAAAAGCGAGGAACAAGTGGAAAGGTCACGGGTTACATGTGCCATTCGAATTCGCACACGAACAGTGAAACTCTTAAATGTCGGATGGTTTGGTAATCAATCAAGGGATATGATTGAAAAGGAGTGTGCTTGTGCTTAAGGTCAAATGCGAAAAAGGGGGCGACCATCCAACGCCATAAATTATCCGAAGGCGGTGATCTGCACGTAGCAACTATCTGCAAAAATGTTGGATTTTGGAAAGGGATTGACATTTAATCTAGCGAATGAGATGACTTGGAGAGGGAGAGGGGATGAGATGATTCTGGAAACGTTTGATGTCGATAAGGCGAGGGGCTAATGAAGTCAATGATCTCTGAAACTCTATCGTTAGTTATCGCGGGATGTAGCATTTTTGGAGCACAAAAGGGTATTGCGGCAAACACAGATATGTGGCACAAGAGAGAGAGACTTTTCGGCACTGTTGTTGACAAATTCCAACTTGTCTCCTGTCTTCCGAACACACAAAAGTTAAGGCAAATGATAGTCTTTAGAAATATGTGAAATTTTAAATTTTTCGCGCAACAGAAGATGCGTCTATTATTCACGTCCCCTTAAAGAGATCGTAACGCCGTAACGCCAGAACTATACAAAATTTTATGTGGTTGATTTGAAACGACTGAGCATGTTTTTTTTTTTATAATTTGCGCGTGCTCAAGGGGTTATTAATACCCTTAATTGTCCGGGGTCAAGACACAGCACGGGCCGAAGGTATAGAGGGAGAGAGAGAGAGGAGGTACCTGTGCACATTGGTCTTAAACATCTGCGGATTGTAATCTATTGGAAATATTGAGCTGGGAAGAGCATTCCATATTCGTGTGATGCGGCTAAAAAACGAGTCTCTAAATTTCACTGTGCGTCCGAAAGTAGGCTTAAGGGTAAACTGATGTGCATTCCTGGCGAGACGTGTATTGCGGGTGAATTCAAGGAGTGGAGGAATGCAGTTGGCTAGCTCACTTGAGCATCGTTTGTTAAAGTAACGATAAAACACGCACAAAGAAGACACGTTACGTCGATGTTCAAGCGAGTCTAATGAACCCGCGATATCGTTGTCTCCTATAAGTTTTATCGCTCGCTTTTGGATTCTATCTAGTAGGTGCAGGGTGGTCTTAGGGGCATCAGACCAGATATGAGCGTTATACTTAAGCTTAGGGCGAATATACGCCTTCTGGATAGAAGACAAATCAGAGGGGATGAAGTATTTCTTGCATCCATTAAGGAAACCTAAACATTTCGCGGCATTTTTGGCGACCTCGAATATATGATCGTTCCAACTAAGTGTTGTGTTGATGCACATACCAAGGATGGAAAGTTTTCCGGTTTCGTCGATACAAGCGCCATTCATGGATAATGGCTGATTATCAGGGGTTCGCTTCAGAGACAACAGACAGCATTGAGTTTTGGAAGCACTCTGCTGTTCTTACCACGGATCGGAATTCAATGTGCTTGATATACGCTGCCGTTCGAATACCACGTCCGAACGAATATGAAAAGCTGAAGGTGCTGTCATCAGCGAAGGAGTGGATTGGATTAGAAGTGGCAGACAGGAGATCATTTATAAAAATGAGAAAGAGTGTCGGAGACAGAATAGAGCCTTGGGGAACACCAGCATTTATTTTGTGGATATCAGACTTGAACCCATCCAAAACAACTTGGATTGAACGGTTTGAAAGGTAGTTTCTAATCCCTAGAAGCAGAGATTCATCAACACCATAGGCACGCATTTTCGACAAAAGAGCTTGATGCCAAACTCTGTCAAATGCTTTAGAAATATCAAGCGCAACTTTCTTGCTTTCGCCTGCATTGTGCAAAGATTGGTTCCACTTTTCGGTGAGATAAGCTATCAAATCACCAGTGGACCTGTTGCTGCGAAAGCCATAATGTCGGGCTTCCGCGATTCAAGATATTTCAAAAGCTGACGATTTATCAGCGTTTCCATGACCTTAGAAAGAAGGGACGTAAGTGCTATGGGTCGGTACGAGGTGGGTGACGAAGATTCGCCCTTTTTAGGGACGGGCTGGACAAATGCTGTTTTCCATCTACTCGGAAAGAGACCTGAAGAGTAGGATAGATGAAAAAACTTACGCAGTGGTTTTGCCAGCGAAGAAGAACACCTCTTCAGAAGTATTGGGGGAATACCATCCGGGCCAGCGGATTTGTGCACGTCGAGATCTTTAAGTACTCTTGCAACTGTATGAGTGCGGAAGTGAATTTGTCCCATGGTAAAACCAACGCTCTCGAGTACAGGTGGGGACAAGTTACAATCTGGCAGTGTTGAGCTTTGTCCAAAGAGCTGACAGCTTGGATGTCATTGTAAATGAGCGTGGGAATTGGGGACGAGGCGGAATTCTTTATGTTTTTCACAAATGACCAAAAGTTTTTGCTACCCTTGGGACATTGTAGCACTTTTTGCCTCAACTTTTGTTCATGGGAGAATTTCACACGTCGGATTATTGCGTTTAAACTTATTCCGGTTTTCATCAGTAGGGTTGGCTTTGTATAACCGGAAATTCAACTCTCTTATACTGATAGCCTCTTTGCAGCTCGAGTCATACCATGCATTTGGTCTGGGTTTGATACACTTCACTCTATGCGGAATGAAGGATCTCATGCCCAGCTGAAGAATGTTTGTGATCATGTCAGCAGCGGCATCCGCGTCACTATCGAGGGAGCATAGTGGCCAGTTAAAATTCCTAAAGAAGTTGTTGAGTCCGCTCCAATTGGCTTTCTCGTATAGCCATACTGTTCTTTTCGGAATTTGTTCTCTAATTGTTTGTGGCGAAAACGAGAAATTAGCTTATACGACACAGTGGTCTGACGAGCCTAGAGGCGACGATATGTCAACAGAATATTTATCAGGATGAGAGGTGAGAAACAGGTCCAGTTTGTTGGCGGAATAATCTGCAATGTCAGGTATTCGTGTGGGCTCATTTACAAGCTGGCTCAGATTGTTTACCTCAGCAAAGATTTCAACGTACCTTCCTTCGGGTGTTGTCTGGCCTGAATGTCGAAGCCAATTAGAATTGTGTACATTGAAATCGCCCGCAATGGCAATTTCAGTGTGAGGATATAGGGAAACAATTCTTGAGATGGAATCGGAAAGCGCATCAAATTCGTTAAAAGTTGAATTGCTATCCAAGTTTTGGACTTCTATTCGAGCATGTGATCACTTCAAAAAGTATTTATAAAGGCGTCTTCAGAATGCGTATTATTTGAAGGGAATACAAAACTGGATTAGAGCTCAGCGATTTTTCCACAGTAACTCTATAATTCTATGACTATAAGGATGGAACTTAAAACACCGTCTGGGAATGCCACGAAGCCACGAGCACAGTCAGGATCTGAGATTCAATAGTTAGAAATTCTGAGATTTTATAGTGAAGAGGCTGATATACCCGTACAAGTTGAGACAGGTTCACTGAGCCCTTCCCCCTTTATGGTTTCAATTACACAAAAGGGTCATTAACCGAATGAAGCAGTTTGGCAACAGTCAAGAGAGCATCAAGCTTAATACTGACCCTACGTGTACTATGTGCAGCACTAGCAAGATAAGGAACGTGTAACAACTGTATAGTGTGGGCCTTACCTGTACAGATATATGTAAGCATTGTCGCCATGCGAAGGAAACATTGTAACATGTCCTAATCCATTCTTCACCAATAGCCCGGTATGGATTAAAAATGATAAGCAAAACGTCTATACGAGGGAAAGATTTCGGCGAAGTCCCATCAGAGAAGTTGAAGAAGGCAGATCAAAAGTGCGGGGTATAATAGATCTTTATTCAATTGAATGATGGCATAAAACTTTTAGCCGAACGCCTTCCACGGCTGCTCTTTATCTGCCTGTGTTCAATTTTTCTTTTTTAGATCAATACATTGTGATTGATACCGAGACAACTGACTACCTAACAATCCTTGAACCTTTCGGTACTTACAATAATATCGTGGGTTGACTTATCTATACCGATTTTGCTTCACTCTGGCCGGAAACAGTGCTTCAGTAAATATACATAGCAGTATGCGCATTGTGTGACATGATCCCCTTCCTAAGAATATGGCGCAAAGTTACCAACAAACATCCTTAAAAGAATGTAAGCAAGTTTTGCTGTCGCGACACTGTTCAAATGACACACCCTGCTATTGCTCTGGACAATACATCGAATATATTTCAGAAACCCGTTCGGCGCTCATAATAGTCTCAATGTTGGTCGTACGTGCTGAGCTTAAGAATTCTAGAGATCCCAAGTTCCTCTTTATTTGATGGCTTCTTTAAGAGAACTTGCTGTCGATCGCTCTCTGGGACGAACGTGAATTTACGTCCCTTGTTGTTCATAGACGAAATTTTGTTCAGAGTTCAGCAACGGATTTGAGCTCAACTCATTCTTAAAGAGGGCGGTCTGATATTGTGAATGACTGGATATTCATCTACCAGATTATCTTGTCCATCAAGCTTGCACTCACGTTGAACCACACGGGACAGCCATAGGTGAGCAATGGTCGCATGGGGGCCATGTAGCAGATTACTTTCATCCTCGCATCGAGTTGGCTGTTGTGAAAGAGTCTCTTTGTCTAACTACTTGTCATTAACAAAGAAATTTTACCCACAGACTGGGGTGCCTTGGAGTTTGCATTTACAGTAACTTGTTTTGTTAGTTGTTATACTATTATGGATGGGTAACTGATTGTAGTCACTTTTAATTTAAATCAGTCCGTCTACATATGGTGTCGACTGTATATTGGATATTCTATTTACTTCATAAATAGAAAATCCGTTTGCTATAATAATTGCTATTGGCCTAAATGATCGAATGATCCATCCGCAATTCCTACTGTGCACTCGCAACGTTTTCCTGACCAATATGTAAAAGAAAAGCGAAATGTAAAAGCAGTCAATAAAGAACCTTCGAAACAGCCTGGTGTTTTATTTGCCATCCCTCCCGAATTTCCCTACATGATGTTCATTTTAAAAAATACGATGTGTTTAGATTTAGTTGCTAACAATGCAAAAGATGTGAAATTATAAAAAAATTTCAAAAAAAATCGCCAAAAGCTTAAAATATCGCCATTTTTAGGTTGTCGCGATATATCAATTTTTGTGTCGCCAAATGAAATTTAAAATCGCTGTAATTCGCCACATCTGAAAACACTCTCAGAGTATGAAAAAGTTTCTCTGTCTCATAAAGGCTTTGGCACGTGCACACATGCGTTATTTTAACGCGCTGCAGTTGTACAGCCCGGTGGCTCGTGGCTTTGTGGGTATGTGCGTCGACCTCAACCTTTACGCCGTAGGTGTGTTTCCTGCTCTGTGCGACAAACAAAATTGCACGGCTCCACCCTCTTTCGAGTCACTGACAATACTCAAAGAGTTTTTCCTGTCTAGATAGGGCTTCTCAAACTTGGCCGTTCGGAGTCGGCATAAAACTGTAGGTCCCTTCCACTCGTGTGAGAACAATGACACGTACAACACGAGTGGTTGCTTAAAAACTAGGCCCCGGCCCTCTATGGGCTGTAGCGCCGCCCATATTATTATATAGTTGTACGGCCCTTGAGTCTTACCACTGATAAACTGTATAGAGTACAAACGTGCGATAATGCTGCATCAACGCGCCTCATTTTTACGTTTCAAAGATTTTCACTAGACTGCAGACGTTCAGTGCATTGATCGTTAATAAGCCATGCCCACATGCGTCAATTGGCCGCTAATAACATTCGAAAGAAAGATGTCAAGCAAAGAATGGAATTCAATAAAGAATTATTTATCGATGAGTTAATAAGACGTCTTCCTTCCGACGGATCACTTCTTCTTCTTTGATTGGCGCTACAGTCCGGGGTGTACCTGGGCATCAACCAACACGCATATCCTGCCAGAACGATATTTCGCCAGCTGCCCACACCAAGTTGGTTGAGTTCCTTTTCCACTTGTGTGCGCTATCTAGTGCGAGGATGTCCACTGTTGCGCTGTCCAATGGCTCGGTATGGAAGACTCCGAGTGATAACATGTCCGCCAAAAGAGCCACTAGCGTGGTGGGTCAAAATAGGATGCTCCCGAATAACGTAATTTTATTTTCAGAACATGGCTTACCTGCACTAGGTACATGAAAATTACTAGCTTCTTTTTACAAACCTCTCGTAGGACACACCTCTGCAGGGAACTGCAGGTTGAGTCCTACAAGAAAAACCTGCATGTGATCTACTGCGGCATCACAGCGGATCCGCTTGTCACTTTGTTGACATTACGCAACGGATTCTATAGGCCTTTTGACTGGCTGACTTTTCCTTGTGTACTATTCTGTCATACTGGTCGTGATTCGGGATCCAGACGCAGCAGCTCATTCTCTCCGATTTATTTCACTCAGCCTCTGCGATGCACCAGGAAGGTTCAAGTATGCCGAGCTAGCTCCTCTCTGCCAGACATAAAGACTGGTGGGACCTCCTGGGTCTTACCCCAACCCCATTATTCACAGACAAAGCTTTGTTCCGCTACACACCCTGTCTGTTCGAAAAATAAAAAATACCATTTCCATCAATCGATTGTGACGACAAAATTTTCGCAGAAATCCCACTTCCAACCAAGTCCGAGCACAGCGTGGCTCTTAGTTTTCATTTGTTGTGCAGACACTAACTTCCCATCCATTGCTCCACTAACTCGTCCTCTTCCCACTGGGCGATCAAATGCAAAAGCGTCCGCATGCACCCCCCGATCCCATTAAACATGCGAAACGACAGCAGACACAACTCAAATTCATTTCAATTTTGGAACGCCACCCTGGGATGCTGCTGCATTCCCTAATGTATCGGCGATGCTCCTGACCTTCCCCGAAAATAAAGAGAAACCATTTCTGTTCACTTCACCCACAAACACACATCCATTCACCATCCACCGCCATCCACACCCGTCCATGACCCAGCAAAGCAAATAATTCATTTTCCATTTCTCTCGTTTCAGAATAAATCTGTGACGATAGTTACAGTGAGATGCAAGTGGACTATAGGAATTCCGGAACACATTACTGGATTGTGAGTATCTTATGTTCAGTGTTCAGTGTTTTACAAGCAAACTCCCGCACACCTGCTGACGCACCGCACTCGCAGTCCATCCTCGAGGAACTGCTCGGGCAATTTGGGAACGAAAACAATACCCTCACCACCGGCACGGGTTGTGTGTCGTTTAATTTTGTTTTATGAAGTCCATATTGCGAAACTGCGGCCACACATAAATTCCGCACGGAAGCTCGGAAGATCGATAACTCCTCGCACGGGCGACTGTGGTCTTCATTGATGTGACCTCAAACCTAATGCCGCCATCAACTGACGAGCGCGGGGGAATGCCAGTCCCCGGTGCGATGACGGTGGCGCATTCCTCATGGTGTCTCATTTGGGAATTATTGAAAACAATTTGCGGAGCCCCGTCAGAGTGTCGGCTTATTGGCAGTCTGCCAGGACGATGACTTCCCATTCCATTTTCATTTTTTTTTTCTTCTTTCATTCATTTTATTGCTTTCACCGAGAGAGAGTGTCTCCAATTACTGTGCGATAGTTGCAAAACAATGTGGAAGGACCCATGCAAAGAGCGCCGCAAAAAAAAAAAAACAAAAAAAGGGACGAAGAAGGACGACTCCTTCTGGCTGACAGCTGTCGGGCGACAAGTCGTGTGTGTGTGCATTTATTTTCGATTGTTTTTTGAAAATCGCTTGCGATATTCTCGCTTGATTCGAAAGCGATAAATCGTACGACTGTCGAGTGGGCGGGTGGCTCTGCTGATGGAAATTCAATTGAGTTGCTTACTTGAGAAGAAAATTGAAATGCGAACGTGAGACAGGTGGTTCATGGTTCGTGGTTCGCGGTGGCGCGGTGGCGTGGTGGCGGGAGTGATCGCTTTCTGTTTTGTTTTATGATTTGAAAGAAATTCAATCGAAAATGGAATAACCGGAAGGCTGAGTAGACCGACGGGGGTATTCGTAATTTCGGTTATTTTTGAGATGATTTGTGTATGCACCTGCTTGTGGCGAGGCATGGGCACGCGGATGTAATTGAATTCTTGGAGGAATTTAGATGCTTGCATCATTCTGTTGCCAAATCGATGCAGAAACTTTGAGATTTGCGCTCGTGTAAAGCGTGCAGAGAATAAAGGCGAAGTTACAATCGGGGATGAAAATGGATCTAGCAACGGCTCGCCTTCATTCATTAAAGCGGTTGGGTTCTCCAGTTCATGCCCACTCCCAATGGTAAAATTCAGGAATGGTATCCAAACGCTGGATCCGACGCACCTACACCTTAAATTATGGCTTCCACACATTCGTTTGGATAGACATTGACACATTAAATTGGTATTTCAATGATGTGTGGCATGCATTTGCTGTTAGGAACCCAGAAAGTTGTGGAGTCCGTTGGGTAGTTTGATGCTTTGCTCTAATTGTTTGCCTGCAAGTTCTGTGTTCGAATCTGGCTTTAGCTATTATTTTTTTGGGGGAATATCAAAATGTGCCTCTACTTCCCTTGTACGCGCAAATGCTCGTGTCAGAATTTGGACCACTACACATAGCCTGCAAACAGTATTCAATTTTGTCAAAATATCACTACAGTCCGGTCTGGAGCACAGTTGTCTTTGCACTCTGTGACCTAGCCTTCTTAAGCATTGTATTTTCAGACTCCTGTCTGGTTACATGGGGCATATGGAGCTGATATTCCAGTCGTCGGGCATGCTTTCATCTTCCCAAATTCGGCAAATTATTTGGTGCATGCTCCCTACCATTACATAGCCCCCAGCTTTGAAAAGCTCCGATGGTAAGCCATCTGAGCCTGAGGCTTTGTTGTGCTTCAGCCTATTAATGGCTGTACCGACTTCTTCAAAGCTAGGTGTGAGGACTACTTCGTCGACTGGAGTTAAGATTTCCTGGTTCCCTATCACTCTCTTCTGGTCAGGCCCGCTAAGCAGCTGTTGGAAGTTTTGTTTTAACACATCCACTATTCCCTGTGGGGTCCGTAACTAGGTTACCCTCACAATTTCGAAGAGCCTGGGTGCCTTTCCTAAAGCCTGTGGCCAGGCTTTTGGCTTTTTTGTAAAAGGCCCGTATTTTTTGTTTGTCCCTAGACTCTTCGATATCCTTGAGCTGGGAGGTTGCGAGAGGTCTTTTCTTCAGGCGTAGAAGCTTTTTCTCCTCCCGTCTTTTAGCCCGGTACTCCTCTTGCACCGCTCTTGTTTTCCGTTGCAGCGCTTTTTGGTATGCCTCGTCGGTTGCACGTTTTTTCTGCTCACACTCGCCATCATACCATGGGCTTCTTGTCGGGGTGGTAGGTAGCCTAAGGTAGTTTCCGCTACCTCTTTGATGGCCGAGCGGCAATGCAACCACATCTCGTTGGCACTTGACGTAGGCATACCGGAGAGTCCCTCACTTAATTGCTCTTCGTAGGCTCTGGCAATCTCCGGTGTGCCTAGCCGTCCAATGTCAAAAGTTCTCTTTGTCGGCTGGTGCAGCTTTCTGACATTGGACAGTCGAGCTCTGAATCTTGCTGCAACAAGAAAGTGGTCAGAGTCGACGTTTCCCCCCTGAATGTTCGCACATCCAGGATATTTGACGCGTGTCTTCCTTCAGTTCGACCATCCGGGGATCGCCAGGTTTCTGTGTGGATTTTTTTGCGAGGGAACCTTGTGCTACTTATGACCATATTACGTGCTGTCGCAAAGTCTGTGAGTCGGAAGTCGTTATCTGTTGTCGAGTAGTGGGGACTGTGCTTTCCGATCACTCCGCCAAAGATGTTTTCCTTACCGATTTTAGCATTGAAGTCTCCGAGTACGATTTTGACATCGTACTCCGGATAGGCTCCGTAGGCACCGTCCAAGAGGTCGTAATAATCCTCTTTGACAGAGTCTTCAGCTTCTGCACGATCATCTCCAGTATGATATTGAAAAAGTCACACGACAACAAAATGACTTGTGGTGTTCCTTACCGACCTGCTAGAATATTAATTCGTCATCCTGCTTGGTAGTAATGTGCAGTGTAGACTTGGCGGTGTGTAGCTTATCTCTATGCAGTCTGTGCTATGAGACATTGAAATCGATTAGGCCATGAGTGTTGATCTATATTTCCTGTTTTTTAAATAATTTATTTTAATATAAACTTCCCCGGCCAGACGAGGACTTTTGAGTCGAGCACACAAAACAACAGACATAAGCCTTCAACAGTTGGCGAGTCAGTGGGGCTCTATTCTTGTGACCAACTATTTCTAGTACTACAGATTACAGATGAGTGGGTGCATGAGCCGTACCACCCCATCTCCAGAGAGGTCTTTTCTCCGTTTGCACCGGCAGCTTTATTCGCCTTTTGTCTGGATATAGAGGCGACAGATTTGGGAATGCACCTTCCAGGGGTCAAACTGTTGCAATGGCCACGAACTCGAATGACTTCTCAATATGATTTACCATCCGAGTCGATGTTGGTTAAAAATGTTCAGGCATCGAGAATACTGGAGGAGTATCTAACGTCCATCGCAATGTGATTTGATGCTAGTTCAAGCCCGTAAAAAATGTCTCAAGATTCTTTATAGGTGCTTGACGAAACTTAATTTGACGATGGAAACCAGAGCTCTTTTGATGTCATAAATTCACTAAAATACAATAGACAACAAAGTTATTCTTCGATCCACGGCTTTAGTCTTCTTTCTTGTTCATCTTTTAGAATTTAATGCAACATTAGTACCTTTTACTGCAGAGCCTTCACTCTGATAGGATTTTTTATAAGATTATTTATCTAGCAGTTACGAATGCTTGAACCGCATCAATATTAATTGCTTGCTAATTGGGACGGAGACTCCGACCAAAAATTGGCAATGGAGCTTTTAAAGTTGCTTCCACCTACTCGAACATTTAATAAGCAATTGCTTTGGATCTTTAACTTAATTCGTGCTGTTATTTTTTTTTTCAAAATTTGTACGTTTATTCAAGAACATGTACAATAGTATTATTCAAAGTATTGCCCATCTGAAGCTATTACTTTTTTAATGACTGTAGCTTTCCAACGCATATTCCAATGGAAAAATACAAGGTACGCCATCTCTTAGCAAACAGCATGCATTAAGTTATATACTTAATATTATTTGACAGCGTCCTTCATCATGAAAATGGCGTTTTTAATGCTTTGACATTAACAGATCATTGATTCAAGGGTGCATTCATAGTAAAAGTTGAAGGTTATCAAGTTGGACCCTTAATTTATTTAAAAGTGCCTTATAAACCTTCACAATTAGATCATATTTTGTGTTCATTAAATAGAGAAGACAACTAATTTTTATTTCTTTTTTATCATTTTCTCAGTTTAAATTATTCAAGTAAGTTTATTCAAAGAAATATTTTAAATTCACGTTTGTTTACTTTCCATTTCACTCAAAACAACATAACACCCCTTGCCGTGTGATTTGATTAACATCTAACAAGTGTGTGCGTTGGGATTGTTTTCTTGTTTTTTGCAGACTGCATTTTGGTGTGCCTTAGGAGCAATCATATTGGGAGCAATTGCGGTGATATCATATTGGATACGAAAATGCAGGTATGTTGGCTTGTTAACCGTGATTTGATGTCCCTTCTTTTCAGTGCTGTTTGTCTCCCCAATTAATCGAGTGTTTTGTCAGCTCTAATGGATCTAATAAAACGAAAGAAAAAAATGATTTTTTTTTTGATTTTCTTTTTTATCTAAATCATATCAAACATTAGTGGAAGGACCATTAATGAACCATGTTACCAAATTTGTTTCCATTGAGAATTTAGAGGTAGAAATGAAAAATGCAATTTTATAATTAAATTAGGAATCATTTCGCTGAAGCTTGTCACATCTGGTGAAACATCCACTTGAGATTCAACTCTGATCGCGACAGTGTTCGACTAGAACGGATGTACTTGTGAAATCGGAAATAAGACCTATTGTAGTTGGGATTGAGTTTTAAAAGTCAAACATGTGGTACCAAGCTAATCTCTAGTCAGTGCACTTCTTCGAAAGCGAAGCGTCATAGAAGTCAGTGTCGGCTTGATCTATCCACCAGAGCTACCCAAAACTGGATCTGTTCAACCAATGTTTCCGGGAAATTCCGGACATATTGCCATTGACAGACAATTCAAATAAAATTATTGATACATCATACACATCGTGCCAACAATCAAATACACCAATTGTTATAATAGATACGGGCATATAACTTCACCCTGAGGTATGCCTTTGCCGTTGGTCTGTTTATTCCATGTCACACCATTGCAACGATATGACATAATTTGCTAACCGAAAATATGAGCGCTGAATTCAGTTTATATAGTGGTTGTGATGCCCGTGTGGAGACCGAAAAGCACTCTACCAGAGCCTAGACTTACTTACTTTTCAGGCCGACGACCCATGATGGGTCCGAGACTGAGCAATTGTTCTTTTGCCTTCTTGGGCACGCACTTCCGGTCATCTAGGCCAAGCTGTCTTACATTCGCGCTTACTTGGCCTCTTTATCGGAGGTTCGGTCTTCCTCTTCCTCTCGAACCAGTAGGCTCGGATTCGAAGAACCTCTTTGCTAAAGCGTTGGTGTCCATACGCTCGTGTGACCGAGCCAGTGTAGTCGATGGACTTTTGTCCATCCACATCCGTGTACAGCTCATAGATTTCGCGGTAGTGTCTTCTTCCCTTACTCGCCTTCCACGCAGACGGGACCATATACCCAACTTAGAATTTTGGGCACCAAGAGTTTTGCTGAGCATGATTTTAGTCCTTCGAGTCAGGAGTTCCGAGCCCAGTTGTAGTAACATGTTGATTCTACGTCGGATACCCACTACGATGTCATTCGTGAAGTTAGCGTTAGCCCCCAGGTAGACACACTCCTTTACTACCTCGAAATTGTAGCTCTCTATGGCATTATGTTTTGACCGAGAGAAAAAATTTCAAAAATATCGTTGAATTCATTACTGATCTCAGCAGCTCTTAGTCATCCTGCTCAACCTGATACATCCTGCTTAGTAATCAGTCCAGTGGCCCATGGGGAGGGTCTGAGCTTGACTTGCCTTCCATATATTACTGTCTTTCATAAGCTTTTTTTAAGCTGTCCCACGTCCGTGATGACTTGGTCTCTGTACCGGAGTTTCGGTCTTCCTCTACTTCTCGAGCCAGGAGGCTCGGATTCGAAGACCACATCCTTGTACAGCTCGTAGAGTTCGCGGTTGTTTCTTCTCCTCCATTCGCCTTCCTCGCAGACGGAACCATATATCCGACTTGGATTTTTCTTTCGAAGGCGCCAAGAAGAAGCTTTGCAGTTTTGCATAGCGTCCAGCTTTCGACTCCATAAACCAGGTCTGGCAAGATAAGAATTTTGTATAGTATGATTTTGATCATTCAAGTCAGCAGTTTTGAGCCTAATTGTTTCGACGAACCGAAGTAGCATCGATTTCCAAGGACCAAGGCCCTCGAAGGCAATGGTTTGTCGGTATACATCTACATATTAGTTGCAACACGTGGAATTAGCGGCTATGCCTTCTGCTATCTTCATTTTTATCTCCAGATAGGACTTTCAAAGGCCCTTAAAGTCAGTTCTGCTATTTTGCTTATCGTCATATCGCATGACCTTCGTCCTTCAAGTCAGGAGTAAGTTCAAGCCTAATTTTTTTTTTGAAAAATTTTAGTAGCAGCGGCTGCTAAAAACGAATAACTAGTGTAAAACACCACTCCATCATCTCGTATATCGGTGGAACAGGTTGTTGCCATCGATGATTTGCGTCATTGCCGTTCGGCAGTCTTTTGAAATACATATATTCTTGTATCAACTAAAATTGTAATGTCAAATCTCCATTGTCGTCACAATATACGCTAATTTCACCTTCTTCGGCTACAACTATGTACTTCTTCAAGCATACGCTCTTTGCTTTTCTTCCCGAGAAATCGGACCTCGTCCCTTCGTTAAGATAAACATCTTTTGCCCATTGATGAAGCGTTGTACTTTAGGTTGATTCCTTTTCTACATGTGCCTACCTCCTCTTGTGGAACCCTATCTCCTGTTGTTGTTGTAAATATAACAAACAATAATACCCATTCTAATCTCTTGGAATCGGAACAAGATCGTCCACTGTGTACAGCCAAGGTTGGAGGTACGATCTTTCAAGACTAAATGCTGGCGGGTGACAGTAAACTGATCCGCCAAGAAAGATTTCTCTATGATTGAAATAAAAACTTCTGAAGTCGTTTTCGCGGCAAGCAAAATATGCCTTCTTTCACATAATGACCAGCCATAGCTTCAATTTATTCAAAGACGACGGTCCGATGCTATATACGATAGTTTTTTCTTCAATTTTTAATAGCAATTGCAGCCAACGTCGAAGACTTCCGACTTGATTGTCTTCTGACTTTACTTGATTCCTAATACTCTTCGGTAAGAGCGGCCCGATGTACTATACTTTGTGCCGACTTTGTCAAGAGTCAAAAGCGCCGGAAAACATTCGCTTATCGCGTTGCGATTAATTATTCCGACGTTGTGATCATTGTTTTCATGATATTCGTATTCTCATCACAACATCAACTCAATTTCATCCCCAATGTAGTTGCCTCGGTTGTCATCATTTCAGACTCACTCCGTAGATGCCCACAAGAATTCCCAACAATTCACTCACAAAGTAGCAAAAAATCGAGAGAGACAAAAACCGCCCCACCGTTAGATCACATCCAAAGACAAAGACGTCCGCTCATCAGGCATGTGAATGATGGCTTTCATTCGTTCGACAAGTGTTGCCACGTCGCACATAATTGCTCACTCAAATGAACGCAGCAAATTTCATTTAATGTTCGAGTCCATAATTGGATTAGATTGTGCATAAGCCAACATGCGGTAATTTCGATTTCATACGACACGACAGCGACAACGACAACGACGACGACTACGACGACGCTCCCAGCAAACGCCAAACTGTCGACAATTCTGTTCTCGTTTTTGTGTCGTTTTCTTCAGACTCCCACCCACCCGTCACAACCAAACAATTCAAGTTCAAGAACACCCAGCAGAACAATCGCATGCAGGGTGGCAGAGTGGCAGAGCGGCAGAACGACAGAGTGACAGGGTTGTGCGGCACCTGCCACAGTGAGTGGATTCGTTTGAGCAAAAGACGACAGCAACAATCAATAGATGACATGCTTGTTTAAGTGAATTCAAATTGCACTTGAATAACTCCATTGACGGATTGTCGTGCATGCCTTGTGGCCCGAGAATTGGAACTGAAACGGAATCAAAAGAACCCCAGGTCGGCTCACCGGTCGGGGGGCGAGTGGAGAAACGAAAAATCAATTTTTCATAATCCACTTACGAGGAGGGAATCGCCTTCACGGTGTGTCAGGGCGCTCAGTTGCAATCGAGCCGTGATATAAAATCCTCATCCAAGTAATTAACGCGTCTCCCCTCTCTGTCAGTCTCTGTCTATCTCTTTCCCGGACAATTAGTGCGGTCAATTGAATAGCGCTTAGCGGACATTTGCAAGCGTTTAGCGCGCAGTTATACGCGAATCGTTATTGCCGACCATTAACTCCGCTGTCGAGGACCGTTGAGGCAATGAAACTGAAGCGAGGTCGCTGCTTCCTTAGAGTTCCGCGAGGACGCACTCGAATCAACTAAGTGCAGCAGATGGGAATTTAATTACATAAGCTGGCCGATTGAGGACGGCGCGACGCGGCTCTTGCTTCAACCACGTTCGGTGTCCGTGTCCAGTGTGGAATAATACAAATATTTTTTTTAATTAAAATCACAAAACGCCCCTCGCCGCCCGTCCATGGCTCCGGGATACGTTTGAGATTGAAATTAAATTTTATTGAAATGCAATTATTGTGGTTTGTGTGACAAGTGCGCCGGAAAACATTCGCTAATCGCGTTGCGATTAATTATTCCCCGGAGTTTCGTGTTCGTGGATGCGTTGGGTGTCGACATCCGCTGTGCAGGAGTGCCCGAGGTGAACGGAACAAGAGGTGATTGCATTCGAATTCGTTTTTTCATTCATTTCGCGTGAAGTGGGTTAAAACAATACGCGCTCGACCAGGTGGTCGGGATTGGTCAGGCATTTATTAAATCAACTTTACAGCAGAAAGGCAACTCTGCCCTTAGTTGGAAGTCGAAATTCATGGAATTTTGCATGAAATTCTGCTGCCAATGGGGGTGGAAGCGTATTGATTCTGAGTTGAAGGGAGTTGGAGGTTTCGATGTTGTTTTTTTGAGTTTTGTGTATTGACTTTTGAAGCAGAAGCCTTTTTTTTCGAGCTCAGTTCCGAGAAGGGCTAACCTTTTTTTTATGTATTTTCGAGAAATATTGTAAAAATCCTGCTCTTTCGAAGTGCCATTCCAAATGCTCCCCATCTCGACGATCAACTGCCAAAAAATGTCCACTAAGCGGATAAATGCGTGCTTGAACGACTAATTGTCTGGCTATCCATTAGCGCTAGACACAGCGTTCCCTCTTAGTAAGGCAATTACTCATGGCTTTGGAAAATACATCCAAAGGTACAACTGTTTTATGGTATATTTCATCTAAAGCGATTTTATGGTGTTAGGGTCCAAAAATGGTGGTTTTGTATACCGGTCAAAAGGAAGGAAAAAATTCAAGAAGAACTTATAACAATAAAAGAAATCAATTGTACTGGTTTATTTTGCTTATTTACTTGAATGCTTTTCAATTAATATGTTGTCCACTCTCGTCCCTTATCAATAATTGCTTGGAGTCTTCGAGGCAGACTTTCTACTAATCGTATCTTGAGGCAAAGGTCTCTCTTTCGTGATAATTGTTTGACCGTTGACATCGTCTTTCGTTCGAGCTTTAGGTTCATGAGTGCCCAGCATTTTGAATGAGACTTACATCCGGCGACTGTGATGGATAATCTAAAACATCGACGTCATTTTCTTGTTTCCACGAACTGTACAAAAGATTGCGAGATTTTGGGTTATTATCTTGTTGCAGTAACCGCTTCTTATTGGGGGGAGGGCACCCCATGTGGGGTGCGTTTACCAGGTATACCGGTATGAAATGAGTTTTTGAAAATGAAACACTAATTATTAATGGGAAAGTAAAAACATTTTATTCAAAGTATTGGCCACTGTTTTCCAACACATTTTGACCACCTTTCTGGCAATTTGTGAATCAGACACCCAATTTTCGACTTCTTCGTAGGAATCGAAGTGCTGCTCAGCCAATGCGTGTCCCGTCGATGAAAACAAATTGTAGTCGGAAGGAGCCAAGTCTGGTGAATACGGCGGGTGGGGTAGCTGCTCCCAGCCAAGTGTTTTGATTGTATCCTGAACCGGTTTTGCTTTGTGTGCAGGTGCATTGTCATGGAGCAAAATTACCTTACTACCTTGCTTCCTTCCGTTTAGGATTCTTAAAATAAATCCATTTTTCATCGTCATTTTCTTGCGTGTCTTTGAAGCAAAATTTCACAAGTGTTTTTTCGGTTTTCCATCTGTCTTTCATTCAATTCATGTGACACCCATTTTCCACATTTTGGGTCTTTCCCATAGCTTTTAAACGGTCAGAAATTGTTTGTTGTGCAACATTTAACATTGCTGCCATTTGCTTTTGACTTTCGTCAACGCATATGAGACCGTATATTTTGCGAAAGATTTTTCTCTCGAACTGGCAGAATCCATGCTTCAGCGCCATAGAGTACGACCGACATGATCAAAGTCTTATACCGAATCTCCTTAGTTGTTTGAGATAGGCCTTACTACTTAATTGCTTTCTCAGACTGAAGAAACAGCGAACCGCCCGTGTAGTTCCATTGTGTTACCACGCTGATTTAGTCCATCGTACTTCGCAAACGAGTTGTTGCATTTGGAAATGCGAAATAAAATACTAACACTGCTTATATTGGCGAGGCTATCGATGAAGAAAGCACCTTTGTTGCGAATTTAGAAATGGTGTGCAATAGTTTCATCCTTTTCCTCGCCTCTGTTGCAGAAGCCTTTGTGAAATACATCCAATCTATAGCAATGAGTTCCAATAGCGCTGTCCACAGAGATAATGACAGTCCCGAGAGTTGGCCTGGACAGTTTGATAAGGCTGTGTGAACTGCAGGTATTGAGAGTATTCCGTAATAGTTTCCTAGTGTGGCATCCCTTGCCGCTCGATCTTCTACTAACTAGCAGCAAGTTTGTCAGTCCCAATATTTGATGTAACATCAAAGTGTACTGGCCCGAAGCGTCAAAAAGGAATTGTAATTAACATACCTGTAAAACAGTGTTGCAAACAAGACACCATTATGCGTAGCGTAATTTCCCCTCCAAATTGACTGGTTAAGCGGGTTAGGCGATGTGATGTTGAGTTCGTCGTCAGTAACAACTTGATTTCAAAAATACTTGGCAGCCTATTTTCCTACTATTTTGATATTTTTCCCAGGCTTTCAATGCTTCTGTGAGATGTTTTTGTGTTTTAGTCGTGTCTTCCTGTAAACAGGCTTAAGTCTGCATCATAAAGCAATTATCTCCACATCACCTTCACTAATCCTATGAAGATCTTGACTTTTTCGCGTTCAATGAATTCAACCGAGATGTCCCACTTTTGCTTCAGCCGACGCGCGACACTGTCATCCTCAATATAAAGATCTAACGAAAAAAGCACTTAGATTTTGACACGAAGTATTATTTATGAACAACACTCGGGGATGTCCCCATTACTTTGACTGGATCAAAGCGTGAGTCAATCACATTTGCCTTGAGACCAAAAATTACGGCCGAACTGGTGCATACTTCTTTATTAGTTTTTCGCATATTAACTTATGTCTGACACTCTTCTAGTTTTTAGCAAAACAAAAAGCTGACACACATTTTTCCGAAATTTCCGTGAAATTATTATAAGATCATTAATATTTGACATTTCAATAAATTGGATAGATCGCCATATGAATAGACGCCCGATTGTGAGTAGAAAAAAAGCGTTTCTGTTGTCGTCTAAAGACATGCTACATATTCTCTTTACAACACAGTCCCCTTCTTCTTGGTGTAACAAACACTGGAGTTTCGAAGACCTTGTGCAAAGCATTTCATTTGACCACGTCTGACACAAAGACACCAGAACTTCAGTTGCGACGTATTTACACAATCGACTTTCCCTGCACACAGGAATGGATCTGGCTAGTCCTTGAGCCAGAATGGAATGTAGTCGTATCTTCACTGATGACTGATGGCGACAACATTAGACTGTACACCTCATAAGAACATTTGCGTTGGTTTTCAAAGCGGAAAACTCTGCGATGCTAATGGCAACAAACTATATTGTGAATAACTGGTGGAAGGGTTGACGCCTCAGTGTCTGTAGTCAAAGACAGGCTGTGCCTAAGGCCTTACTCAACCCTTTAACCACTTCCAAGAGAGTTCAAATTTTCCGTCTGTATCCGAGGTGTTGGTTTTCGTTTCGGAGCAATTTTTTGTTTACGATTGAGGCTCGCTAGGCCCCAGACCAACTGCCGCAGGAAGATCACCAATCGTCCTCTCCCGTTGGCAATTCTAGGACAAGTTCCCAGGCGCAACCAGGAGGAGGTGGGAGTAGGGCTTACTAACAGAGTTGCTAGGCTTTCGGCTGCAGTGGCTCTTTCTCGTTATTTATCGGACCAGCACCTATCGGAAGATGTTGCCCCACGAGGCCTTTGCTAGTCGTTTACCATCCATTCCGTGCAGTGGAATCCGCTTACCGAGGCAAGCAGAACAGCGGGACGCCCTAGGCAAACATGGCGCAGAACAGTTGAAGCGGCATCGAGTTCTTTAGGAATGAGTTAGAGGGAGTTCAAACGCGTTGCAGAAATTTGAACAAGACGGCGCGCAGGCGTGGTTGACGCCATATGCCCCCCGAGGGGTTAAAGGATTTAAGTAAGTAAGTAAGAGAGTTCAGAAATGCAAATCCTCTCTGAATTTGATTTTAAGGCATAGTTCACTGACACTCATCTGGATCCCACGACACCAAGAAATCGATAGATTTGAGATCGCCTATGGACTTACTAGATAAGAATTAGAGGAAACTTTCTCAGGACCTAAACCTGCGCTCGTACTTCTTGTGTATGTGGTTAGGGCTTCCATTGATGGTTGGGATTCTCGAGAGCACTATCGGACATGGCATGATTATACAGGATGTAAAAAGGCCAGGCTGTTGCTCCCAAACGTCTGTAGGAAATCCGCGACAATCTTCTTGTCCCTTGACAGTAAAGACTGCAGACGACTTACAGGCATTAAAGCGGCCTCAGGGCAGATCACTTCCTCTGTCACTGTTCCGCCTTGGTTCGGATCAGATGGCGCTGATGTGGTGAGACTGGCTTCTAGTCTTCATTCGGAATGCCTGGAAATCACATCAATTGCTGCCTGGTATAACAATGGACCAGTCTTGAGAAGTGCGTTTTCTCTTCGGTCTATCATTGACAAGCTACACCTTGTCCTACACTGTATTCAAAACAACATTTAGACGAAACAACAGCTTATTGCAATTCGATGTTATTGCCTCGTTGTCAAAGACAATGAATAGAAACTCGTTGCACATAATGAACAATACACCTCAGCTTCAGTTTTAAACTATATGCAGCTCCGGCCCGAAGAATCTTCGAATCCGAACCTGTGAGGCAACGCAACAGATGACGCCCGCGATTAAGGTGACGCACCCAAGTGGAGAAGGATCTCAACCAACGTGGTGTGCGAAACTGGAGACAGCTAGCCAGAGATCGCGCTAGTTGGAGAGGCATGTTGGTTGAGGCCCAGGTCCGACCCAGTCTGTAGCGTCACACAAAGAAGTAGAAGCAATTCGATTGATCTGATTTACTTTTGATTGATCAGAGGACTGTCTCTTAGTAGTTAATCCTAAGGTTCAGGTGGAGGAATCGCGTGGAACGTAACGAAGCCACATATTATGAATATAAACTAAACTTTATTTTTGGCCAACTCCTTCTCAGACAACATATCCTTTTTTAATAAAATACTTCTCTCTGTTGCAATCATCGAAGTTGTTGAAGCTTTTTATTGTATTTTCTGCCAATTCCATTCCACTCCGTGTAGTACACTTTCACATGCCCTCAGTGTACAATCATCCAAAATGTTTCATAAAATCCTAAGCTTCGTCTCTGTGGATCCTTCACTAGGCAGTCACGTGGAAGTTATTGCAGTATGCATGCACAATTTTATAGTGCCTTCTTCTTCTTTGTGTGGCGCTACAGTCCGGGGTGGACCTGGGCCTCAACCAACATGCCTCTTCAACTAGCGCGATCTCTGGCTAGCTGTCTCCAGTTTCGCACACCAAGTTGCCATCTTATACGCGGGCGTCCTCTGCTGCGTTGCCCGACACGTTCGGATTCGAAGATACTTCGGGCCGGAGCTGTGGTCCGCTCTACATGACCTAGCCATCTTAAGCGTTGGATCCGAAGACGCTTAACTAGGTGCATGCCGCTGTACAGCCCGTATAGTTCGTGGTTGAACCTTCTCCTCCAAACGCCATCAACGCAAAGAGGACCAAAGATCGTACGCAGAACTTTTCTCTCAAAACAACCAAGAGCTTCTTCATCCGCTTTCAATAGCCATAGAGCAGGACTGGGATGATCACGGTTTTATACAAGGTTTATTTTCTGTTTCGAGAGATGGCTCTGTTACTCAATTGCCTCTTGAGCCCAAAGAAACAGCGGTTGGCAAGAGTTATCCTACGCTTGATCTCGGTACTGATGTTATTAGTACAGTTTCCTCCGGAGACGAGGTAAGTGAAGTCCTTGACTACCTCGAAGTTATAGCTGCCCATTGTGACGCTCTGTCCAAGACGTCGATGTTGTATGTCCTTTTTTGAGGACAGCATATACTTCGTTTTGCCCTCATTCACCGCCAGATTTTAGCCGCTTCCGTCTCAATGTTAGCAAAAGCCTCATTGACGGCTCGCTGTGTTCGTCCAATCACGTCAATGTCGTCCGCGTAAGCAAGCAGTTGAACGGACTTTTGGAAGATCGTGCCTCGGGTGTTTACGTTTGAGTTTCGCACGATCTTCTCCAGGACGATGTTAAAGAAATCACATGACAGCGCGTCGCCTTGTCTAAAACCTTTTTTGACATTGAAGGTCTCGGTGAGTTCGTTACCGACCTTGATGGAGCAGCGAGAGTTCTCCATCGTCATCCTGCACAGCCTGACGAGTTTGGCAGGAATGTCAAAACTAGACATGGCGCTGTATAGCTCATCTCTATGCACGCTGTCATATGCGGTCTTGGAATCGACGAACAGATGGTGAGTGTCGAATTGCATTTCTTGGGTCTTTTCCAGGATCTGCCGTAGTGTGAAGACTGTTGTGGACTTTCCTGGCCTGAAGCCACACTGATATGGACCTATCAGATTATTAATGAATGGCTTCAGGCGGGTACACAAAACGGCAGAGAAGATTTTATACGCTATGTTAAGAAGACTGATCCCTCGATAGTTGGCGCAGTTGAAGGGGTCTCCTTTCTTGTGGATCGGGCGAACGATACTGAGATTCCACTCGTCGGGCATGCTTTCCTCAGACCTGAGACCTTGCTATTTCAGCGGACAATCCCTCCGCTCCAGCAGCTTTGTTAGACTTCGGTCTTGATATTGCTATCTTGACCTCGTCTAACTCTGGGGGACGGAATTCGCGTGTGTCATCGCCCAGATTGGAGCAGGAATCGAACCTACGATGTCGAGGTTGGGGCAGATACCCACACCATGTCTATAGTTTTTTTCAAAAATATCATATTTTTTAAGTGCATTGTAGTACGAAATTACTTTTCGGGTTTTCTCTAGGAAACCCGTATTAAGTGTAATTTTTGTTGAGAATACAAACAACTCTATCCAGTCTGCTCAGTTGTGAGTTGACTGTATTAGCTGCCACAAGGACAGTAATTCAAAAGTCATTTTTATGTGGTTTCTGAGTGTCTTGAGTCTTGATCTCTGTGAAAAATGAGACTAATTGTGCACCAAAGAGTCTTGGTATCCACGATCTGAGGAGATGAGGAAGAGCGTAGTTCCAGTGCCGCGGCAATGTACAAGAGCTTTGTTGTGGAATGAGGAATAATGTTCTCAGCTGATGCTGCAGCCTCAATTTGTTCAAGTGAAATGCTTGTTCCGGAGTACAATATTGTCCAGGCACTAGATCCTGTAGCAACATCAGTGAGTACCACTGATCCAATCGAATAGATCTTCTCATAGCAATACCCAGTTATACGATTCGGTCGTTGGTTTTAGGTGGTACCGTGTGAATGCTTCGTCGATAAGATCGCTCATATATTAGTTTCAACTTTTTCTCTTGATTGAACTATTTGTGATTGGGTGCCAACACTTGTCGTGTGACTCAACAGTGATTTCATCGAGTCTGGATTTTCCCAAGTACTACGTACTTCCATGTTCGTTCTTCGAGATTACTCTCACAAATAAAGCCTGTCAAGCGTGTAGTGTGAATGCAAACAATTGTTTGGTGGGTATGACCTGTAGTATTGTGCCTTACAGCCCAATTAATTGAAGGATCTCTTGCAGTTATTCACAGTTTGTTCCCACCAAACACCATTTTCCTACCACTTTTCAAGGACTCCTTATTATCAATTCTCACCAACTACGGAATCACGCTCCCCACGCGTATCCGAAACCATCGTCAGTTGTCCGCCCTAGCGATCCCAATCACACCGTCCACGTCCGCCACTTCAAAGGGACCAAATTGAATTTTCGATTGTCATTTCGATCTCTGCGCATCCGGACAAGAAATCCAATATCCTCCACATGCGACACCGCACCTACATCCGCCGCATCGAACGGCTTAGCATACATTTCACGTCCAATTTCCTGCCGACTCCGTGGAATCAAGTCCGTCGTTTCATGTCGTTCCTTCCATTAATCGAGTTACGCAAATCAATTTTGTTATTAATTAACTGCAAAGTCCCCGAGAGCATCGCTTCCCGCCTCGGATTCAACTACGGCCTTTAAGAATTGTGCCCTTAATTGCAATCATCATCTTTCCGCTCCACGAGGGGTGAATAAAACTTAAACACGCAGTTCCATCTGAATGAAATTATTCACTATTATCAGCACCAGCCCCCACCGCCTCCACCGGTAATTAATCATCCTCGCTGCGATTTCCTGCTCAGCAGATCCGCGCTACACACAGGAATCCAGCGAAGCGTATTTGAGTCGTTAAATGTGCGAGCGAACCCTTGGCCGGATGCGGAACCGCGCTACAGAGAGGCCGCTGCCTGTAGACCGGGCACTTAACTTCGGATTAACCTTAAGCAGTGCAGAACTTACGGAACGGAATTGTGTTTGAATTCAAAGCCTGTGACCGGGACGCAAAGACACTCGCACGGCACGTTGTTGCACTCGGCGCGGGCGTCGGTCTGAATAAATCGTAAAATTCAAAGCTCACTCGGCGCTCGTTTAACGACAGGGCCGCGCCGCCCCCGAGGTATCCCGTATCCGGATATCCGTGACGAGGGCTGTTGAATAAATAAATGCACATCGATTTGGTTTATTGGCACTATAAGGGATTTATCGGGTGCTAGAGATAAATTTTTATTTCGCCCCAATCCGCGTCGGCTTTTGAAGGCGAAAAGTGATTTATTGAATAACGAATTAGGACACGAAATGGCTCCTCTCGATTTTGATGGATTTGCCCCTGATGTTGACGACGTTAGCGGGGAGTTGGGGCGAGTGTGCTGCGGGGGCTGAGGATTCATGTGATTGTGTCGACATCTTGTTGCGGTGCGATGAAGCTTAATTGGTGTGTGGTTTGTGTCTGTGGTGAAGACGGATTTGTATGTTCCTCGTCGATCGTTTTTGTTGACAATTTTTAAAAGGATAATCATTTTGACGGTGTTATTCTAGCGACCATTTCAGCAAAGTCCTTCCAACAATATTCTTTCGAGTGCCATCCTTAACCACGAAGTAGATGTCCCTTGCACTCTCTGTAGCATCATCATCAGAAAGCACTCTCTTACTCCTCCCATCTTGAGAAGACGATACAGGATGTAAGCCACATCATTCAGCAAACAAAATCCACTTTCATTCCTCGACGTGTCCTGTTTGTGCATTCTCTCATTTCATTTCTCTCTTGTTTTTTTGTTCGTTAAATCCCATCGACAAAGCACATTGTGCAAGGGATGAGCAAACTTCCTCTGCCGTTGCTTTTTGTGTTTTATCCTCACAAACTAATTACTTCACACAGAATCTCGTTTCGTTTAACTTTTCTTCAAAGTTTTACGAGTGCAAAATAAAGACAGGAAACTACAAATTAACTGTCTGCACAGACGCTGGAGTTTCGTTGCGTGGATTTTTCATCTTTCCGATTTAGCGGTAATGTTTAACTTTCTTCGAAAGAGTGGGATGGGGGAAGGGGATTTCGTCTTTCATCAGAGCGTCAGAAAAATCGTTTAAGGTAAAGTTTTGTGCAAACACACTTTGATCCGTGATGGGATTCATCACGAAGCCGTGCAACAATCCGGGACGAAGGAATGTTGAGAAACTAATGAGATCGCGGGCTTAAGAGTGAAAGAGTGCAGGAAAACAAGTTTTTGAAGCATGAATAGATGAGAATTGTGTTGAATGGCATTACTAGGGATTTGGTGTGAGTGACACTTCGGAAAGAAGACAAAAGTCGCAGGGTTCTGATCGGAGTAGTTTACTGTTCAATTGACAACTAGGAAAACGATGAAATATTTTCCTTAAAATCAAACACCTAGAGTTTCAGCGGCTATAAGAATTTCATACTGAAGTCATTCAAATTGCTGCCTCAGCTTTGCTGGCAGCGCTTCAAGTATTCGGTCCGATGTTTGATGACTCTGTCCAATATTTCAGGGTTTTAATCCCCCAAGTGGCCCGTGGCGTTGTGGGTATGTGCGTCGACCAATCTCGACGTCATAGGTTCGATTCCTGCTCTGTGCGACGAAAGCAATTTTCGCGACCCCACCTCTTTCAAGTCACTGACAATGCTCAAAGAGCATTTCCTGTCAAACTTGGACTTTCGAAGTTGGCATAAAACTGTAGGTCCCTTAAACTCGTGAAATAACAGCGCTAAAAACGAGTGGTTGCGTTTGGTGTAAAGTTCTATGATTGCGGCGTCCAATTTATGATCACTAGGTTGGTCGACCACGTCCTGTATTACCCATTGTGAGGTTATTGGGCGATAGTATGTAAGTGTTTATCCTCTTAATACCTTCCAAGTACCTGCCATGTCATTGTATTGCCCAGCCATACTAAAATCATAACAAACCTGGGCCTAGTTGCGTCAGGAAACGTTCGTCTATCGCTAACCTATCGACAATAGTTTTGCTTCATGCAAAAAACGTTAGCGTCTGAAAACTGAGCTGAGAATGTGTTCGTAAAATTTGAAAAGAATGAGAGCACAATTGTCATCTATACGATCATTTATACGATTCTCTGAGTTCCCAAGCTGTATGCAAAATTGACGATAGTCGAGACGATAGTGTTGATCTTACATGACGGTCTTACATGAATCGAATGGATAGTCGTTGTCGCTATGGCTACGGGATTAGGAAGTAGAGGTTACAAAGAGATCCTGGATGTCTTAGAAGAAGCGCTTCTCCCGTGTTCAGTACTTAAACTGGCATCGACTTCGGCAGTTATAAAGGCAATGCGGAGTATTCTCTTCTTCTTAGTCCCAAATTCATTTTATGGCAAGTTAGTGCTTTAACTACCAAACCGAACAACTTTTGGTAGCGTTGAGGGACTTCCGCCTATTCATCTCCAAGAGGTGGTTCAATATAAAGTGTTACATTTTACGAGAGCTATGTGTTGTCCAAAAAAAGTATAAGATCACTGAATTATGGCGAAATTAAACTCAATACGTCACTTATATGAATTATTAACTTAAACTCCAACATGCTCCTTAAGGTCCGTCGGGTTGGCATGTGAGCTATAAACATTACCGTGGTCAATCTCAATGATGTGGTTACATGTCCTAGGTGTAGTCAACATTTGAAGATTGTGAATAGCTAGGGGCGAGAGTAGGTCTTCGGCCTGTTGAAGTTCCACGGTATAGATGCCATCTGGACATGTCACTTTGTATAGTTTGAAAAATTAATATGTACTATTTGACATTACTGGTAGTCACTCTAAGTGAGCTGCATGTAGTACAGGAGTGATTGGTCTTAAAATAGTTAAGGTCTGCCCCGTCGCAGTTACTTTTAAAATGAGCATCGATGAGTAGTCCTAAACTTTTCTTGAAGGGGGGTGGCCCAGGTTTCTTATGCGTTTTGAAATAGGCAGGACTTTTTTGGAAGATGATGCCAACACTTTCTGGAGGTCTGAAGGTCTCAGAAATTTCCTCGATTTTACCACAGAGTCTCCAGGGAGATTTCTGAAGTGTTTGAAGACTTTTGCTAAATTAATCTTGCTTTGGCCATAGAGCCATTTTTACATCCACAATTGGGTTTCGGAACATTTTTGGTGAATTCTTGGCTGTGGCTATAGAACTTTATGCTGAATTCTTTGTAAATAGTTGCTGAGTTGATTATATGGTGGTACGTTGGGTATTTGCTCGACAAATATGATTGGTTTTGGGTATGCTGATATGACGGATGTCGACCTTGATTAGTACATTGGTAGTCTGGCGTCCGTTTGTTATATTTATTGGGTTTTAATGTGAGGTCGTCTCTTTAAGTGTGTTTAATAAAAGAGTCGCGCTCTCTTTATTTCCGAGCTGTAGTAACTTTCGAACCTGACACTTACCTTGGCAGTGATTCACAAGAAGCATAACATTCTTAATATGGTCACAAAACGGTGCGAGCATAAATCTCTGCTGATCAAGGGCAGTAGGACATCAAATTTTATATTAAGTACTCAAAGTAATGTCCACTCTCCTGCGGTCACTAAATAGACGACAGGCCAGCGAACAGTTGGACAGTAATATCTACGTTGTTATCGCCTTTTTTAGGACAGGAACTGGATTAATTTGTGCTGTAATTTTCTTCTAGTCGCTTGAACCATTTGGTTACGTCTGCTATAGTCGACGAAAAAATGATGAAATAATTACTGGAGGTGTTCCATGTGAACCTCTGTCTGTCGGAAACTATTTTTCAACACCGAAAAATTAGTTATAGAAACATTTTTAAAATTTGTAGTATTTTTTATTTTTTTTTATATTCCAACATTTTATCGTCAACAATCGAGTCATTTTTTATAAACAATTGACAATTATTTTAAGCAATCTACATTTAAGAATCAACAATTGGAGTGTAGCAAATACACCTTCATCGGTAGGTAGCAACTGACCACTTTGCCATCACATCATCACAGAAAATAAATTAAAAAAAAATTTGAAAAATTCCCCGAAAATTTGTATTTCTTATGTTTTCTCCGAAATTCATTTACTTTCATTCGATTCATCATCAATTGGCAATCAATGCGAATTATTTTTGTTTCCCGTTTTTTTTTTTTTTTTTTCATTTAATCGATCAACATCATTTCATGTTCAGATGCAAAAACAAAAAAAAAATACAGAAAACATTTATTTTCTTTTATTGGCTGCTCAGCATGTTGAACGATGAATTATTGTACAAATTATAAATATCTATATATTTCTCTGCTTTTGTGATAGCAAATATAACAAAAAAAAATACAAAAACTAAATTAAAACCCTCAAAACACACGTAAGCAAAAATACAATAAATCTAAAGTAAATCGTAAACTGCATAGAAACTGCGTATGAAATGAAAAACAAAATGCAAATTGAAACAACAAATCCGTAGAAATTGCTGCAAGCGTTAAACTTATGATTTTCTGTTTGTCCTTTTGTTTTGAATTTATGATATATTTTTTCGTTTTTCGTTACCTAGTACGACTTGAAAGGCTGAAAGTTAATCACAAGTTACACAAATAACTCAATGCAATGCAGACTTAAATGTGTCCTTGGTCATGACAATTTAATGAATATTCAATATTTTATTATTTAATTTTTTTAATTACACAAATGCTTATAAGAAAAAGTAAATCTCAAAGAAAGAGATATTATTTAGTCTTGTTCACGAATTTTTGTTGATTTGACATTCTTTTTTGTGTTTTCTTTTTTCTCCACCGTTTTCCGTTTTCTGTTGCGTTTATGTGTGTGTCTGTCTGTCTGTTAAAGGACACCACTGGCCAGCAATTACAGCACCAACATCACCAGCACCAACACCACCACCACCATCACCACCAAAACCACCACCACCACCACAACCACCAACAGATCAGCAGCGGCAATAATCAGCAGCAGCAAGGAGACAGCCGGATCCTCCAACCACTGCAACAGCAACAGCAGCAACTTCGAGAAAAAGAGGTATTCTATCAGCCGCTGCAGGCGCATGCACTCCAGTGCAATCTGCCACATGCACCGCTTTCGGTGCCGATCACAGCCGCAGCCGCCGCCCCAGCGTCCATCCCACCATCGACCCAATCGAACCCGAAATCGGTATCAATTCTAGTGTATAAGACCCTGAATACGGTGTTCAAGAGTAGCCGGAAGATCATCTTTCGTGTCTGCGAAGTAGCCAGTGCGAAGAAGACCTTCACGATGTTCAAGTTCAATCAGCGGGCGAAGAGCTCCGACACGACGTCTGCGGCCTGCACGGGACACGACCGGTTCTGTCAGGTACGGCCAGCAAACAAGTGAGTATACGTTTTGCGTTTTGTTTCTGATCTGAATGTGGGGGAATTAATGGTGATGCGGTTCGCAGGAAGAAGAAGGACTACAAGAAGAAGAAGTCGAATGGACTGAGGCGCAGCAACTCGGCGATCGAGTTTGATGCGTCCACACTGACAGCAGCAAATAGGAGACAATTATTCAGTCGGTGGGTACTAATGGCACCCCAAGAGGGGTGAACATTTTTGGGGGGCAAGAAAGTGAAGACATGGAATTGTGCGCAGACTCGTTCTATGGGCGAAGCTGATCCGCCGTATCTTGGTATACATCTTTGCTGAAGCTTGAAATGGGACTGAGGGTATACTCGGCACTTAGATTGACGGGAATTGACAACACAACTTAATCAATGTAGACTGAGGCTGTGAACGATGTCTGTGTGACGAAGCTTGTTTCAAAATTTAACGAAAAATATCCGGAAAGTTTCCTCCACGGACAATAATTATGAGTACGCATATAGAGAGCAATTCATGTCATACCCAACTAAAGTCAACGAAACATTCAGTATGGCCAAAATGCATAATTTCAGTGTATTCTCTTTTCCTTCACATCTTCTCTTTTTATTCAGTTTAAGTGAACTCATTAAGTCTGGGCCTTAAGACCCGAACTGGGTCTTATTTACCTTTCTCAAGTTTCTCAAATAAAATCACTCCCTTGAACTTTGTTCAGTAAGTACATGGACGATTGCCTTCCAAAGATGACCACTGTTTGACAGTCTCTAGCTCAACAGTTTTTTATTTGACTTATGATGGTGGGCTTTCGTTCTTTCTTTTTGTTGAAATCTAGAGCTCCGTCTTAAGGGAATACGAACACGAAGATGAACCCTGAAAACGATTAAGCAGTATACCCACTGTTATAAGTTTTTCAATTAGTACCTATTGGATGCGCCTGAATGTCGTCCATAAGAACTCATCTCTCATGCTTTGCGATGAGCGATTCCTTATTATTACGGAGCTTAGGCAATATTTCCCTTCACGACTTTTAAGATCACACCAAAAACCACGTGGCTTGGCACCATTGAATGTGTTCGTTAAGTAATACAAATCATTTATGCTCTGTTTGAAGGAAGTTTAAACTTAAGTTCTGAACCATTAACCGACTTCAACCTTTTGAGTTAATTCGTTATAACAAATCTAATCTTCAATTCAACTGTCTAATGAATCCAAGAAAATGGAAACGCTCACATAGACTAGATTGGCTTCAGATGTGATTTTTTAGACATTGCATTGCTCTTGGAAGAGTTGGATTTTTTCCTCTGGAATCTTTTGAAACATATTGAAAACATAAACAGACTTACGAACGCGGAATGAATAGAAAACAGTAGGCAGTGAGGTAAGACGTTTGCTTCGTGGATATAGGAGGAGACATGACAATCACTGCACCTAGACCGATCCAATTGCCATTACCTCTAAATTTAAACAGTAATCAAAAACTAGACATGGACGGAAAACTATCCAACACATCTCATTAAGGCATGTACCATAAGAAGGTCGAGAAGCATTAGCTCCTTCGCTGACGATTTTGTGTTCAACCTCCGACACGATCAACTTTCTTATCAACAACAAAAGTGAACTTCTCAAACTCTACGTCCGTTGTCGACATTACCTGAAGTTTAATGCCTCTCCACTCGTGACAGAACAACTTTATGCACCTCCGCTAGTTCATTGCCAACTGAATTGTAGACGCATTCTTGTAATTATTCTGGTTATAATACTCTTTTAATTACTTAAACTGTATGAGAACCATGAGGTCCCTTTGCACTGTGAGAGATGGAGAAGTCACCGGGGAGTGAATGCTGGTAGTTTTTCTTCTCCATCTCTAAATCCTTTACAGCAGTCGTTGGATAGAACATTTATTCACATCGTGTATAATTGCTCATTAAGAAATAACCAACAGTAGCATTACCAATTCTATTAATATTGAGTCTGTTAAAATTCGGGGGTTAAATGAAGGACCTTCTTCATCAACAGCCAACTTCAGGTCTGGGCCTCCGCATATCTCAACGGTTGGCCAGCGCCATCCAAGGTTGTTTCACACCAAGGCCTCTGAAGCCTGATCTAGGCTCTTCCAGCACTCTATCATGCTGTCTTTAAGTATAGATTGCACCACTGTCTCGGCAGGCTTCTCTTCATCCTCATCCAAATTGATGCACGTATTTTTCTTGGAAAGTCTTACTTACTTTCTAAGTACCATAAATTATTTTAATGATCGGAGATAGTACTGACATCAGATACACAGTGGGACAAGCCCGGAAAAAAAACTAAAGACTTGGAGCTGGGAGTCTCAAGAAGCTTTTTGTGCATCTCAAATGGTGCAACCGCCAACGGTATATACCTAAACCCACTGTATATGTATTTTTTACATTTCTTGCGCTGTCATTGGTCACTGACATATGCTCCTGGCTTATCGTTTAACCACAAGCAGTGATCGTAATTCGGGTACAATTTTAGTAGGACAGGTCGTTCTCGAAGCATAGATTTCACTTTAGGCCCCTTCATACTGACTGTTTTGCGTACGCTTAAATTATATGTAATCCTCAACGTTACTCAACTTCGTCTTTAGGTGCTAGCCGAACAGAGTAGGAGCTTAGACCTACATTGGCATTTAAACGAGGTATGCAACTTTTTGTGGTTTTCGACATAACTAAGGCCAACTAGTGAATGCCATCTTCAGTCATCGCAATCATTTTATGGTTTTTCGAGGAGGACTTATGACGCTGACGTAGCATACAAATGTTGCCTTAAGCGACTCGAGAGTCAGTTCACAGAAGTCGGTTGATGGATCGTAGTACCTCAGGTTAGGTTATTGGTCTGCCAGCACCCTTAGACCATTGTTGGTCCATTGCCATACCCAGTGCCGTTAATTTTATCGCAACTTTAATTCGTGACTAGATCAGATTTGAAAACCAGGTAAAAGTGATAAAGCCGCGTGTCGCCCCTATATCTTGCAGTGTACAAACAAACTCCTCATCGTCTGGGATTAAAGTACATTTCTCGACTCATTCGTTGCACAATGGGAGCCTTTCTGAACCCCCCTTCATCACATTCAACGGAAACAACTTGACGAAAATCATAGTTGCCGCCTCTAAAAAACTGCAAATCCTCTCAGCCGCCTATTCACTTCGTTGCCTGCACTTCCCGGCACCCACCTATGTACAGACCCAAAGTGATTATGTCCCCAAATAATTACTCTAGGATTCTACATGTCATGAACGTCCTGTTGTCTAACTTCCTTGAGCGGCAAGTTGTGTCTTCACTTTCCTGCCCAAGCGAATTGTTACAAACTTATCACAAATAATCTCTATCAACACTAACATAATTTTTTCTATTTAACTCTCTTTAAAAATTCTAGCAATCGTTCAGCAAGCTCCGAACAGGATAATTCCGATCAATCAGAGCACTCGGAAAAATCGCCATTGGTTAGCGCGAGGTTAGACAATCTAGCAAAACTATTTTTTAGCAAATCGATGCCAGCGGACACTGGAAGTAGAGATACAATAGAATCAGTGCTAACTACAAGGTTCCTCAATGTTTTAAATGTTTACTTCCTAATTTGACTACATAAACATATATTTAATATCTGTATCTATCTCTAATCATTATTAAAACATTATTTCTCTTTTTCGTTCCTTTTTTTCATCATTTTTCTTAATTTTAAAAAATAACTCAAATTAATCTCTCTTGTTGTTCTTTTAATTGTAGATGAGAACAAATTAAATAAAATTTGTTGTATATCTCCGAAGTAGTCTTCACGAGTAGCTTGCTTGTTTTGAGTGTGTGTGTGCTTGGACTGATGTTTGAAAATATACTCGAATTTGTATCTGGAATGTGTGTGCCTGACTTGTTTTACACTTTTTTCGTAGTTTGTTCACAGATTTGTTGATGTTGCATGCCTGGACACACTTGCTTTGTACCTTTTTTTGTGTAAATCCACACATAAGACCACTGTATCTTTTTTCGCCCTCTCTCAAATGTATCTGAATATAAACTGTTGTCATTCATTTTTTGTTTTCGGTTTTTGTTTTACGTTTTAAAGGGATTTCCTTTTGAATACTTTCAGATGTTTTATGATCATTTTGGGTTGGTATTCATTTTCTGTATAATTCCTTGTTCTATTTTACATATTTTTTTTAGATAATTTTATGAACTGAACTTGGTCATAGGGGGACGAGTTCTGTATAAAGTCCACCACTTGGACTGAAGTGTAAACAAGTGTCACTACGAAAGTTGGTCATTGCGCGAACTATGTGGGATTATATTTAGTATATTTTTCAATTGAATTTCAACGTGTGGCAGGAGCAAGTGGATCCCTCAAACAAATTTCGAGGAAGAAACTGTGTCTTATAAAACAACGAAAGAGGAACTCATGACTCGCTCTTGATGGGGCTTTACGCAATTAGAAATATAATCGTTTTCAATTGGAAATTTACTTACTTTACTCACTTAAGTCCTTTAACACCCCGGGGGGCATAGGTCGTCAACCACGCCTGCGCGCCATCTCGTTCGAATTTCCGCAACATGTTTGAGCTCTCTCCAACCCATTCCTAAGAAACTCGATTCCTTTACAACTGTTCTCGCCATGTCTAGGGCGTCCCGCTTTTCTGCCACTGCATGGCGTACTTCGCAATGGAATTGTCTTCGCGCCGTATGGTGTGTCCATTGTCCATCCATCCACTCCCACTTTCTCCTTCGTATTGTGATGTTTATAGTTTCCTGGCCCGTTCTCAGGTACAATTGCTCGTTAGAGATACGGTTCGGCCAGAAAATCCTAAGGATGTTTCTTAAACATATGTTTACGAAAGCTTGCAGCTTTCGCGTGGTAATGGTGTCCACTTTCCAGGTACTGCATCCATATAGCAGCACCGATTCTACGTTGGAGCGGAACAGGCGCAGCATGGTTTTTAAGCTGATGACATTGTTTTTCCAGATCGTGGATATCATTCCGAACGCAGCTTAAGCCTTCCCGCTTCTGTTGCACACGTCCAGTTTGGTGCCACCGCGATTAGCTGAGACCACACATCCTAAATATAGAAAGCTGTTAACTTTCTCGACTTCCTGTCCGGCAATGTTCAAATGGGAGCGGTTGTCAGACATACTAAGGGCTTTAGTTTTAGCCGTGTTTATTTTGAGCCCCACTTTGTTTGCCTCTGTTTCGAGATTATGGGCTATCAAATGAAGATCCATTACTCGATGCGAAAGGAGACAAACATCATCAGCGTAGTCAAGGTGTTTAAGATAAGGTGTCATAGTTCATCGAATGCCATAATTTCCGTCCATCAATGCTGCACGGAGTACGTCACTGATAACAACCAGAAACAATAGTGGTGACAGTATGCATCCTTGACGAACTCTACTTTGGACCTCAAATTCCTCTAACAACTTACTGCCCTTTTTTCTTCTTCACCCGGTATTGGACATCTAGTTCGGTTTTCTCTACTGCTGAGGCTGATGCAATTCGAACTTTTATTATTATACGCTTATTGATCCGACTCCAAATATCAGCTGTAAGCCTTGTACAATACTGTTTCTGTCTTCTACCGACATATGTGCTTGCTCCAGTTACAAAAGTATTTTTCAAAGCATACCGATGGTCGTCCACGCTTTCCTGTCTTGAGCTGCTGATTGCTTCTGCTTCTAAGACAAGATGGTCCCTAATCTGTGGCGTACTTGGGGACCCTTGACCCTGTCTATATTGTACCTAGTATTAAGCAAAGTACAGCGATTGCTATTGACGGCTACAGTACGTAGTCGTATATTAGCTATCATAAGATGTTGATCTCGCTCTAGGCCCATGTCGGCTCCACGTCTGTTTAGGACGTCTAAGAGACAGTTTCTAAAGCGGCTGCTTATCGCAATGTGATCGATCTGGTTAGATGTTCGCTGCCTAACAATTGATACCGAGCTTATCTTGTGGCAGGTATTATGCTTAAGCAACGTACCACCAATGACTAGACGGTTGACGTTGCAGAAGTCCACAAATCTTTCGCCGTTGTCATTGCGGTCTCTAACGCTGTGAGCTCCCATTACATGTTTTAGCTTAGTGTTGTCGCTGCCTACTTTGGCATTGAGATCTCCCATCACAATTACGATATCGCCATTAGGCGTTTGGTTGACGGCTTCACCTAAATGACTGTAGAAGTTGTCCTTTTCATCCTCATTGGAGTCATCTGTCGGAGCATAACACTGAATGATGGTTATTTTCCTTACTCTACTCTGAAACCTAGCCGTCAAGATGCGGTTTCCAGGACTGCTTCGTGCGGCTGGAGTTAACACCATTCATACTCCAGATCTGCGCGCAGTACCCGTTGGTTTACTTGGCCAGCGTCCAACCACCTTATCTCACTCAGCCCTAAAATGTCCAAATTATAGTGGGTGAACTCGCGTTTCATTTGGACGAATCTGGCTATTTGTGGCTCTTCCTAAAGTGAGTCTAAAAGAGTCTTAACGTTCCAGAATCCAATCTTTGTCCGTGTACGATAGCTAAAGGTCGTCATCAAATCAAAGCCGTCCGTATCCGAGGCGTTGGTTTTCGTTTCGGAGCAAATATTGTTTTACGATTGAGGCTCGCTAGGCCCCAAACCAACCGACACTGATCTTGTTTTTTGGCGCAGGAAGCTCGCCATTCGTCCTGTCCCGTTGGCAATTCTAGGATAAAATTCCCAGACGGAACCACGAGGAGATGGGAGTATGCCTTGCTAACAAAGCTGCTAGGTTTTCGGTTGCAGTGGCTCGTTATTGATCTCGTTATTTAGCGGAACCAGCACCTATCGGGAGATGCTGGCCCTACGAGGCCTTTTTTAGTCGTTCACCGTCCCAGTTAGGAATTTACGAGTTAATAAAACATACACTATGTCGACATTTTTAGTATAGCCACGGATGTATGGAACTCGACGTCATTCACATCCAGTTCATAACCGACAGTTTTGCAAAATATTGCCTGAAAGCACTCGGATTATTAGTTATATAGGACCTGGGCCTCAACCAACATGCCTCTCCAACTAGCGCGATCTCTAGCTAGCTGTCTTCAGTTTCACACACCAAGTTGGTTGAGGTCCTCCACCACTTGGGTGTGCCACCTTAAACGCAGGCGTCCTCTGCTGCGTTGCCCCAAAGGTTCGGATTCAAAGATTCTTCAGGCCAGAGCTGAGTTGTCTATACGCTAAACATGGTCCAGCCACCGTAGGCGTTGGATTCGTAGACGCCTAGCTAGACTCATGTCGCTATACGACCGTACAGTTCGTGGTTGGATCTTCTCCTCCAGAACCCGTCAACACAAACAGGACCAGAGAGGGCTCTATTACTCAATTGCCTCTTGAGCCCAAAGAAATAGCGTTTGCCAAGAGTTATCCTACGATTGATCTCGGTACTGATGTAATATGTAGAATTTACTCCTGAGCCGAGGTGAGTGAAGTCCTTGACAAACCTCGAAGTTATAGCTGCCCATTGTGACGCTCTTTCCAAGACGTCGATGTTGTGCGTCATTTCGTAATGACAGCATGTACTTTTTTTTGCCCTGGTTTATCGCTAGACCCATTTTAGCCGCTACCGCTTCAATGCCAGCAAACGTCTCATTGACGGCTCGTTTCGTTCGTCCAATCACGTCAATGTCTTCCGCGTACAAAGCACTTGAACGGACTTTTGGAAGATCATGCCTCGGGTGTTTACGTTTCAGTTTCGTACGATGTCTCAAGTATGATATTGAAAAAGTCACATGACAGCGCGTAGCCTTGCCTAAAACCTTTTTTGACATTGAAAGTCTTGCTGAGTTCGTTACCGACCTTGATGGAGCAGCGAGAGTTCTCCATCATCATCCTGTACAACAACAACTTAACGAGTTTGACAGAAATGTTAAAACTAGACATGGCGTTGTATAGCTCGTCTCTATGCACGCTATCATATGCGCCCTTGAAATCGACGAACATATGATGAGTGGCGATTTGCATTTCTTGGGTTTTTCGAGGATTTGAACGATGGAGGGCTTGCCAGGCCTGCAACCGCATTGATAAGGACTTATCAGATTACTAGCGATGGTTGCAACCGTTCATACAAAACGGAAAAAAAAAATCGTATAGATTTTGGGCAGACTGATCCCTCAATAATTGGCGCAGTCAAAGGGATGTCTTTTCTTGTGGACAAATGGCGCTGATATTCCACACATCGGACATGCTACAGATGAGCGGGTGTATACATATGTCCAACCAGATCATCTCCTACTGCTTTGAACGGTTCCGTATATAGTTCGTCTGTTCTAGAAGCCTTGTTCCACTTCAGTCATCCTCGTCCAAATTAAGTGAAATTGCCAGAACATCTACCACACAGAAGATCAGTAACACTGGTGCCATCTTTCCGAAAACCAGTCATCTGGAAAGAATGTGTGAAAAGGGTGAAACACGAAGGTCTGTGGAAATTGTTTATCGTACCGTGAATTGAGTCTAAGCGCAGAGCCCGATCAAGTAAATATTGCTCTTAGCGGTGAATAAATACGTTTGAGATCTGCTAAAACGTCCCCTCAATTTCGTTTACATTTCTGTTTTTCCGGTGCCCAGTTCCCAGTCACTATCCTCTTGAATAGCTCGCAGACAAAATGACTGCCCAAGCACATTATTCACCCTTTAACAAGAGCATCCCGATCCCCGGATCCAAATTAATACCCTCTCCAATCCCCGTGCACTCTCCCTGAAACAGACACTCCTCCAATTACTCCGAAAAAAAAAAACCGTAATGTAGTTCCATAAATCATCCGAATGTCTGCACAGCACAGCAAGCAACTTCGTCGCTCAAAGAGCTGCATCAACTTAATTAATCCGCAAAGTACTTCGTTCACACAAATTCGACTATCCGTAGCTGTAGCTGTAGCTGTAGCTGTAGCTGTAGCTGTGGCAAGTGCACTTGGCTCAGTGATTTCAATGCGAAGCATCGTTCAGAGCCACTTCACCTGCACATAAGCTCAATTCGTTCACCGATATCATTGTGATTGCATTTCAATGGCGCCCCGAGAGCTGCTGTGAGTGGGAGTGGCAACCCCTCATCCACTGTGGCAGTTCGGCACGGAATCAATTCCACCGAGTCGTCTATCGCTCAGCACCTCTGCCTCGGGCTTATGGCTTCCCAAAAATTATTTACGCTCCATGCAGCCGTGGGTTTTTGTTTCACACCGGAGCTGCTGTATCCCCTCCCTGCCACTTAACCCAGTGGATGCCGCGCCGCTCCGTGCCCCGGCTGCTGCTTATCTGCTCGAATGCAGATCCGATGTTTTAACCCAGTTCCGTTCAATTGAATGGGACTCCTCTCGGGCGTGGGATGTGCGCCTCGTCGGCGAACTGAAGGAACTAAAAATCAATTAAACCCCATGAATGCCGGGTGATTGCATGCCCCTCTGAAGGACTTTCTTCAATTGGCGCTCTTCAACCGGCTCAGCGGCAAAAAATAGTACGTATACGCCACAGTGGCGTCCGGCAGGTGGTGCAGGTGTCAGGCGAATTTATGCCGGCTGCCTCGGCATGACGTCTCATCAAAAATTTGTCAAGTTGACATTGCACTTGACGTGTGTCTTCTTATTCTTGTCCACTGTTGCCAATTAGTCCCCGACACGGTTTGGTGTCACAAAGCAGCACACACTCGCCGCCCCTGGGGGCTACTTCAGCGAGAGTCCTCACAGTAGTTTAGGGCGATAGAGGTGCTCGTGCCGAAGTGTTTGAAAGCCTTGCCTGGTGTAAGTTGTTCTCAGGCGTCAAGGTCTTTTCTTTTGCACGCTGAGTTACTCTCTCTCACTCACTCTGAATGAAGGATGAATTTTAACATTTTGACTTGACATTCTTCAGCTACACTTCAGTGTGTCAAGGCAAAGGTGTTGTGTGTGTTTGCTTAATGGAATCCTCGAGAGGCTCATTAAAACAGTTCCATTGTTTCAGTCGCTTCTTTCTTGGACTCTCGTACATTCTTAGCGATGCTTTTTGTGTGAGAATGTTGATTGATTGCTTGAGTCGCTGTTCGTTGTGAGGTACCAAAATGAAACGTCAAGTCAATGTTGACTTTGGAAATAAATGGTACAAGAGTGGAGGGTCGTTTAAATGGCAGCGGCGAGTGGGTAAATAGATCTGAGATAAAAAGCGAGTGTTTATGTTCTTTTGTCGAGTGTTACAGTCAAGGGGTGACATGGTCTCTCCAGCTATCTCGCTTCCAGTCCGAGGTTCTGACCTGGTCTCCTTTTGGAACGGCAGAGTTGGTCACCAACTGATTCCAACTGACAGCAGCTCTGAACAAAACGGTTGGGTATTAGGTTCATAAGCTCTTCCGTCCTTACAGAGAGATGAATATTAGTACAGACTGCCTCTTCTGAGCAACAGCCAAGGACTTCTCGGGAAGTCTACAAAATCTTTAAAAAGCCATTTTCTGGATTTCTTTGGTGTTTTCTTATTTTTTCAACTCGCATTTCAACCTCTATCATGCTTTTACACAAGCTCCAGTATAAATGCGACGGTCTTGTACGTGGAGTCATACCAGTGTTGCGAGTCTAGGTTTACGCACAAGAATCCCGGCTCCACCTCTCTTGAATCGATGAAAAAGGTTCAAAAGGATGAATCTGGGCTACAGCCAACAAGCCTCTCCAGCCAGCACGATCTTTCGTCAGCTGCCTTCAATTTCGCACTCCAAGTTGGTTTAGGTTTTTCTCCAATTGAGTGCGCAAACAGGTAGTGGGTGTCGATCCGCATCTCTTGGGTTTTTTCGAGGATCTACCGTACTGTGAAGATTTGGTCGATGGTGGACTTCGCAGGCCTGAAACCGCACTGATAAGTGGAACCTATGATGTTGTTGATGAATGGTTTCAGGCGCTCACACAAAACGGCACAGAAGATCTTGTAGGCGATGTTAAGAAGACTTATACCCCGATAGCTGGTGCAGTTAAAGGGGTCTCCTTTCTGTGGATCGGGCAAACGATACTAAGATTCCACTCATCGAGCATGGTTTCCTCCGACAATATCCTACAGATAATTTAACGCATGCACCTTAGCAGCTCAACTCCAGCTGCCTTAAAATGCTCTGCCGACACCAGCAGCTTTGTTCGACTTTAGTTTCGATATCGATATCTTGCCTCCGTCTAGTTCGGGGGGACGGAATTCTTTTCCATCGTCGTTCAATGAGTGGAGTGGAACTCTCTTACTTATTTACTTAAAAACTTATTAGGCCGGCGACTGATGGAAGGTCGCTGATCCGGTCTTGGGCCCTCTGTTTCCAGTTATCAAGACCAAGCTGTATCACATCCGCGATGACTTGATCTCTATACCGGGGCTTCGGTCTTCCTCTCCTTCTCGAACTAGAAGGCTCAGCTTCGATGACGCTCTCAATTGGTTGAAGAGTCCATGCTGTCCATGCCTGCCGTAGCTCTGCAGTTTTGCTTAGCGTTCAGCTTTCGATTCTACGTCGGATCTCCACTACGATGTCATTCGTGTAGTTAACGTTTGCTCTGAGGTAGGTAAACTCCTTCACTGCCTCAAAATTGTAGCTGTCTGTCCTCAAATTGTAGATGGTGTGCGGTTTTGAACCTGGCAGCATTTACTTCGTCTTTCGCTCATCAACCATAAGACCAGCTCCGTTTCGCCTGCTGCCATGAAAGCTTCCACTACGGCACGTAGAAAATGCGCGACGAAGTCGGTGTCATCTGCGTATCCCAGCAACTGAGTTAAACGTGCCAATTAGTGCGGTGTAAAAGAGCTTTAGATGTTCACACAGTACGCTGGATAGGACTTTGTAGGCGACGTTGAGCTGGCATATACCATAATTCTGAAGTTGTTGTTTTCTGTAGGATCGCGTTTTTTGTGAATTGGGCTTATGTTCTAAATAGTTGCCGGGCATTTTCTGCAGACGATCAGGTGCATGCTCCCTACTAGAACTTTGCCACTATATTTGAAGAACTCTGATGGTAAGCCTTCTGAACCTGCGGGTTGTTGTTCTTCACCCTTTTAATGGCTGTACTTCAAAGCCAGGTGGGAGGACTAATTCGTCGACTGGAGTTGGGATTTACTGATTCCCTATCACTCTCTCCTGGTGAGGTCCGCTAAGCAACTGTTTAAGTGCTGCTTAAACATATCCACCATTCCCTATTAGTCCGTAACTAGATTACCCTAGCGATTTTGAAGAAACTGGGTGCATTTCCCTAAGCCTAAGGCCATCCATTTGGATATTTATAAAGGGGCTGTATTTTTCGTTTGCGACTCTACTACCAGTTGTCAATTTTCGTCCCGACAGGCTTCTGTCCGAAATTTATAGTATATGCATTTTATAATTGTTTCACCATTTGGCAATATTTACCGACATCATTATTGCCACAACACCTCTTCTTTTTCTTCTGAGAAGCCGGTTATCTTTCCTTGTCTTCTGTTCATAGAGCTCACAAATGGCTCTCGTTGTTCGTTGCACCCTTGCATTATGGGTTTCCAGCTTCGCTGCATGTGCTCAATCGCACAGTGTCAAACCATTGATTTTTTTTTCTAGTTGGTGTCATAAAACTCAGCCCATCAATGGATGCTTCTTTAATTGCTTCTTGACAACGCCTCCAATATTCTTCGAATGTTTGAGCAGGTGACGTCAATGTTTTGCAGAGAGTTTCTGTAAAACTCAATTGGCAAAGATCCTAGCGGTCCGTTGCAATTGTAGCTTTCCGACGTTAAACCGTGGTATTCTTTCTCGACTGGGTCGTTCTCTAGATATCCGAGTTCTTAACTTGGCTGCAACAGGGAAGTGATTGGAGTCAATGTTGGCTCCTCGGAGGTCTTGGACATAAAGAATATTGGAGGAATGTCTGACATCAATCGCTAAGTGACCAATCAATCGATCTGGAGACCGCCAGGGCCCTTTATGAATGTGTAGAAACCGCGTGCTAGCTACGGACAGTTTAAGTCCCGAGACAAAGCCCGCCAGCCTTAATCCGTCACCGGACGCGAAGTCGTTTAGGCTGTATTTCCCGATCATTTCAGCAAAGATGTCTTCCTTAACTAGTTTAGCGTTGAGGTCTCCTAGAGCAAGCTTGGTGTCGTAGAAGGGCATTGATCGTATGTTCTTTCTAGGAGATTATAGAAGTCATCCTTGCTGTTGTCATCTCTGTAATCTGTAAACCCCGTAGTCTGTGGGCGCAAATCAGGCTGATATTCCAGAATTTGGTCTTGATGTGGATTTTTATGAGGTATTCGCTTTTACAAGCAAACATTTTTCCTTAAGTCAGTCTCAAACAACAACTTCACATCCAAATAAGCGACTCTCTCTGTTGCAATCAACGTAGTAGATGTCATAGTTTTTCATCCTTACACTCGTTCATAATCTGTGCCTTTTCTCAAGCCTCCTTGATGAACACCGTCGCATTAGGAATTATGTCGCAAGAGTCTACTGCAACGGAAATGTGTCGTACTAATTCTTCACAGCTGTAGCCGGAATTTTTTCTTGGTCACAGCGATGTGGGACGCCTTAAAATTAGTTTTTTATGATGTTACCCTCCTTTCTGTTAACTTAGAAGCCTCCAGTTCGCCACATTCCCTCCACCTCAATGATTCATGCCCCATCCTCCACTGGGCCCCCCAAAAGAGAACTCAAAAACCATAATTGCCGATGAATAAACAAACCTTCGCACTGCAGCCGTGATAAAATTCAAATCCCCGACCTCACTCCAGTTAACAACGCCAGACTGTCTCTCAAATAAATCCCATTACTCGGTGAACACAACCTCTTGACGCGTGCACACACTCGCACACTCCCCGATCCACTTAACAGGCACAAAATTGCATTGCATTCCCACGCCCCCTCCTCCTCTGCCATTGTGGTGTGCGAGCCTCTCGATCCGAAGTGTACACAACCGCATTGCAGTATCCATGTGTGCCCGCATAACGCCAAGTGTCAACACTAAGGCGCCACGCCCACCTCCTCTACATCGGGTTTAATAATTTATAATAATAAACCAGCAGCACACTCGCACGAGGAACCCTCATCACCATCTGAAGAGCAGTAGTTCGTGGTAATCCTGCGGCAATAAAGTGTCCTCCTCTGTAAGCACTTGCCACCCATCCGCAGCCGCTGCCACGCCGCGCCGTGCCACTCCTCGTCATCGGCTCCGCTCAACCCTTGTGCATCCTTTGTGCAACTGTCTACATTGTCATTATCCCACATTAAATGCCAATTTTAGAAACAATACATTGTCGTGGTGTGCAGCGGTGGAGTGGGGAGCGCACTCCTCGTACAATGGCTGCGCTCAAGGATTCGCACACACTCCCCCTCCGGCCAGGCAGCTCGTGTTCGAATGGAATGAAAATAGAAATTAGTTCACCAAATACTTTGGCATGACGAGCACACAGGACGAGGCGAGAGCGAAAAGGGACGACCGTCACTCGGATGGCACAGAGCGTACGTGCGTTCGGCTGGCAGATCGGAACCTGTGCTTCGCGGACGTTGCGTGGCATTCGGCTTATTTGTTAGCTGTTCCGTTAATTACACGTGGCGCACATACATTCGGGCGGCAGTAAATCCTTTGAGCGCGCATGAGATTCCTTTTATTACACGACGCGGCTGACGTGCGTGCGCGTGTGCCTGTGCAGAGGGTGTGCGTTTAATTTGTGTCTGGAAGTCATAACAAAAGTCGCTTAACTGCTCGCTCATGAGGTAACACCTACTGGCGTGATTGGGATTAGAGGCAAGGCTTATGCTGCACATCCGATTGAGCGGTTTCTGAAGAGATTTTGATGAGAAAACTTGGCGGTCGGAGGTTGGTTGGAAGCTGAAAGGTTGTTGATTACCGTGGCAACTGTGGTGCTGGGCAAGTTGATAAAAATCTTGAGAAAGTGTCGTAAATGGCAGTCGATTGTGACATTTGGTAATGGGTTTTTAAACTCGAAACAAATTGGTGATGCCGCCTTGTGAGGTGGCAACAGATTCAGTTGCAATTATTCGGGCAGTACGACTGTATATACAGGGCTTGGGCTTTAGAAGCTGGTCTTGGATGCCACTTGCTTACTTTTAACTGAAACGAAGCTCGTCGAAAGGAAGAGGACTTAAACTAAGCAAGTTGCACTTAAATTGTGGTTCGTTGCGTGAGAATTACACATACAGAGGACTGAACTTCACGTGGTGGCCTCCGTACCAGCATGTAAAGGAGTTTATTATGACCGTACCTTCGCCACGAAATAGTCGTAAGTCATGGTCATGAGCCTCTCTCGTAGTCACGCAACCCAAGTTCATTGAAGCCATTTCTCACTCGCGTGAGCCACATTTTATTGCAGTGTCATCTGTTGCATTGTCCTATAGCCGCACAGGCGAAAAATCCATTTGCGGCAGCCAGTTGGGTAAGGTCATTGGGATGGTAGCAAAATGGCCAGAACACTTAGACCATTGTTCTGGCATTGTTTCCTTCTTTGAGTGGCGCTACAGGCCGGTGAGGACCTGTACCTCAGCTTTCCTCTCCAACTAGCTCGATCTTGGGCTAAGGACCCCCAGTTTCGTAAACCCAGCTGATTAAGATCTCTTTGCGGCTGGTTACTCCATCGTAGGCAAGGTCTTTCTCTACCGCGTTGTCCCTCAGGTTTGGCCTCGAAGACTTTCCAAGCCGGAGCGTTAGTGTCTATTCTCTCTACATGTCTTAGCCATCTGAGTGGAGACAATGGAATTCGTTTGAGTAGGCATATGTCGTTGCACAGCTCGTAGCGTTCGTCGTTCAATCTTTTCCTCCAAGCTCGTTCTTCGCAAACGGAACCGAATATGATTCGAAGGATTTTCCTCTCAAAGCGACCAAGCATCGCTTCGTACTCATTTGATATTGTTCATGCTTCTGTGCCATACCGCAGGACTGGGACTATGAAAGTCTTATATCAAGGACAGCTTCGTTTTCGAGATAAGGCCTCATTTTTCAAATGCCGCCTAAGTCCAAAGACACCAAGCGCTCTGCCAGAGGTCTGCCTAAACCTTTTAAGCTGTCAATCTATCACTAACTATTTTTGACAAGTATTCTGTTTGAAAAGGTATTTTCCAGAAATAGCAAAACTTTCCTTAATTAATTTTCATTGATAGCCTCGTTGAGTTAAGCCCCGACCTTCGTGACGATCTCTTGCTTGAGTTTGAAAATATAATATATATATAATAATATAGGTGGCGCTACAGCCCATAAAGGGCCAGGGCCTAGCTTCTCAGCAACCACTCGTGTTGTGCGTGCTATTGTTCTTTTACGAGTGGAGGGGACCTACAGTTTTATGCCGACTCCGAACGGTGAAGTTTGAGAAGCTTTTTCTAGACAGGAAATACTCTTTAAGCATTGTCAGTGACTCGAAAGAGGTGGGGTCGTGAAAATTATTTCTGTCGCTCAGAGCTGGAATCGAACCTACGACGTCGAGGTTGGGGTCGACGCACATACCCACAACGCCACGGGCCACCTTTGAGTTTGAAAACAAAGCACAATATGTAGACACCGTGGAATGCAGAATTTATGTATACAAATGAGATCAACGCTTTTCTTGGGACTCCTCACTATTTGCCTGCTTGTACGTCCAATTGCTGAATAGCCTACGCCAATATTTGTATACCATCGCACGGATTTTTAATTGTCAAAAGTCAAAACTTCTTCTTCTTTGTGTGGCGCTACAGTCCAGGGTGGACCTGGGCCTCAACCAACATGCCTCTCCAACTAGCGCGCACCCTGGCTAGCTGTCTCCAGTTTCGCACACCAAGTTGGTTGAGGTCCTTCTCCACTTGGGTGCGCCACCTTAAACGCGGGCGTCCTCTGTTGCGTTGCCCGACAGGTTCGAATGCCAAGATCAAAAACAAAAAAAAAAACACACACAGGAAAAAACTGCAAAAGTCTTTGTTGCAATTCATTTGAATTGACAAATTAAATTTTGTGTGGCTTAGACCGAGAGAGTCTCATTTTGAACCACTTTTTGAGCATATTGGCTGATATCAGACATGACCATAAATCCAGAACCTGCTCACCAAACTCATTCGATTCGCTTGCTGTTTAGTATCGCACTGGAACCACATGTCGATCGAGAACAGCTCGTGCATTTTGGCTAGCAGCTTACTTTCTAATCAATCCTCTGAGTCTGAGCTTCCCTCGCTGACGTTCCTGGTCACAGTGGTCAGAAGGTTCGGTCATCCTCTCCTTCTCGAACAAGACCCGCATTCGAGGGGTGTCTTAGGTGGACTGGCAGATGCTTTTGAATCACGAGAGATCAGCTTAAGTGTCTGCGAAAGTCTGCGACAAACGGGCGGTCGATCTCAATTAAGATGCCATTTGTATGTACACAATTAGTTCGTTTGGTATGCAAACTTCTAAGCTCGGCATTGGAGATGTCAATCGTTCTGTCCCATATGGTGAGTGACAGAGCGACTCTTTTACGACACACATTTTGCTTTGCCTAGCTGTTTATCTAATCTCAATTTGCCCAAGTTCCCTTACAATGTATTGATACCACTTAAACACTACTAGAGCCCAATCTGACTGCCATCAACTAGGCACACCACGTTGACTTCACTCCATACTATAATTTTTAACACGCGTTGGGTTGTCAAACAGCTCGGTGTCCAAGAGCCCCGAACAATAGAACAATAGAATTATTCTAAATATTTAGCAGAAACCCGCACAATTTAAGGTTATACTAGTTATTCGCATGCGAACATGGCATTACGGTATCTATTTCGCCATTTGAGCATAAGCCCTTGAAGCTGCCTTAAAGTCTTCGAAGTTTAATATTTGAGTAGTCAGCAGCGCACTGAAGTTCGAATGAAAGTTCGTGCAGATGGTTAAGTGGCCGCCTTTGGACAGAACGGATCCCATTTCGAATCCCAGTGAAAAAGCAGAGATAATATGCTTATCCGATTTCCAAGTATGGTCCAGACAGCATTGGCTTTGGGATCAAATTAAGAGCAATATCACTGGAGTTGTCAATGGTAGTAGTCTGACTATGGGTACCATAATGGACCAACATGGGGTAAGTGCTCTGGCTATTACGCTGGCAGCCCACTTACCCTAGCCTAACCTACTACTATTTTGCGCCTAAGAATATGCCTCTCGATGAATTACAGACTGAGAATTTCCACCGATCAAGGGCTGAACAGTGGCTACAGTAGTGTAGCCTTCTTCTACTTTCTCAATAGCCTCGCAGCTCCTACAGAAAGAAGAATTAATAATTCAGAGAATTATATCTAAATTTAAGCAAATTCTATTCTTCAGTATGTAGACATCAATTCTAAAATGTTACTTCAGATTGGATTCCTTAATAGCGACGAGTTCTCCTTTGGAATCAGGTTTTCCTCCTCGCTCATACTAATACACCCGGGCTTTGTGGCATTGTTCATCTTTTCCGGCCGTTCCTTGCTGTTAACGCCAATGTTACCCAGTGATGTGGCAATACTCGACATGAGTAACTCGTTTGCATTCGGAACCTTGGCGTTGGTGTCTGTGGCCCCATAGTTCAGTTTGAATCTACTCTACCCGCCTCCTTGTCTGCTTTTAAGACCTACTAGTTGTTCATATAGGTGCCTCTGGGTTCTGTACATCCTGCAACGAGGACTGACCGGAATTGGGTGATCAATGGCCAGTCTCGCATTGGGCAAGGGGTCTTTGATGTTTATGATTGCGGATTTCAGGAACTCGACTGAGCCTTCTACATTCCTGATATAGATTGTCGTTTCGGCCTGTTTTTTACAAGCTAGCCGCCTCAAAGATTGGCGGGTACTAGGTTTATCTGGGCGCGTTTATTGGTCTGGTTCATTCTCCAGTGGCAACTATCCCTCTGGCGAAGAGCACACTCATTTCGGAAGTGTCGGAAGGGCCCTCAGTCTGCAGGGTTTCGCTTGCTAGAGAATTCTGTTCTTTTTTTTCAATCCAGCATTCTCTCAAGATCGTGTTCATGCGAGCCATTTGGAATTTGACGTTTCACATGGTCCTTAAGCTGATGGTCGAAGGTGTCTTCTTCTTGTTGGCCGTGGAGATGGAGTTGTCTACAAGCGAAGGTGAGCGTATATTTGGTAGGAGATGTGTGCTCGTCAATGTGGGTTCCTAAGTGTCTTCGTAGTCCTCTTGACACATTCTGGAGACTTACTTGATCGTCCTTCTAACTCAGACTTCTTCCGTGATTTTTTATAGATTTTCTCTTAAGTGAAGTTTTTTATTGCTTTATTCAGGATATCCTCTAGAGACTGACATCAAACATTCGTTTGGTCATTCATATGAATCATCCCCTGCGTCAACATTTTCCGCAACAACTTTAACACGCAAAATAAAATCAGAACACAGTTCCTGCGTACTTCCGTCTCTCGCCGTGCTATCTTGACCAAGCATACGCATGTGGTCATTACTGCAACATCAAATCCTTGATGACACAATCGGAGCAGCCCCTTTACGATCCATCACGAAGAGATAGGGCATTCGTTCAGGCAAACAAAACGACGCAAGACGAGTTATGCCAAGCACGAAGACACTCAGGGAATTATGAGTCGCCTTGGCGCAAGCTGGGCGAGGTGTCGTCAAGGGTGTATGTGTGGTGGGACTGTATCACAGAATTCCATTAACCGAGCACGCCTGGACAGGTGTTTTGAGGAAAGCCATCGCCGCACAGCGGTAATTTAATTCCGAACGTGATTATGATGCGAGTTATTTATGTTATTGTGCAGGGAACACATACACACAGCCGTCAGCGCTTGTGAGTTAAACTACTTTGCTTGTAGCGCAAGGATTTTAGGACACGTCTGTTAATTTTTCGACCGAATAAATTCTGAATACAGCATGTGTTCAACGGGGACGGTGTTGCGGGGTCTTAGGGATCCGCGCAGATGGAATGTCTCAATTGATGGTGGCACTTAACCACTAGTCACTTGGAATGAGTTCGTTTTCTCATCTAGCGGTTTTTATTTACGATTAGCTCATGCGGCAGCAAGAACAATTCATTATTTCTCGTAAAATGAACGTAATTAGTTTGGAATTGAGACGGGTTTTGGAAAGATGTGACTTGGGTGGAAACACGGGGATTTGTACTACATGAAGCTTGCGTCCTGGAATATTTGATGATAGCGAAATAATAAATAATTTCCTGAATATACACTAGATCCTGAAAAAAGCTCTGCCTCTGATGAAACAATGCGGTAACACTATTTAAACCGGACACGAAATAGCAGAGTCTTAAAAAAACTGCAACCTTTTGAGAATGCAATCTCTGAATTCAGGTAGAGAATTGTCTGTCTTGTGATTCAATCAGTTGACTTCATTTGGGACTTGTGGACTTCAGCATCGAAGTCACCATTCTATTTGAAGTCTTAATTGTGTCAATCGACCAGTCTTTTGATTTGAAATCAATTGAATGCAAGTTTATCGACTGAGTGCATTCACTGAAGTCACTTTTCAGCCTTTAACCATTCACTTGAAGCCACCCGCATTCAGTTGTAGTCTTTGGGACTCCAACTAATTTTCTATGCAGTCTGAGACTTCACAGTATGTGAGCAGGTTTAGAGGATGAGGATATACTCACTCTAACTAGCGATTCCATCCCATACTTCATTTCTGATTGTGTCGTTGCATCACTCATCCTTTGATGACTATTTAAATGTGCGAAGGACGAATAGATAAGTTCCACTAGTAGATCTGGTTATGGATTATCTCTGTATATCGGTCTTAAGGCTTTGTAGTATTACACTGGTGCACTGAGCCCGATAAACTAGCCCTAACTAAATTGTCTTCTGGAGGAATTCTATGAAGCGCTTCAGTGATGAGGATATATATCATAAACCCTTAGCTCATCAGCACGGAATGGCTGCCACTTGATCCGATCAAAGACGTGACGGTGTCAAAGGAAGTCCTCTGTAGTCTCGTCGTCTTGTCTACTGGCATCGCATAGCGCTTGATCGCTTTGGCCAAGCACATTTGATTCTTCTGATTCAGAGTTAAGGACTAAGGAAGGCCCCTATGCAGCAGAGACACAACACGATATATAGTATCTCTGTAGAGACAGATCGTTTCTCGAAGTTTAGTAAAAGCAGCAGTTACGTATTTACGCGAAAATATATTGCACCGATGCATCGGAAAGAAGAGACCTTATTTGTCGATTGGGTAGATCCTCCATCTAGAACTTGGAGTGCGATATTGGAGGCAGCTGGCTAAGGATCGTGCCAGCTGGAGAGGCTTGTTGGCTGAGGCCCAGGTTCACACCGGACTGAAGCGCCACAAGAAGGAGAAGATCCGGATCTACGTACGGATTGAAGAATAGTTTAGAACTACCTGGATTTTAAGAGATCAAACTGAAATTGCACCAGTAGCCGATCATGTCCAGAGTTCTTCTGTGCTTTTGATCACAAGCCGCTATACAAGGTCCGACTGACAGTACAGTCCAGATAAGCCTGGCTGCATATGTTAGATATATTAGCAGCATTAATCAGCATGCACCGAAGAGGAGACGAGACGACATCATGCCGGTAGTCCCGACGTTATGGTTGGTTGGTTTTTGTGGCTACCCTGCTTGGCTCAAGCCGGGTACAAGTAGCACAGTTGGTCGCCGTCTTGGTACCACACCTCGTAGACTAAGGTTGTTAAGATCTGCTTAATCTAGCCTTTGGATTTAAGGAATTAAATTATGTGTGAGATGCTTTGGTTGCCGATCTCCGAGAGTTCACCAAGGGGGGGATTTCCAGAACGCGATATATCTCTGTGTTGATAGTGCCAGATATTCACAGAGAAAACGAGACAGACTTTCTCTCTCTGAGTGGGTGTCGAGGCAGCTGCGACTGTGTAGCTTAAACGGTTTTCCGAATCTAGAAGCGTGGAAGTCTGCAGCCACGACTCTTGCTATTTCGGAGCGTCTTCTATTAATGAGGTCTTGAGTTCTACTTTTCGAGAAGGAGGACCGGGTTTTCCTAGAGAATTTGTACTTGGATGAACTAGTCCAACTTCTCCTAGCTAAGGACAGAACGTGCTGGGATATGTTGTATTTGACTGGGGGACCAACTAACTCAGGGCGGTCCATCACAGAAGCTCTTTGGTTGGTTGGTTCGTAGGCGATCTCGCATCCCTCCATGTTGCTATGGCCTGGAACGGAGAAGAGAGTAATGTTCCTACTACTGGCCTGTTTGAGTTCTTCTAGTTTACACGCCTCCCTGATTGCAAGTACTTCGGCGTGGAATATACTTGAGTGATCTGCGAGGCGGAGAGAGTTGGAGCCTACACCATGGTCTAGTTTTGATTCATCTGTGTAGATCAGAAGTTGCTATTCTGAGTCTGAGTTTCACCCCACTCTGGATGAAAAACGACATTGTCTCGAGTTGTCCGAGTCCTTCGAATAACCGCCAAAACTATATTCGAGCTTTTGAAACATCAATTGATTTGACAAGAAAACCAACAAACTACTCAAAATCGCTCACAGAAATTTATTAGGCTAAATTGGACAGGGTGGGGGAATTTTTCACTCTCTCGAGAGAGCGCACATTCGAAATAAAACCCATATTTTTGCCGTTCTTGAACAGACTTTCGTAGATTTGTGATGTTTTGTACTGTTCTGTACTGATTATTTTGGGTACGGGAACAGACCAAATGCTGTTCGTAAGTGTTGGGATTAGGTGCAGAGCTATGGCTGCTATCGGTCTGCTATGGCCATACGGTCTAGCTATTGTTGAACCGAAGGGGCCTATATGTTGGTATCTTGGTCTTCGTGGTAAATAGCATCAGTTCTATTTTCACACAGAATGTAGCCCAAGAGTGAATTATTTGACAGGGCCCAATCTTAGCTCTAAGGTAACATACCCGATGCTAAGATTACCACGTCGTCCGCCTACGCAACTGATTTGATCCCCTTGCTTTCTACTTTGGCGACAATTTTATTTATTGCTATCAGCCATAAGAGTGGTGAGATAAGCCGCCTTGAGGTGTACCCCGGTTGACGACTAGATAATTCATGTTTACAATCCAATTGAGGATTCTATTGCCAGCGAAGCGAGAGAATTGTTGATAGAGTGGGCTAGGATGTTGTGAAAGGCATCTTCGATGTTTAGGAACATAGCCAGGCTGTATTGTTTGAAGTGAGTCATCTCTCCACGGATCTCTCCACATGTAGTGCAGTGCCGTTCATGAGTCCTGAGTAGGAAAGGGGTAAGACTGACAGGGCGGATATCCTTGGCATTCCTCTTGCCCTCTTTCTCCAACCTTTGGAATAAAAACATCCGGATTTCACTTCACGACTTTGTACATAATTTAAAAATAACCAGCTTTGGTTAGGAGAAATCAATCCGCGTGGTATCAAAATGGGCCTACTCTTGGCTAAGTGTGACTGCCCTTAGCAGTCAGCCACTTTAACCTAACCTAACATAACCTGGTAAAAAGCTGTAAGAGGAGTCGTGACATTATTTATGATCTTTTGGAGCATGGCTGGAATAATGGCATCAGTAATATCGATTAACGATCATGTGACTTCTTCAATATCATACTTGAGAAGATCTTGCGAAACTCGTAAACGTAAACGCCCGAGGCACGATCATCCAAAAGTCCGTTCAACTGCTTGCTTACGCGGATGACATTGACGTGATTGACACGAACACAGCGAGCCGTCAATGAGACGTTTGCTGGCATTGAAGCGGAAGCGGCTAAAATGGGTCAAGCGATAAACCAGGGCAGAACAAAGTACATGCTGTCATCACGAAAGGACGCACATCAACGACGTCTCGGACAGAGCGGCAGCAGGAACTTTGAGGTAGTCAAAGACATCGTCTACCTCGGCTCCGATCAAGTGCAGAATTACTCCTGCTAATCGATGTTTCTTTCGGCTCAAGTCGAAGTTGAGTAACAGAGCCATCTCTCGAAATACCAAGCCGACTTTATATAAAACTCTGATAATCCCAGTCCTGCTCTATGGCGCAGAGACATGGACGCTATTGAAAGCGGATGAAGAAGCTCTTGGTTGTTTTGAGAGAAAAGTTTTGCTTACGATCTTTGTTCCTGTTTGCGTTAATTTCGTTTGGAGGAGAAGGTTCAACCACGAACTGTACGGGCTGTATAGCGGCATGCACCTAGTTAAGCGTCTTCGGATCCAACGCTTAAGATGGCTAGGTCATGTAGAGCGGATGGACACCGCAGCTCCGGCCCGGAGATTCTTCGACTCCAAGCCATTGGGACAGCGCAACAGAGGACGTCCTCACACTAGATGGCGCACACAAGTAAAAAGGATGTCAACCAACTTCGTGTGCGCAACTAGAGGCAGATGGCGAAAGATCGTGCTCGCTGGAGAGGCATGTGGGTTGAGGCCCAGATCAACCCCAGAGTGTAGGGCCAATCAATGAAGATGAAGAGCAACGATTCATTTTTTTCTTTTTTGGCCGTAGCTCGTTTTGTGAAATTAATTCAGTGTTGCGACTTCGTCCATGATTGTGAGTGAAGAGGAAGAATTGCTTGCACCTCTCACCAATCTTATAATTATCATTACAAACTGATTGAAATTTTGTTCGTAGCGCCGTTCAGAACTGGAAGTAACCACTCTCTTAGTTTCGTTAAGTTTCGTCAGATTTTGTTAGGTTTAAACTTTTGGAACAAAAAATAAACTTCTACGTACGTAAATGGTAAATGACAGATGCTTAAGAAATTTCAGGTCACTGTGAAATCAGCTAATGATTTGGAAGATTGCGATTTTTGCATAAGTCAACTGGTTGAACCTTGCAACTACAGACAGACAGCCTGAACTCAGGAACGAACAGGGAGCAGCCCACTGGGGAACGTATAGGCAGGGCCACCATTTTTTAGAAAGTAGTCTTTGTAGAATCAAGAGCTTGACAAGAATCAACAATCCACTTTATTCGCTAAAATGATGCCGTCGTGCTAAGTAAAAGCTCTGAGATGTATCCCTAAATTATGTTTACCGTCTAGTCATAGCCAGTTGGTGCCAACTTTCATTTGTAAGGCATTTAATTTCATCTAGGCTCTCAGAAGTTATACTCACTCACTCACAATTTAGATTGACAATGTCAAACCCCTTTTTGTGTGCTCTATCCCCTTCAAACTAAATTCGTTGTTTTTCCCGGTGTTTTCTTCCTCCTTCCGTATGCACTTAGTTTCCTTCTCCTCTTCAAACAAAGTGCATCCGCCACAGCAGCAGTCCAACTGAATCATCCTCATCCATTTCTGTTCTGACTTTCGTTGCAGACCAAACTTGAAGTATCAGTATTCAGCGTTAGATAGTGGTACGGGCGTCACGGATCGTAGTCCCCGCGAGCGAGCGTCCCGAGATCGTGCATTGAACGCCTGCCGAGAATGGGTGCAAAACTCGAACGGACGCTACGATGTCATCGCCCATTTGGACGAAATTGGCTCTCGTCACTCGAAGAACTGGTTTCTCATCAATGATTCATCGGTAAATGGAAACTCTTCACAAAATTCCCAAACTCCCATTACGGTTATCGTTTGATTTTAGGTCCGAACTGACCGTCTTATGACCTTACTTCCGTTACCTCCAGACTGTGTTGCCTTAGATGAACTGCCGCCATGTGAGAGTCCAAAGGGAATACTGATGGAACTGCTCGGTTCCCTCCATCATCCGTACATCTATCCTGTTCTAGATTTAGGTTTTTTACATACCAGTTCAATTAATTACGCTTGCCTGGTGACACCGTTTAACTCACGTGGCAGCCTCAAGGATCTCATTTACAAAGTAAGTCAACCGGAGTGCATACCGAAGTGTGAATAATTCGATTATATACTTTTAGGCGCAATGGAATGAACCATGGAACCGAAAGTACACCCGAAAGCCAAACGGTTTGCCGGCAACTCAAGTGCAAAGATTGGGTCGCCAGATACTGGAAGCGTTGCTATTTCTAAAGGAGCGAGGCTTCCCGCTGCACGGTCATTTGCATAGTGGTAATGTTATCCTGCAGAACGGTGCCGCTAGGTAAGTCTTCTATTTTTGTGCCATTCTTTCTCTCTATACCGGTTGCAGGTTTGTTTGGATGCAGGGCATCCGAATTTGCATGCTGCCAAGGCGGTCTCAGGCCGGTCGCCTCTTTGTGCGCTCCAATCCCATGGAAGATTGAAACTTTTGTCCACGAGCAGCGAGACAAAATTGGAGCGCCCGCCCAATGGACCGTGACTACGAGAGGAGACGGTGGCAATGCATATTTTGTTTTCACTTCAGTCACTCTGCATTATGTGCGGAATTCACTGGCTCAGCGACGGAGCACTTGAATGCAATTCCGAAATTGAGGCACGCACCAAATTGAAAAAGTTTTTAGCGCTGCCACGCCAAAGAATGGTCGGGGGTGGTGCATTAGAATGAATGGAACGCGCCACAGAGAGGGTGGTTGGAATATCGGTGGCGAAACTTTCATCACAATGGGGTGGGGGTGCGCACAGAAGAATTACTTTCGATCGGAATGTTGGCGAATTTTTATCCCAAAGTCCTCCTGTGAGTGCACATGAAACAAGCAACGCAGTGCCGCCATTGTACCCCGTGCAGAGTGGTGGGTGAATATTCATTGTTCCGGGGAAACGGAGAAGAATGTCATAACCGAGCAGGAGGGTGTGCTTGGAGGTGGAGGTCCTGAAGATAAAGTAGTTCCATGAAGTGTCCCCCCGGGGAGTGAACGTGTAGTTCATGAGGCACTTGAGTGCGGTGTTAACTCCTGAAAGTCGTTAATGTAGCAAATGGAGAGAGAGACAAGAGAGAAAAGAGCAAATCCAATGAATTGCGATGGCGTTGTGTGGGGAGGAAAAAATTGCACTTTATGCAACACTCGTGCGGCGCTCATGTGTCGTCGTGCTTTGAATGTCACTGATACACGTCTCGGGAGGACGACAGATGGGAACTGTGTGCTCAAGCAATGTGATGCATACCGTCAGATTAGCCGAGGATGCAGTGTGTCATGCAACAGGCGGCGGTGCAGCTGAAGACGTACAGAATACTACATGGAGTCACGTTCTTTGTCAACAGTTGTGAACTCCTCAAGACGGAGCCGTGGTTTTTTTCTCCTTGCCGACGTGAGATGATGTCAATGACATTTTCTTTCATTCTAACGAGGTACGCATTATAATGTTGTCGCTCCCCCACGAAAGCGCCAGAGCCATACCCATGCTGGCCAAGTCCATAACTGATAGCGATGTTGGTCTTATGTTTTTGAAACCCCATAATCTACTTTGCCAAACAGGTGCCTAATCGTGAAAGTAGAGTGCACTCTTCTGCCAGACCTTAGGTATGTATAGAATGTTAATCACCCTGCCAGCCGAATCCAAACAAAATAAATTCTGCGGCGCGTACTTCTAGGCTTTTAAGTTTCAACCAATTGATTGACTCCCAAAACACTCGCAGATGTGACGATAATCATCTTAGTGTGAACGAGTCGTAAACAATTGGGTCCAACGAATCGACCGAAGTCGATTTCCATTCATAATTGTTTTGATTGTATTTCGACTCGATAATAAAGTTTTTTCTGTGTTCGATCGCTGGTATGCATGACAAACAACGTCACTGACAATGGTCAAAGAGAACTTCTGCCCGGAAAATTTTCTCAAAATTGGCCGTTCGGGGTCTGCATGACAGTGTAGATCTCTCTCACTTGTGGCAGAACAATAGCATGCACAACACGAGCTGGGAAGTTAAGCCCTGGCCCTCTACGGACTGTAGCACCGTAATATGGGTATGGGCGGTGAATTATGACATGACTCTCAGCTTTTCATATGCGAACCAAGGCTCACGACCTCCCTTAAGCACATTGAATTCCGATCGCCAAAAAAGTTTGGAAATGTTCCATCCCTCAATAGATGCAAAACGCAAGATCACTCGCTCTAATTTGCGTTCACTTAAGAATGATTCTATTCGCCTTAAGTTTGAATACAATGCTCTTAACTAGTCTGTCAAAAACCTATAAACCACCTGTTGATAATTCGGTGAGATGGCTTACAGTAGTATTGCTTAGTTGAGCCGGGTTATTGAAGAAGAAATACTTGCCCACTCGGAGGAGTGGTGTTCCTTGTTCGTCGGTGATCCGTGCCTAATCACACTGTGATCAAGCTTTGATATCGCAAAAGGCATGTGTGCTAAATTTCCACCCGAAAAGAGAGCTGAACTAGAGCCCCATTTTGTAAATAGCCGAGCTGTGCTATTTTCTGAAACTGTCACTGAGCCCCATACCTCCTTAAAAGTTATTCTAAAATACTCGCCCACATCGCCGGCTCTTCACAGAAGTCTTCAACTAGAGACTGCATCACCGTCAGGCTATAAGTAGAAATTATTAATTACAATTTTCGACTATGGACCGATATTGCACGAGAATTCTCCCAAATTCAATCTAAGAGGGCCTGTATCGGGAGTTGGAGGAAATATCTCTCTCGACTGCGGATAGGAACCAGGCAAACCATGAACTGCGGCAAAACAACTTGAGCAAGGGCGCAACTATCTTCAAAATAGCAGCTCAAAGAAGGAGCAATGCCTAAGAAATTCGTTCACCAAAGTTCATTAACGGTGCGCAAGGTCTTGTGGAAGACACAAAAATAACACACATGTGGCGATAGTACTGTGAAAGGCTTTTGAACAAACAGTTTCCTCGGAGATACTTTCCAAGAGCCGTCCCCAACCATGATGAAGTACCCGGAGGTACTGTCGAAGAGGTTGGAAAGGCTTTCAAAGACTCAAAAAACGAAGAACGGTTGGGCCGGACGAGATACCCTCTGAGTTCTGGAAAAAGATGGGAGTTTAAATGGCTAATGATTTTCATTTCAAAACTTATCCAATACCTCATCAGTGGAGGGAAAGTTATCATCTTCCTTTGTACAAGAGAAAAGGCGAATCTATAACAATTACCGTTCTACCAAGCTATCTCACACATCATAAAGTTCATTGAGCGGGTCTTAGATGGCCGATGGCATCTACGATGGTCGCAGGCAAATCAACAACAGATGCAATCCAAAGTATAAGGATCTTAATGGGAGAACATCATGATTCCTTAAGGGATTTACATATGGCGTTGGTTGAATCCCGAATATGGAATGCTTTTCTCAGACGAATGTTCCCACAGGGTCACAGACAACAATCGCTTTGGTACATTTTCGAAGCCCTTCAAAAACAATAACGCACAATATGGTGTGCGCAAGTCGTTGGTAGCCCTATTAGGGCTGCTGTGGCAGTTGGAAGATGATTCATGAAATCCAAAAGAAAAAGTAACCACTGCTTAGATTTTGCGTCAAAATCTCATTGTTGCCGGATGCACTGCAAACTCTCAGTATATGCAAAAAGGTGCAAAAAGTCATCGTCTCCAGTGTAAAACTGACAGATGCACATAACATGTTATCGCCTCGGCGAAATACATGAACATTGAAATTACGAGCCGTCTTAGGCCTTACATCAAACCGTCAGAAAAAGTCATTGCCATCAAGACCAACTAATTATTGTTCATTGAATGTAAACGAATCGTTGAATCGTCACCTCTTTCACAGGTAGTCCTATCACACAGCCTTATCAGAATCACCAATCCGACTTTATCAGTGTCATCACTGGACACTGCGTCAAAGGAATGCACGTCCTTGGTCGTAACCTCTCGTGAAATCACTTCTGCCGAATTTGCAGGAACCAAGAAGGAAAGGAAACAGCTGTGCACATTCATTCCATTTGCAGGAAACCAATAATTACATTCTATTCAATGGGATTGCGTAACGTCTCTGGAAACTGGTTGATGTTGGAATCATCTTTAGAAGTCCCTAGATCTGGCTTACACTTACAAATTTTTTTAATAAAATTCATGACAGCGCATCGCCTTGTCTAAAATCACTTTTGCAAAAGTTGCAGGAACCACAGAGAAGAGGAAACAACTGTGCACATTTTTTAATAAAATTTAATGAACTAACTGCAACGAGGTGATCCTTGTGGTACAAGAGAATTATAAATTAGCCCTAATTATGAAATTTACAGATGTGTGAATTTAGCCAACAGCCTACGTTACTGTCGTTACACTCGACGAACCAGTAAGACATACCAGATGGCCCGCACGAGCTCTCTCTCTGGAATCATATCCACTCAACGAGAAGCGCAATTTGTTACATCCACGAACACTTCATCATCCTCTCACCCTCTCGCTCCATCACAACAACAGCAGCCATTACTATTCATTTCAACAAATCTTGTGCAATTCATGGGCTCCCGTGGAGCCCCATTTCAAGTGAATTCCTCGTCGGAAGCTCTACTAAATCGCAACTTGTACGAACTACAGCAGCGCCCACCTCCCACCTCAAGCAGCGTCGTTACTTCGAGCCACGCCACACAAAGAGCTGCGCGCCTTCATTTGCAGGCGCAACTCTAATTAATTGACCTCAATTTCAGCTGCAAACTTTTTCACTCAAATCCTCATAAAAATACAATTTTCAGCTGAAAAACCGTAGCCCGGTCCAACCCCCTTGACCATTCCATTCTTCACCAGCCGGGCCGTGTAATCCGGCGTCCGGATGAATAGCACTTTAACCTTCAGTCGCATCCCGTTGGGTTCATTAAGAATTAAAACCGAAATCATTTGAAAAATTCAACCGGGCCCGGCCACCACCACCGGCTTCCGGATGAGCACAAGAGTGCAAAAACAAAACAAAAAAGAAACCACCTCAAATGTCCTCCCCCGAGGCAGCCCCTGTCTAAACTCAAGCCCGCGGCAGCGCGAGCACCCTGGTCAACGAACCACAATGGCCGGGTTAATTAATATGCTAATGGATACATAATTACCTCGTCTGGAGGCGGCAGCGAACTCCAACTTCAGCGCGCTGCGAGCGCACAAATTGCAGCGCACCTGCGATGAAAGGAAGCGGAAGCATGCAGTTGTGCGCACAGTCTGCGAATGGGATTTCAAAGGTCGACGAGGCGGGGGAAGTAAACAAAAAAAAAACAAGTTCTTTATATCTCGTTTACACGAGTGAACGAGCTTCTATGATGCTCGCAAGGATGGTGGTGGGCCCCGGCGAAAGGAAGTCAGTGCCACGAGACGAAAGAAAGCATACCTCAACTGCACACTGCTGGAAAATCCTCCGAAAGATGTGTGCAAGGAAATGAATTCAGTTTCCTGCTGGGACATGGACTGTGTGCACGGATTTTGATGTTCCCACTTATCGCCTTTCCCCTCAATTTTTTCGTTTTCTGCATTTTGTGTTGTGTGTGTGATTTTTTTTCTCGGACGTGTGCTGATTGCTTGTCTGTCTCTCTCATTCATTCTATTTCAGACTCTCTGGCCTCGAGAACGGCCTGCTAGGATTAAGTTCCCGCATCAATGCGATTATGTGGTCACGTTCGACTACGGACATCGAGAATGTGGATATCATTTGCTTTGGTCATCTACTTTACGAGATGTGCACCGGCCAGGAGATGACCACACCGAAACCGTCCATGCGAGTGCTTGAAATGGATTTGGAGCAGTATCCGCAGGTGAGTTACAGAGCAGCCCCAAGCGACATAAAGGCCACCCACGACTGGGTGCGATTAGCGATGCTTGATGTTCACTCATGTGAAAATGGATCGTTCTTTTCGTTTTGTTATCGTACCTTCACCTAATTGAATTTGAGATTTGAAAAGGGAACCATGAACCTGATTACTGACCCGTGTTCTATGACTTATATCCTTTCAACAAATAATCTCTTTTTTACGGAACGTGGTTATCTGTATGAACAGGAGGGAATTAACTTATCTTTTCCTCTTGGCAGTGTGGGGGAAAGGTAGTTCATACTTTGGAGAAAGGATCAAGCCCATAGCATCCATTGAGTGCATTGCGTTATTCATAAGCCCCAATGAGGCGGAGAGTGACTGCAAAATCTGACCCACAAGTGAAATGCATCACGACAGACGAAGTTTGTTAATTTTATTCTTTTTCATACTTTGATAGTTCCTTCCTCTTGATTTGTCATAGCGGAGCTGTTTGTGGACTGTAAACGCAATTGATATTTAAGCTTAGGTCCTCAATTGAAGAACAGCTGACTCCATCGAAATCGAATATCGAACTGCGTACAAATTTCGAACAACGAAAAGTATTATTATTGTAAAAACGTTGCATACACTTTGGAGCTGTGCTTACAGTAGGGTACGGTTAAGTCTAATGAATGGTCCCAGACCTCAGTATACTGATCGAAAAGCAACGCCAATAATTTGTCAGGAGACGTGCGTGCTTCGACTTTGATACGAACTCCTGATACGGCTTACTTCATATTGTTTGCATGAGTCGAAAATCCCAGTTTTTGGTGTCGTTTCTTATGAATAAGCCAATCTTCTTAGAGAATAATGTATAATAAAACTCATTGCGGCTCGTCTTCTTTTTCTTGGGGCGCTACAGCCCGGGGTGAACCTGGGCCTCGGTCAACAATCCTCTCTAGCTGACACGATCCTTAGCCAGCTGCCTCCAATTTCGCACGCCAAATTCGTTGAGGTGCTTCTCCATTGGTGTACGCCATCGGCTTCGTGGTCGTCCTCTATTGCTGTGTCTCACTGATTCGGAGTCGAAGACTCTTCGGGTTGGGGCATGGTTGTCTCCGCGCTCTATATGGTCAAGCCATCTTAGACGTTGACTCCGTAGACACCTGGCTAGACTCATGTCGCTGTACAGCCCGTACAGTTCGTGGTAGAATCTTCTTCTCCAAGAACCTTCAACGCAAACAGGACCAAAGATTGAACGCAGAACGTTTCTCTCGAAGAGACCAAGTGCGTTTGCATCCGCTCTTGAGATAGTCCAGGCTTACGCGCCATAGAGCTGGACAGGGATGCTCAAGTACGTATATAATGTGAGTTTGGTCCTTCGAGAGAATTGCCTCTTGAGCCCAAAGAACCAGCGGTTGGCAAGAGTTATTCTGTGTTTAATTTCGGTACTGATGTTGTTCGTACTATTAACTTGGGAACCAAGGTAGATGAAGTCCACCTCGAAGTTGAAGCTGCCTACGGTGACGTTCTGGACGAGTCGTCGATGTTGTGTGTCCTTCCTTGATCACAGCAAGATTTGCCCTCAGCTTCTCCGTATACAGTGCGTCCAGAAAGTGTGCGGTTTCCCTTTGTTCTATTTTCGACAGCTTGCGCACAATTGATGACATTTGTCAATCATGCTCACTAGTGGTTAGCATTATTATGGTAAATCAATTCTGCAGCGCATGCTTTTAATGTCGGATTTCTAGTTGATATGATGAAAGTCATCACGAAAGGACGCACAACATCTCTCAGAGCGTCATATTGGGCAGCGGAAACTTTGAGGTACTCAATGACTTCGTCTACCTAGGCTCTGGAGTAAATAGAGACAACAACACCAGTACCGAGATCAAGCGCAGAATTACTCTTGCCAATCGCTGCTTCTTTGGGCTCAAGAGGCAATTGAGTAACAGAGCCATCTCTTGAAACACCAGATTGACTTTGTATACAACTCTGATCATCCCAGTCCTGCTCTATGGCGCAGAGACATGGACGCTATTGAAAGCGGATGAAGAAGCTTTTGGGCTTTTTGAGAGAAAAGTTCTGCGTACGATCTTTGATCCTGTTTGCGTTGATGGCGTTTGGAGGAGAAGGTTCAATCACGAACTGTAAAGCGGCATGCGCCTAGTTAAGTGTCTTCGGATCCAAAGCTTAAGATGGCTAGGTCATGTAGAGCGGATGGACACCACAGCTCCGGCCCGAAGAATCTTCGACTCCAAGCCATTGAGACAGTGCAAGAGAGGACTTCCTCGCAGTAGATGGCGCACACAAGTGGAAAAGGATCTCAACCAACTTGGTATGCGAAGCCAGAGGCAGCTGGCGAAAGATCGTACTGGCTGAAGAGGCATGTTGGTTGAGGCCCAGGTCCACCCCGGACTGTAGCGCCAATCATAAAAGAAGATAATAAAAGTCAAACTAGACGATTTACGCCTGAAATGTATTTGTGCCCTGTTCTCAAATCACACCCAAAATCAAAATATTAAAACTGGAGTACCACAAGTGAGTATTATTGGCGTAATGCTTTTTTTTATCGAAAAATAAAAGAAACCAGCGAAGGTTAAACAGTATTATTGCGATGCGCGTAATTTACTTAAAACAAATCAAATCAAATTATGCGTCTGTGCGTCCTTTGAAAAGAAAGGAGACACGACCGCGATTTCTATAAGTTGTATCAAAATGAGGATGAAGCTGGAAAGCCAAAGGAGAGGAATACCAAACCAGTCTCTAGTAGTGAAGATGAAGTGACCATGAATTCGGAACAAGCAGTTCTATTCGAGCCTTCAAAAGTAACACTTGCCGTTCCAAGTTTCTTTACTAACATGCGTCTCATTTGGCTAGCTGCCTCCAGTTTTGCACGTATATTTAGTTGAGGTATGTTTCCACAAGTCGTGGTCTTTTTCTACTGTCGACGTCCCTCTAGAGTGAGATCTTTCCAGGCTGGAGAATTGTTTTCCAATCGCAATCTACATAGTTGAATTTTAAATCTTCTGGCTAACCTTGTCCACTTTTGACAAAGGTCATTCTTCAGGGACGTATATCAAGGACGAGAAGGGAAGCATCGATTGGCAAGAGTTATTCTTCTTTTGATTTCAGCGCTTGTAGACAAGGTCTTTGACTACCTTAAATCTATAACCGTCTACTTTGCCGTTCTATCCGAGTGGTCGCGGTTGGTGTGAAAGGCTCGTCTTTTTTGAATCCTTTTCTGACATCAAAGGTCCAAACGTCCCTACGCAAACGAACGAGTTAGGCAGGAATTGCAAGACTTGACAAGTCGTTGCACAGATCGTCTCTATCATCTCCCTATCATGGCATACGCGGCCTTTGATGAAAAGGTGACGGATATCGATCGAATGCTGTGTCAATGTTTGGTGGATGGTGGAATTCTCTCGCCTCAAGTCTGAATAGCCGCTCGGAGCTCACACACAGCAGATAAGATCTTGAACACTAAGTTCAGAAGACTGAAGCCTCTATAGTTGGTGCAGTTCACATCGTCTCCTTTTTCTGAGATTCCATTATTATTTTACAGAAGAGTAGGTGCATGCTGCATTCATTCCCTATTTAAGCCGTTGACTGCAGCAGCCTTGTGGGATTTCAATTTAGATATGGCTGTCTTCACCGGGAACGGAATTATTGGTCTACATGGTCTCTTTCATTCATGTTGAATGGCTCAAAATGGTAGTCGTTCTCAGTCTCTGGAACTGATCAACCAAAAGAAGCGGCAGAAGTGACAACATAATGGATAAGCCACAAGTCATTCCTAACTAGCAACTTACCCAATATACCGACCACAGTGTAAAACTTAACTTACACACCACCCACAGTAAACTTGAACGTCTATCTTTCAAACAAGTGTCCACTGTCGTTGCGGTAACCATTCGCCATTGAAATACTCTTTCTGTTGTACGTCTTAGCACAATTGATAATGGTCAACACTTAGACCTATGCCCAACCTACAGCCTACAGTTTTCGCACCTCTAATCCCTCTTCTTCTTGCTTTCAGATTTTGGAGATTCTAGCACTAATCTTCGATCCGCCCGATGGCCAGTGTCCCTCCGTCGAGGAGCTAGTGTTTTGCGATCTCTTTCGTAACATCGATTTGCGTGAATTACGAGGTCCATGCTTCAGTGTAAGTGTTCCATTTCATCCACAACCATGCAACCCACTTCAAAATAAAACGACTCCTCCATTTACAGACAATCAAACCGAGCCTAAGTAGATCAACCCTCAATTTGCTGCTTGCCGTGAAAAAGCGACAAACTGCATCCTTAGGCAGCTCATTTAGCGAAACAAGCTCCCCATGCACACCGCCATCAACACCACGGGACAGAAGGACCGGGTAAGTGTTTCCTCAATTCTCTCCTGCCCCAAACCACCCACCAACAACCTCACGGACCAAAAAAAAAGAAAACGACATCCTCCCCTCCCCTCCTTGCCCGTCCTCATGTACATTATATTTCTGTGTTCATTTTATTCACACGAAATTAAGGCAAAAGTTAAGCATACATAGAACAGAGGGTAGCATTTTAACCTTCCGCCGTCCCTCTGGCCACCTCTCTCTCAGTCTATCTCTCTTCCTCCACTTACATGTGTAACTCTCTGTCTATCGCCGATGTGTATGTGCTTGTGTACTCGTGTCTCGTGTTCATATTCATGTTCATGTTGCGTGTCCTCCATGTGGACTGAGCCGATGTCACAAGTGTGATTCACGGTAGCAGTCCTCGTTTACTCGTACTCGTACACGTAGTTCTCTCATCCTCATCGACTATGTCCCCCCCGTCCACCTACTCCCACGCCCGCATGAACAACCACCCTTACATCATAACTGTCTTCTTGTGAATAATACGATTTAAAATTGTTTTTTTTTTTACTTTTTTTTTGTTTGTTTATTGTGATTGTATGAACTGTCAAAACTGTCAAACTATACTCTTAATGAAACAGTTTTCCGCCTGCACCCTATGAAGTGTTTCGTTTGATTTAATTACCACGCCCACCCATCCTTCCACAAAAAAACAAACAAAATGTCCATCCAACAAAAAAAGTCAATAAAAATAAGATTTAACTGGATTGTGTTGAATGTGCCCACTACACACACACACACAGAGAATGTGAGAGATACGTAGGGGTAAGTCTATCAAACAGCAACCTGTACAACTTAATCTCACATGTAAATAGTTTCAAATAAAAAAAAAAATTAAATACAAAAAAAAAGCAAACAAATCGCATAAAAAGGGACACATGAACTTTGTAATGGTAGTTGTATTGTTAGCGAAGGGGACGGGTACGGTCCTACATCTGCAACCACTTGGATTATCGCATTAAGTTCATGTGTGGCTAAAAGTATAGAGAGCAAAGTAAAGCTTCCAACGGCTGACTGGCTAACTTCTGGCTATATGGCTGCCTGGCTGACACATAAACACACATCTATGTACGTAGACACACACATTAAGCCAACCATCGGTTTGTAGTTTTGATTGTACATTGTAGCGACCAAGGCTAGGAGACGTTCATTTTGATTTTGATTTTGTTTGTTGGTGCTTTCTGATCCCATTAAGGGTTGCTGCAACTGGGTCTTAGGGCTGAGCTTAGGTCAGATAAATGTGCCATTTAATTGGGGAGAAAACAGACAGGACTCCTCAGAAATAAGTTGGGGGGGCGCTTTTGAAATGAGACGTTATGGCTGGTTGCTGGGGGCGATATGCATGGAATTATTCTCATTTCGAAAGCCATGGTTTAAAGCCAAATGGTTACACCCGAAACCGACACGAGTTTACGGGAAGATTGGAGCACACAAAGGGAAGGTGCGCACATGAATTTGAATACTGGATATTTGTTGCCTGCATTTAGGAGCTGGATAATAAAAATTGCTGTTTGCGATTTCTGTTGAAACTGGGTTTGAATAGAACAGTATTGAAATGTTTATGGAACTGGTTACCTAATTATAAAGCCTTTCTCGTACTTATCAACGTTCTCAATTAAGAGTGAATCGACTGTGGCGTATACGTAACATTTTATATAATTTACGGGCTTGGTAAATTATCATCCGCTCAGGGATGATCTCTTCATTCTACTAAAACTTCGTACCGACTAGTAATTTCAACAGATTTAATACCGAAAGTAATAGATTAGGTTGGGATGGAGTGGCTGACTATAGCCAAAAGGGCTATGTTTATGCAGAGACAACATGATAAACCGAACACATTTTTGAAAGAAAAACCAATCGTTATTGTTGAACATACATTTTTGAATCAGGAAAAGAAGGCCTGAAACATTTGTTGTTTGATGTTTTTGAAAAAATTGGATACTTTAAACTGAGTTCTTTGTATCCCAAATTTTTCGAACTTCTATTTTAGGGTTAAAATGTTTTCTAGTGGAATATAATTTCCTGTGGCCCACTGTAAGCATATGTTTAAGTGTGCTACAATCACCTGAAGTCAAATTGGAAACGGGTGGTATCTATTATCTTATTCTAAAATGACAACAGGAATAACGAACCAGGAGGAGTACAGACAAATAAAAACCAGATAAATAAACACAAGAAGTTTCACTAATCGAGGCGGTTTTTTGGAACAGTTACGCTAATAAAGTCAAGGCGTTTAGTGAGGAGTTGCGAGAATCGAGTTTATACTATTTTCTTGAAAATAAAACACTAATTATTAATGAGAAAGTAAAAAACATTTTATTCAAAGTATTGGCCATTGTTTTCTACACATTTTGACCACCTTTCTGGCAATTTGTGAATACCACGCCAATAAAATTGTTCGTCTTTTAAAGCAAACCAATCAGATATCCAATTTTCGACTTCTTCGTAGGAATCGAAGTGCTGCTCAGTCAATGCGTGTCCCATCGATGAAAACAAATGGTAGTCGGAAGGAGCCAAGTCTGGTGAATACGGCGGGTGGGGTAGCTGCTCCCAGCCAAGTGTATTGATTGTATCCTCAACCGGTCTTGCTTTGTGTGCAGGTGCATTGTCATGGAGCAAAATTACCTTGCAGTGTCTTCTGGCTAATTCTGGTCTCGATCAGTATTAACGGTTTCACCAGGTTTTATGAGCTCGTGGTACACCACACCTTTCTGGTCCCACCAAACACACAGCATTGTCTTCTTGCCGAATCGATCTGGTTTTGCAGTCGATGTTAATGGTTGTCCCGAATGATTTTTTCCGTTTAGGATTCTTGAAATAAATCCATTTTTCATCGCCAGTAACAATCCGAGGAGTTAATAGGGGCACCCCACAAGGAGGTGTTCTCTCACCCCTTCTTTGGAACACAGCGGTTAATGAACTGCTATTACTACTGGCCGAGGTAGGGTGCAAAGTTATTGCATATGCGGATGATATTGCCATAGCGGCATCCGGCAAATTCGTCTCTACTCTAAGAGACATAATGCAGAATGCCTTTGACAAGCTAGAGGCATGGACACAAACATGCGGACTCGGCGTCAATCCACAAAAAACGGATATCGTACTCTTCACCAGAAGATACAAAATCCCCCAATTCGACCCCCCTAAGCTGTGCGGCACTACATTACAGCCAACCACCAGTGCGAAATTTCTGGGTCTCACTCTCGACAGCAAGCTAAACTGGAAGCTCAATATCCAGGAAAGGGTAAAAAAAAAAGCCTCTTCTGCACTTTTTAGCTGCAAAAAGGCCATTGGATGCAAATGGGGCCTACGCCCACGCATCGCTCACTGGATTTACACCTCTATTGTAAGACCGACACCGACCGTATGGTGTCTCAGTTTGGTGGACAGCACTAAACAAGGCTTTCAACCGAATACAACGACTGGCCTGCCTGTGTATCAGCGGGGGACTGAGAATTACTCCGTCAGACGTACTGAATATTCTCCTCCATCTCCCACCTCTGGAAATATTCGGGAAACAAGCAGCAGCAAGCACAGCCATGAGACTCAAAACAATTCGATTGTGGTCCGAACTCAACACTGGCCACTCAACCATTCTCAAGGAATTCAATTTCCTTCCTAACGACACCGACCGCCTACTACTCCAGGCCATCTTCGAAAAGAAATTCTCAATCAGTATTCCCTCCAGATCGGACTGGATGACTGACATGCAAACACTGAAAGATCCTCTGCGCATCTTCACAGATGGATCAAAGACAAAAGAAGGGGTGGGTGCGGGTGTCTATTCACAAGACCTCAACATTGCTATCTCCGTGAAGCTCCCTGATCACTGTAGCGTTGTTCAGGCAGAAACCATAGTGATTAAAGAAGCGCTGTCTTGGCTTAAGAACAATGTGATATCAAAAAGGGATATCACCATCTGTTCCGATAGTCAGGCCGCCATAAAATCCCTGGACAATGTCATGTTCTACTCTAAAACATCCCTTAATTGCAGGCTGTCTCTTAACGAGATGGCCGAGCATTTTAACATTCGCCTCATGTGGGTGCCGGGAAACTGTGACATACCAGGTAACTGCAAAGCCGACGAACTCGCTAGGTGTGGTACAACCTCATCCCTATCGATAGAAGGGGTACCACCTTCCATGCCGATCGCTACAGCCTATCATCTTTTAAAGACAATGACAAATGGCTAGAAGGCACCACCTTCCTTAAAACAAAAAAAATCTGGCCATCACTCAACCTAAAAAGGTCACTCAGTCTACTTGGACTCAGCAAGCCCTCATTAAGTACCCTCATAGGAGTCATAACCGGGCACTGTGTAATTGGCACTCATGCTCGCAGGATGGGTGCTCCATATAATGATTTTTGCAGAAGCTGCATGGATGAAGAGGAGGAAGAGAACACTCATCACCTTCTCTGCTCCTGCAGTGCTCTTGCCAGTCGTAGGTTCCTGCACCTAGGAGCCTACTACTTCAGCGGCCGTAACGAGCTAAAAAGTGCCAGCATTGGCCAACTAGGTGGCCCGTGGCGTTGTGGGTATGTGCGTTGACCCCAATCTCGACGTCCTAGGTTCGATTCCAGCTCTGAGCGACGAAAATAATTTTCACGTCCCCACCTCTTTCGAGTGACTGACAATGCTCAAAGAGTATTTCCTGTCTAGAAAAAGCTTCTCAAACTTGGCCGTTTGGACTCGGCGTAAAACTGTAGGTCCCTTCCACTAGTGAAAGAACAATAGCACGCACAACACGAGTGGTTGCTGAGAAGCTAGGCCCTGGCCCTCTACGGGCTGTAGCGCCACCCATATTATTATTATATTATTATTGGCCAACTAAATCGGTTCATTAGCAGCACCAACTGGTTCCAGCGTTAGGAGAAGTTAATCCGCGTGGTATCACAATGGGCCTACTCTGGCCTAAGTGTGACTGCTCTGCAGCAGTCAGCCTCTACAACCTAACCTAACCTAACAATCCGATGTAAAACCGATTTTCTTACGGTTTTCCATCTGTCTTTCATTCAATTCATGTGGCACCCATTTTCCACACTTTTGAATCTTTCCCATAGCTTTTACCATAAACGGTCAGAAATTGTTTGTTGTGCAACATTTCACATTGCTGCCATTTGCTTTTGACTCAAAGCGTCATCTCCATCCAATATCGTTTGCAGCACTTTCTTCTAATGAAAACAAAAATTTAATGCTTTTCGCAAATCATCACTTTCTGGTACAAAATTCGACATTTTTAACACGATGAAAAAATATGATTTTGTCTGTTCAATGACTTGATGTATGATAAATATTTTTCACAGATGTCATAGCAAACAAACCAAAAAAATAAGGGCTCGTTCACAACAAATGTTGGTATATTAGGTGCAAGGTCATAAGTCCACAGACCATCAGTCCACAATGAATTTGTGACCCACTTCAGTAAGTAGTATAAGTCTATAAATGAATTGATGCAGACGCCTGTCAGACAGTTGTTGGCACATCCTTAAAGGAACTACGAAGTCGCAAGTAAGCCCTGTGGAAAAAATATTCAAAGTCCTGTTAGCGAGCAAGGCGATCCACTCACCACCTTCTTTAAGTATACCCGACATTTTTACAACCTAAATATCAAATTTTCCCTCACATATTGACGTTCTCATGGGCTAATTTTTTTAAGTCCTAAGAGTATTTGTAGACTTATGATCCATTTTTACGTTATTTTATGGACTTATGTCTCAAGGGATTATGGACATATGACTCACCAAAGTGAGGAATGAGTCCAGAACAGAATAATGGACTTTTAAGCCATGCAAGTGGCTCAAGGTCGAGTTGTGACCCTGCATCTGTATATTATATTTGAATGAATGCTTAAAATTAATATACTCCACAGTCATACTGAAAAACTTTCCAACACTTCAACCTTTAAATACTAAATTACCTTCGAAAAAGAGCTCAAATTCGAATTTTAAAAGCAGTATTTTTTTAGTGCCGATATGATAAAAAAAATTCTATTTCATATGGTCTCATAAATTGTATTACAACTTTTTTGAAAAAAAAATTGTGCAAAATATTACGTATTCGCCACAGTCAATTCATTTTTGAAGATGTCTAGCATAATAAGAGTAATACTCGATTGTTTGACATCGATTGACAACTTGGATAAGCCCAAGTCAGCCGATAATGCCTCTGATGTTATGCCTACTCAATCTAAACAGGCTTCGTGATCTTTTTGGATCAATGGTAGGCCGATGATATTTAGTACTGAGGCACCCTGCGCCTGTGATGTGCACGGATTTTACGTCACCATCCGGAAAGGGTGCCAAATTAGTACCACTTCCAACTAGTTCGTCCTGGGATGTCTGTGATGTCACCATGTCGTGCCACCCAAATAAGTTGGATGCAAACAATCCCCTAAAAATCACGAAATTTCTTCCAAGAATAAGCCGCACTTCTTGCATAATCTAACTGCATTTGGTGCATTATTTTGGGAAGTACCTACAAAATATACACCCAAAGAAAAGAGTACACAGCTGACTTTAACCCTCTAATCCATTCCAACCTTGTCGAATATCTTAACAACTAAGCTAGAATTCACATATCAGCCCGCCACAAATCGTGCTGCTAGAGCTCTGGGGCCCAGCAGTGTCTCCCACCCAAAATTATAAATTAGAGGTACACAATGATGGCGAGACACATCATTTAGTGGCAAAAAAGTAGCAGAAATTACAATAAACGACATGTCTTGGAATAACAGATGCGATGCGTGCCTGCCCTGCGACACACAGTCTGATATGCCAGGCTAAACTTAAGGCACAGGCCAGGCGACGTCACGTATACTCAACTCAATCAGTAGACCGCATAACTCTGGTATCTATGATTCACTGATTCTATAATTGGGGCTACAGTCCTTGCAACCGGTATAAAATTTCTGTGCCCGTCTGGTCGATTTCTACCGTATTTCAAATCCGGTAGAAGTCCACGCTTTTGAGTGCTGTGCCAGACACAAGTGTATTAAGGGCGCTACAATTCACATATTTTCAGATAGTCAGGCAGCACTAGACTATCTTGTCGTCCAACATAATGTACTTTCAAACGTTGCAATTTTCCTGCTACGCACTGCAAACTCCTGCTAGACACACGTCTTGCCTCCTGAACATCGCAGGCACCGAAATGGCAGATGAGCTTGTCAGAAGGAGGCATAACCAAAAATATCAATAACCAGAAAGTTTCTCAAACTTGGTCTCTTACACTAGTGAGAGAACAATAGCACGCACAACACGTGTGATCGTTGTAGAAGCTGGGCTCTGCCTCTCTTCCGGCTCTAGCGCCAGCAATCATTATCACCAATTACAGCCAAAGCCGAAGTAACTCAGCCATTCACTGATTCATCCAAACAGCCACCAGACACCTTGTCAGCCAAGCTCAATAGTAGTAAACTGCTCGCTCGCTCCATTCTGTCAGGCATTCCGCATTAGTCAGACTGAATCCATTATTAAAGCTCCCTGAGCTGCAAGAAGCGAATAAGAGATTTAGCCATGGATAGTACAGAAGCACCATTGCGCTAGAAATGCAAAAGCAAACATAACTAACTCCGCGACTAGAGAGACATTTTATCGAAAACAAGAAAGTAAACCACAGAAAGCCGCTGTATATTGAGACTACCTGCATTCGTAGTTACATTGCATACTTGTAGGCTCACTTGCATTGCAACTAGAACAACAGTGAAACCTAAGAAGCACAAAACACTTGAATAATTATACAAAAGCACTGCCAAATGAATTATAACGTATTGTAGTACCACCCACCTCAACCCAATTCCTGCCCTAGTCCATCCCGTAATTCCCAGTCTAACCAAAAGCATGCTATGTGAATGGAACCCAGCATGTGCCACAGTTACTCGTGGTTGCACACAAGTTAGTTCTTTCCACCACAAACACCACCACCACCACCACGAGCAAAACAGTATCCAGTTGACTTTGCATAGCCCACAAAATCTAATTAGAGCAACAACACTTGGCTAATTGATTAAAAAAAAAAAAAAAAACATTTTCGTCTAAAAACAACTCTCTTCCCTCCGGCCATTTACAGTGCAAACTCTAATCTCGTTCTCTTTCTCTTTCTTTTTCTCTTTTTTTGTTTCCCCTTCGGGCCTGCCATTGTTGTGGCTCTCGAATTGCACGCATCCGGTGGGCCTAGCAGCAGGACAATGGACTCGTTTGATATATCCAGCGATTCGGAGGAGGGCCTCTTGGATGAGATTGTGGTTACGACCAACAGCAGCTATCAGCATCGCTATCGACAGCAACACCAGCACTACTACCAGCAGCAGCACCGCTCCCACCCGCAGTACGATCCACTCAGTTTCCCGTCACATTTCAGCGAACATAACCTCAGCTCCGATGACAATGGGGGCCTAATCAATGGAACATCCGTGAGTGCCATCAACATCAGCAACACCGCCACCACCGCCGCCGCCGGCACTGCCGCTTCGGGTGGAGTGACTGTGCCGGTACCAGTGCCGGGTAGTGTCTGCGCGGACGGAAGTAGTTCAAGTGAGTGCTCCACAGCATCGACGTCTCGAGGCAGCGGCTGTGTGGGCGCAGGGGAGTACGCTCACGAAGAAATCACCGAGTCATCGACATCGGGTCAGGTCTCTCTCGGCACTGCCACTACCTCGTTCAATCACCAGCTCACCGCTGACATGTGCAGCTTCAAGAACTCGAAAAGCCGGCGCCTCGAGTATTCGCTGAAGTGCCTGAAGTACGGCCGCAGCAACCCCTCGCAGGACTCTGCCTTCGGGTCACTGACCGACGGCGACCTATCGATTGGCTCATCCAGCTTCCGGCTGAGCAGCTTTCAGTCCATCACCTCACCCATCGATGAGGGTGTCGAGGACATCATCATCGCCACCACGACCGCGGGCAACGAGACCTGCCTCGAGCTGGCCACCGTCTCCACGAACGGCCAGTCGAACGACTCAGCCATCTCCACGCCGTGCCGCGAGGGCTCGCCCAACTTCCCTGCCATCGAGGAGAACTCATTCACCACCGGAACCAGTAGCTCCAACACCAACACCAACAGCAGCACCCACGCCAGCAGCAACGGCAACGGCAACAACAGCAATCGTCCGCAGCAGTTTCCCGTCACCCTCTCGCCAAAGATCCACATCACCACGTCAGCGTCCACGTCCAACCTTCAATTTGACCCGCCGAAGATTCTGGTGAACGACCAGAACTCCATCTACACCACCTCGCCGTCGAAACGTTCCGGCACCATTGAAGTGTTCTCCCAGAAATACAGGGTATGCTCCTTCGAGGATATGTCGCCCAGCCGCAAGCAGTCGAAGCACCATCTGAAGAACGCCAACCGCATGGCGTTCCGCTCGCTGGAGGAGGAGCGGCGCATCGATAGCGCCTTCATTCCGATACAAAACCGTACAAACTCCGAAAACAGGGTAAACATCAACAACAGCGAAAAGTACAAGAAGCTCACGCACTCATCGTTCAGCCGCATCAGCAAGACGACCAGCAGCGTGACGGTGGCCGTCGAGCCGCCGCAGAGCTCGACCAGCCCCAGTGGCAGCGGCCAGCAGCGCGAAAGCCGCCACACCCTCTGGCGCGACAGCAAGTTCTACCGCAAGAACCGCATCGCCAAGTCGAATGACTCACTGTTGGAGTCGCCAAACCACTCGCCGTCGCCTTGCCGCCTCTCCCCATCATCGCTACGAGACAATCACTACGAAGCCACTTCGCCTCTCTCGTCCTCGTCGTCGTCCTCCTTCACCCGCCACGGCCTCAACCGCGGCAACTCCGTCAACGAGATCTGCTACAACAGCACCGGCTCCACCATCCGCCGCTACTGCAGCTCGAAGAGCGAGGATCTCGGCGATCTCGGCCTGCCCATCCCCATCGACAGCCGCAAGTCGCACTCCGAGCGCCATCTCTTCAGTCTGTCCAAGCTGCGGCAGACCGCCATCACGAACACCGGCGCCGGCGGCGACTGCTTCTCCGAGGACGAGAGTTTCCATCACGACGACAATAAGTCGCTGAAAAGCCTCAGCACATGCTCCATCAACCGTGTGACCTTAACCACAACAACAACGACGACCAGGACCAAAAAGAAGACCACCTCAATGGCCATCCTGCCTTCTGGACCCCCACTCCCGAGCGCCGTACGGAATTCGGTCTTCAAGAGTCTCGACCACGCCCTCAACTACATCGATTCGAACGGAGACGACGAGGACGTGTCCAGCTCCACCGAAGAGTCCCCGCGACGCCACTTCACCGACATCGCCCGGATATTCGGCTCGACAACGACCCGCGCGGCCGACGACCCGCACAGCAGCAGCTGTAGCGAGGAGAAGACTCCGCTGCTGGACAGCGTCGAAATGTCACCGATCAGTCCAACCGAGCCGGATCTCAATATGTGATACACGCAATTTAGTTAAAATCTTTTCGAATCTTTCTAAGTCCTATGTTATAACTGTTTTGCTGAATATTTTTCTTTTGTACTAAAAAACCAAAAAAAAAAAAAAACTGAAAACAAAAATTATAACCTTAAGCATGCACGTTACACTGGAGAGGGACATACATACCCTTGTAGCGAGAGTATTTAGATGGACAGCAGTGTGGTGGTTAAGGGGGCAGATTGAGGTGGAGATGTGTTCGCAGAGAGATTCACAAGTTCGAGTTCGAGTTCGAGTTCGAAATAGTGAGCGAAACTTAACGAAAGTGAACGAACGTTGAGGAAACTGTGCGTTGTTTATTGTGCACACACTGTATGGTTTCTATTCGTTTCTATAGACCGCTAGATGAGTCCCTTAGTTTTCATCGTCTGTGAAAGTATTTATTTTACGTTGGAGAAGCGACAAGAAGGTACTGAGGCGGTCATTTTTCTACAAGGCAATCGAACTGCAGCCAATTTGTGCATGTTCATGGAAAACCGCGTATTTGTTTAGGCAACATACGAAGCTGAGATCAGACTATTTGAGTCTTCTTGACGCCCTTGTGGTCCTCTTGACGATCACAAGAGCACCTTACTTTCTTTTCTAGAACTGGCAACAGGGCTTGAGTGTCTAGTCCTTAACCTAATCTTTCTAGTACGTAGTATACAGTGTCGCTTACGTTAACTCGACCCTCGCAAATTACGCCTACCCAATAAACCGTCGTAATCGTTGCCAAATTATCTCCCACTGATGTTGTTCAGTCCCCTGGAACGAGAGTGGTGTACTGTATAGCGCCTGAAATAAAACCTGCCCTAGATTTCCTCAGGGCTAAAATAGATTGTGCCCTGTTATGGTTACTGTAACCGGAAAGCCACAGAATTTAGTCATTTTCAATAAGAGAATAAATATCCCTTAGGAACAAATATGATCCCACAAAAATGTCCGTTTTGGGACAGAATGGCAGCTCGGTGCTGTTATTAGATTAGGTGCGTGAATTGAAGTTCCGAAGTGGTCACACGTACGTAGGTCTTCGTAGACCCCTTGTGACACCCATTTGAGGGAATGGATTCCTCTTAGCGCCTTTCTCGTACCCGTTGTGATGCTTCCTATCCTTCTTATTCGGTATTAAATCTGATGTCTTGATAAAGCAAGAGATTGGAACGTTTTTATGGTTCGTATGTGTCCTGGAAGAAGCGTTTTATTCCTCAGTTGACAGAGACCATGACAGGGACAAAAATAAATCTTCTTCTTTGTTGTTGGTTGGTTGGTTTAGGAGGCTACCCAGCGCAGTTGCACGCCGTTTTAGTACTTTGTACCACACCATATTTTTCATTGTGGTCCGTATTTCTTTAAAATTCAATCAGATAAACTTATTGAGTCAATTTTCTGAGAGGTCAGACTAAGAAGGCATTTTTTTCTACTTGCAGCACAGACTGTGACATAGGACCTGAATTCCAAGTCCAATCTGGGGACATACAGGGAAGTTTTTTCCTTAGAAATCCATCTGCCATCTGATGTCGTCCTTTTCACTCGTGAGGGAACATTTGCACGCACAACAAAAGCGGTTGCTTTAGAAGCTAGTCCCTGATCTACTACAGACTTAGACGACACCCATTTATTACTAGTAGGATGGATCGGGGTGCTTGAGACTTACTTTATTTTACTTTTTTAAGTTAAATAGTCCTTTTATCTGTTTTCTAGCGGCTTCTGTGAGTAAACTAGAAAATCCTTCAGGATCTATTTAGTGGAGTACTCCTGAATACCTGCCCCAAAATAAGATACTTGCCATCAGCCATTGACAGCACATGAGGTGTTCCTGAATTGCATCTTACTTTGCTTGAAATACGCTACAACAACCTGACTGGTGATGTACGAGAAAATCTCTGACAAGAGGATGCTTCGGAATGATGTTCAATGTCACCAATATTCTGTGGTGGCAATTGTCACTGTCTTCGTTCATCTTCGTCTGCTGGTACATATTTCATTAAAAGTTGACATACTATTTCCTCGTCCTTGTCTCGCACTCTAGTCTAGGGTGAATCCTACAGTTCTGGCAGTAGTTTAAGATGACAACACGATTAGTAGGTAGGTATTCATATGGTGACAAAACGGCCCTGGCACACTTCTAACGTATTGGGTCAATTGTGCCCCTTCTAGAGTGAGGCTTTCTGTATTCCTAGAACCATCCACGTTCGTATATGAATCTTAGGAGGTTTTTCAGTTCAACAACGCAAAAGTTATTCAACTATACGAAGAACTGTTTACCTAGAAACTCGTTTTCTTCTTTCTTTCTAGATCTCGGACAGGTTCTATTTCTCCCTCGTTTCTGCAGTATCTGCAAAAATCGTTTAAACGCTTTGAACATTTTCCTATGGCACATTGTCCGGTAAGACCTCCCAGTCATACAGGCCTTGCCATTGCTCCAATAGCCAAGCCAATGAGTACTGACTGAGAGTCTCACCCAGATCAAATCTGTTTTTCGCCACACTGCCCCCTTTTTCTGTTCCTTGGGTGATTATTTACTCATTTACATTACATCGATCCATGTAGACTCTGAGCCTGAACCTATAACTGCCATCCATCATTGATGCTCCCACGCGTGCCATTTTATCGGTCAACACCATACCCAGTTGTCTTGGTTCTGTCGTCATTTTTTTTTTAACGTCGCTTCTGTCTCTTCGTCTCCTTCTAAAGGCTTAAAGGGGATAAGATCGAAGACACTCTTAGAGGGAGCATCGGTGCTTATGTACTCGATATAGTCGATTCCGTACAGATGATAGCTTGGCACAGCTGGTAGTCTTCTCCAACTTTCGGGCACATACATATAACAGAACTGGGAAGATCAGGTATTGCATTTCGTTTTTTCCCGGATAGATCCGTGAAAACCAGTGAAGCAATAGTTGCCAAACACAATTTTGCGTCCTAATTTCACAGGGATGTCATTTGTAGGGATCTCCAATATAGACAAACTCATAGATAACTTTAAAAACTGTTGCTGTGGACTGACCAACAAATTGGCAATATCTTAAAATCCAAAAGGAACGCAAACATTGCCTGCTAGGTCTGGAGAGAGGTCAACAAATAAATCCTTTTGCCGAGTACAAATCATTTCTCCAGTAGACCTGATCCTATGCAGCAAGCAACAGCGAAAAGATAAGCGCACTTTCCTTAAACTACACTCCGTCGATATCCCATTGAGTCATTAGGATTCACTTTTGAAAAGTTTGTCATTGTGTAACAATTCATGTGAAAGCACACACAGACTTTTCAAATTGAATTTGTAACAAGAAGGGAACTGACATCCACAAAATAAGGACCACCTGCCAATGGCAGAGTTATCCTTTTCATTTCTTTGAACCTTCGACTCCTTTTTCTAAACCACAACTGTTCGCGGCACACATTCCAACCAATCTACCCCTTTTGCCCCACAAAATAGCAAAATGAGTTTTCTTTTTTCAATAAAAAAAATCTACATTTAATGCAAATTTAATTAAAAATGCAAAACAAAGTAAATACATCTCAATGGTCCATTACACTTACAATTAAAATTATAAATAAATACTAGAATTAAATGAATTTTAGCAAAATGCAAATTTGCACTATAATCACACCTCCATCCTTATGATAAAATTTAGGTACAAGTTAATTAAAGTTTTAATTAATTATCTTAGAAAAATAAAATAAAACCAAAAATCAAATGCGATGAATCATTTTAGAAGATTATTTAACGCAAGAAAAATATAATAATTTCCTACGCATAGCTAAATATTTTTGAATTGTAAATAAAACTAACCCAAAAATCAAGAAAAACATAACAAAAAGCTTTAGAATATCCTCTGTTGAGTTTTCGTCGTCATTCACCACACGTCTTTTTCTGTCATTCCAAGAGTATTAAATAGATTTTCACTTTTCACATTCAACATGGTTTTCGATTTTGTTTTCTTTCGAAAATTCAATTTTTCACACAAACACCACAGCCACCACACCGAACAGCAATATAAATTTACAAAATAAACCAAAACCAAAAAAAAAATGATTATATACAATTTCAGTGTCTATAGATGTATTGTAATATGAAATAGATATTTCGAAACGTTACCGAACTATACGCAAAAATAAAATAAGAAAAATAAATCTCTAAAAAATAAGTTAAGCAATTGTAGGTTCACCTCAACTATCAACACACACAGTGCTCTCGGTTTGATGAGTCTCCTTGCGAGTCGACGAAACGCAAGCAGACATTTTATGTGTAAGTAGCTAGTTACGACAACACGTACCGTAGAGACGACCTATTCACTTAGACTCTCCTCAGACTTAGCCACACACTCAATCACTCACTCACTGTATAACGCAATGAATTCGAATAAATGTTTATCCGCAGAATAAGAACTCATTTACACTCAGTATCTAAACAATCAGAATGTTAGTGATCAATATATAAAAGAAGAAAAAATAAAAATAAATATATAATTGTTCTTTTGCAAGCATTATTCAAACAGGTAACGACACGTACATAGACTAACTTTTGCGATAAGTAATTCATACATATATAGAATATACATAATTATACATGTATTGATGTTAATCTGTTCTCCCTTGTCCAGAACTATTCTTTCTTATTTGTTGACTTCTTCGTTTTTCATTTGGTCCGTGACAGGATGCTCGTACTTCGTTTGAACTTTATTGTGAACTTATTTGAAATTATTCATGTACAAATTATTGTAAATCTGAATTAACAATAAAAACATCGGTGATATTATTTAAACACTCATTTGTTTTCATTGTTAAAGCTTTAGTGGGTGGGTCTATGTCTAGCCTACATCTTAGACCTTCTGTTCTCATCCCGACTGGTCCACAGACGTCCACGACTTCATAGTTTAAACACTCAATTGGCCTTGGCGCCCTAAATTCACGAAAGAAAGCGGGCAGGTCGGGAGCGATTCTAACTGCGCAATCTACACTGACAGCTCAAAGACTGAACATCTGGCAAGGTCTAACGACTGCGGGACTATTCCAGTGTTTTACAAGCGGAGCCAATCAACCATCTAAACTACCTGGTATTACCTCCTTCACTTCGTACTCGAAACCTGCTGGGCTAACATCACAAGAAAACCATCTCAAAATGTCCCTTATCTGGGCTCCAGGTGACGCCGATATCCGAGCCAATCTCGCCTTCAGTGATCTTTTTGCAGAGTACGTGAACTTTGCTATACGAGCGTCTCAAGGCTAGTATATCCTCGTACTTCCTTAAAATAGCTAACCTCAGATGTCCCCGACTGACGAAACGTGATACATCAAGAGAAACAAAGCCTCGGTACAACGAGCCTAACTCGACGTGATATCGCTTGACCGATAGGAGATTAGCGAGACTAGGTATCTCACACAGAAACACTGCCGTCAGCTAGGTAGACCTTTCCTTAACTCACTTGATGAGATTTCTTAAAAAAATATGCAAGAACCAATGTCCTTACTGGAGGGCATGGACCTGTGCATCCAGGACAAAGTTGTTGATTGCTCTCAACTTGGCGAGATGCCAGCAACGATCCCTGTAAATGCACAGGTCAAGTTGACATACAGCCTCCTCGCGGCGCCCTCTGGATAACATCTACTGCAGCCGCTTAGAGGTGAACCAATGTATGCAGCGACACCTTGTCTGGGGGTTTAAACCAGGACCCGGTCCTCCAGGTTCGGGGGTTTCGCGTGGGGTTAACTTCCCCACCGTGTAAAACACTCATTAGTTCAGAGACGGCAACAAGCCTCGGATACGGATGACCCTACTGCTGACGACCATGGACAACGAAACAAGGACAACGATTTTCGGTTCTGCACGTGGAATGTGAGGTCACTTAACAGACCACGTACAGCCGATGACATGGCTGATATCACCGCCATCCAGGAGGTGCGATGAAAAACAGCGACATATATTACGGCGATTGCTACAAAGAGCGAAGGCAGCGCTTGTTTGGAAGCGGTTTTGTTGTTCGAGGCAGACTAAGGCAAGAAGTCTTAAGCTTTAGATACATAAGCAAATTCCTCACAACAATCCGCATCAAGGCAACATTCGGCAACATCAGCCAAATTTGAGCCCACGCCCCAACGGAGGACAAAGACGACGATAGCAAGGACGACTTCTATGATCTCGTAGAAAGAACATACGATCAATGCCCCAGCTACGACACCACGATCGTTCTAGGAGATTTTAAAGCAAAGCTGGCAATGGAGACGTCTTTGCTAGAGTCGTCGGAAAACACAGCCTACATAACAACACGTCCGACAATGGGCTCAGGCTGTTGGACTTCGTGACGGCGCGAAACCCTTCTGTAGCCAGCACGCGATGTCCTCATCTCAACATTCACAAAGGGACCTAGCGGTCCCCTGATCAATCAACCGTCAACCAGATTAATCACACTGCGATCGACGTCAGACACTCCTCCAGTGTCATCGATGTCCGAACTATCTGAGCTGCTAACATCGACTCGGATCATTACCTTGTTGTAGCCAAGGTCAGAACTCGGATATCGATTGTACAACGAAGTAGAGCAAGACCAGAAATCGCAATCGACCGCTGGAAACTTTTCCGATCGAGTCGCCCTGAAGCTCTCAAAGAGTGCAACCCTGCCAGGCGAAACAATCGACGAACAGTGGAACCGCTGTCTAAACGCCATCAGAGCAGCTGCCTCTGATGTGTTGGGTTTTAGAATGCCACCTAGAAAAAACCCATGGTTTAACAATGAGTGTCGGCAGGCGCATTCAGCGAAGCTAGCAGTATATAAGGCGACGCTTGATAGAGGGACGAGAGTGGCTCTTGAGCTCTACGAACTTTAAAGAGCACCGGCAGCATGAGAAGCGCGCGATGGAGGAAATGGAGAGGTGGAACAACTATCCAAAGGGTACAAACATCGGACAGAAGCCTGTCGGAACGAAGAGGGACAACTCGTAGTAGAGTCGCAGTCGATACTGAGAATCTGGAAGGATCACTTCTGCAGACTGTTTAACGGCGAAGAGGACACCAATACCGCTGTCAGAATGTTCCACTCCACGCAATGGATGACGATAGAAGAGAATTCCGTCCCCCCGATCTAGACGAAGTCTAGATAGCGATATCGAGACTAAAGTCGAACAAAGACGTCGTCTACAACTCACATGCCAATACTAGAGGCACGATTTTCCAAAAACGGACACAGTTAGCCGCCAACGAAGCGGTTGCCGCTAATGAAACGAAAGCGGCAAAAATGGGTTTAACGGCGAATGGGGGCAAAACTAAGTATATACTTTCATCAAGAAAGGACACACAACATCGACTCGGTCAGAACCTCACCATAGGCAGCTTTCATGTAGAGCGCATGGACAACACTGCTCCAGCCCGAAGAGTGTTCGACTACGACAACGCAATAGAGGACGACCACGCAGTCGATGGCGCACTCAAGTGGAGAAGGACTTCAACCAACTTGGAGTGCGAAATTGGAAATTGCAGCCGGCTAAGATCCTGCCAGCTGGAGAGGCATGTTGGGCTCTGTGCCGGAGCTTCTCGCTCCAGAAGGCTCGGATTCGAAGACCCTCTTTGCTAGAGCGTTGTTGTCCATGCGCTCGATGTGGCCGAGCCAGTGTAGTCGACGAATTTTTGCCTTCCTCACTACATCCATTCCCTTGCACACCTCGTTGAGTTCGCGGTTGTGTCTTCTCCTCCATTCGCCTTCCTCACAGACGGGACCAAATATCCGACGCAGAGTTTTTCTTTCGAGGACACCAAGAATCAGCTCTGCAATTTTACTAAATGTCCAGCTTTCGGCTCCATAAAGTAGGACTGGCAGGATAAGGGTTTTGTAGAGCATGACTTTGGTCCTTTAACAGCTGGAAGATAGTGCCTTCCATGCTTACAGCTGCCCGCCGCACTATCTTCTCCAGTACCACATCTCGAATTCACAAAGGAACATGACGATCTCCTGGTCAATTAACCGTCAACCAGGTTGATCATATTGCGATGCTTACCGTATTTTTGAAAAGCAGTTGAGTACGAAAGTAATCACTGTGAACCGGCGCAAATAATTCAGATCTATCCAAAGTCGTCCTTATGCTAGTCATTATAATAAAACCGGCTAATTTGCAGGACCGTAACCAAAAATACAATTCAATTGGTATCAACTAGCGAGTCTGAGCAGATAAAAACATAAAATCGCCAAGACAAAGGAAACCAAGGCAGTGTTAAAGGAGTATCGGACTAGATAGCGGAGGAAAAGAAGCTTGAACACCTAATGATAACTTCGCAAGCAGCCTCCCATTTCAATGGTATCGAAGAGTCCAAAAAACGAGGAAGCGTCTTCTAAGGCCAAGAGCCCTGCCGAAGACCTTAAGAAAAGGCATTCAAGCCCTGAGGCGAATCTTACTCCAGTCGTTGAAGATGTGCACCCGTCAATTCAGAATTGAGAACACATAGTTTGCCATTAGAACAATGCATTTGCAGGCAATGGATAAGCAAATGGCAGAGCAGCTGATGGACCCAGACAACAAGGCAAACAACATCCTTGTGCTTTGGTTGGCATTTGTCCACACCACGATGCCCATTCATTGCGCGATCACAGCCTTCAATGAGGCTTTGACTTCAGCCCGAAGCTTCATGGCCTGAAAGCAACACAAAATCCGAACGATTTCCTTGGAAATGACACAAACTACTTGACGATGAATTGGAAAATTGGAGCCAAGTCCATTCACGTCGAGATCAAAATTCAAGAGTTCGACGCTTAAACTGCGATCAGTCTTTCTGAAATGGTGAAGAAAATATATTTTGTGGCTCCAGGTGTTGGCGGGAATCAAGCATCAAGTCATCTATAAGTTTGGGCAGACAAATATATGCCTCATGTCAGAAGTGTCAGCTTGTCCATAAACCAATAAAGTGATCCTACGATTCTAGAATATATGGTCCAGCGTATTGCTTGAACAAGATACTCTCTGCCGTTCTGTGTGAACGCCTGAAACCCTATGTCAACAACCTGATAGGTCATAATCAGTGCGGTTTCAGGCCAGGAAAGTCCACAAAAGACTAAATATTTACACTCCGGCAGATCTGGAAAAGACTCAAGAGATGCAGATCGACACCCACCACCTATTTGTCGATTTCAAGGCCGCACATGACAGCGTGCATAGAGACGAGCTATACAGCGCCATGTCTAGTTTTGACATTCCTGCCAAACTCGTCAGGCTGTGCAGGATGACGATGGAGAACTCTCGCTGCTCCATCAAGGTCGGTAACGAACTCACCGAGACGTTCAATGTCAAAAAATGTTTTAGACAAGGCGACACGCTGTCATGTGATTTCCTTAACATCATACTTGAGAAGATCGTGCGATACTCAAACGTAAACACCCGAGGCACGATCTTCAACTGCTTGCTTACGCGACGACATTGACGTGATTGGACGAACACAGCTAGCCGTCAATGAGGCGTTTGCTGGCATTGAAGCGGAAGCGGCTAAAATGGGTCTAGCGGTAAGCCAGGTCAAAACAAAGAACATGCTGTCATCACGGAAGGACGCACAACATCGACGTCTCGGACAGAGCGTCATATTGGGCAGCAGAAACTTTGAGGTAGCCAAGGACTTCGTCTACCTAGGCCCCGGAGTAAATAGGGACAACAACACCAGTACCGAGATCAAGCGCAGAATTACTCTTGCCAATCGCTGTTTCTTTGGGCTCAAGAGGCAATTGAGTAACAGAGCCATCTCTCGAAACACCAAATTGACCTTGTATAAAACCCTGATCATCCCAGTCCTGCTCTATGGCGCAGAGACATGGACGCTATTGAAAGCGGATGAAGAAGCTTTTGGGCTTTTTGAGAGAAAAGTTCTGCGTACGATCTTTGGTCCTGTTTGCGTTGATGGCGTTTGGAGGAGAAGGTTCAACCACGAACTATACGGACTGTACAACGGCATGCACCTAGTTAAGCGTCTTCGGATCCAACGCTTAAGATGGCTAGGTCATGTAGAGCGAATGGACGCCACAGCTCCGGACCGAAGAGTCTTCGACACCGAGCCATTGGAACAGCGCAACAGAGGACGTCCTCGCACAAGATGGCGCACACAAGTGGAAAAGAACCTCAACCAACTTGGTGTGCGCAACTGGAGGCAGCTGGCGAAAGATCGTGCTGGCTGGAGAGGCATGTTAGTTGAGGCCCAGGTCCACCCCGGACTATAGCACCAATCAAAGAAGAAGAAGAAGTATTGCTTGAACATCTGAGACCCTGTTGCTACACACTAATCGGCACGCTTCCAGACCGGCAAATCGACTATACTCCAAATTTCTCCACTGAATCAAATTGTGGAGAATACCCGCGAGTTTCAAATCGATGCAGACAACCATTTTATGGATCTAAAGCCGCATACGACACCAATTATTCCAAGGAACTATTCGGTGCGATCTAAATTCTGCATCGGTCACTACTTAAGGCAAAACGTCTTAATCAACAGCTAAAATTTCGAGGACTCCATACATGGCATCCTCGCTGAAGACATGGAAAATAAAAAGAAAAGTGGAGAATGGCTACAAAAATAAAATTTTGTTTCTTGTCTGTTACACAAGCAAAGTCTGACAACAAACTTGATCGTGTGAACGCAAACGACATCAGTCTGTCTTACATTCATACGACCACATATGTTGGGTATGTTCAGCTACGTGAACCTCCCCATTTGCAGGCAAACCGAACTTTAACATCTTCTTCTTCTTGTTGTGGCGCTACAGTCCGGGGTGAACCTGGAACCCCAACAATCCTCTCCAGCTGGCACGATCCTTTGCCAGCTGCCTCCAATTTCGCTCTCCAAGTTGGTTGAGGTCCTTCTCCACTTGTGTGCGCCATCGGGTTCGGGGTCGTCCTCTATTGCGTTGTCCCACTGGTTCGGAGTTAAAGACTCTTCGGGCTGGAGCAGGGTTGTCTCCGCGCTCTACATGGCCAAGCCATCTTAGACGTTGACTCCGTAGACACCTGGCTAGACTCATGTCGCTGTACAGCCCGTACAGTTCGTGGTTGAATCTTCTTCTCCAAGAACCTTCAACGCAAACAGAACCAAAGATTGAACGCAGAACGTTTCTCTCGAAGAGACCAAGTGCGTCTTTATGCGCTCTTGAGATAGTCCAGGCTTCCGCATACAGCAGAATAGAAATGATCAAGGTCTTATATAATGTGAGCTTGGTCTTTCGAGAGAGGGCTCTACTACTCAATTGCCTCTTGAGCCCAAAAACAGCGTTTGGCAAGAGTTATTCTGCGTTTAATTTCGGTACTGATGTTGTTCGTACTATTAACTTGGGAGCCAAGGTAGATGAAGTCCTTTACTACCTCGAAGTTGTAGCTGCCTATGGTGACGTTCTGACCGAGTCGTCGATGTTGTGTGTCCTTTCTTGATGACAGCATAAACTTTGTTTTGCCCTCATTCACCGCTAAACCCATTTTTGCCGCTTCCGTTTCAATACAGGCTAACACTTCATTGATTGCTCGATTTGTTCTACCAATCACGTCAATGTCGTCCGCGTATGCTAGCAATTGCACGGATTTTAGGAATATCGTGCAGGAAGTTTTTGCAGGACCTTCTCAACCGAACTTCAACTCTCGGCTTAAAAATAGCCGAAAAAACACTCTTCTAAATGAAACTGAATTCATGGCAACTCTTTGAAGGTTTCTTTTTATCGGCGCTGCTGCCCTCTATAAAGCTCTATACCGAAATGGAAATGTACTTGGTTATATTTTCAGTGTATGCAAGAACCTTTCTGAAAACAATTGCCGATTGGAGGAAATATTTACTTATTGGTGCAGAATTTACCGGTAATAAGGTTGGCGTATACAATAATTGTGATTCAACAATGGCTTGACAAAAGAAAATATTCACTTCAGACGCAAAACGTGAGCAAATTGCTCGAGAGATGATGAAATTAAATTTTAAGGGATTCCATATATGTACTCGCACAGTTTCACTTACATTTGTATTTGAATTTGAGAATATTGTGGAGCATTTGAAGCTTATTATTTGTCCTCAGGAGAAACAGAAAAAACAGAGGGATATATATGAATATGTTCCTTTGTTCAATCATTCAATGGGGAATGGACTGTAGAGTTGGGTCAGTAATGGAATTTGTTCTAGAACTTTCCCCTCATCTTGACTTCACAGCAAGAGTTCACAGATGTCAAGGCCTCGTTTCTTTATAACTCCATCAAATATAACATTTAGTTTTTATATCTGATGTGAAACAGAGAAAAAGAAAACAATTCCATTTCCAACAAATTTCACCAACTGTCCCAAAAAACCCACATCTGGTAACACTGTCATTCATTCCAATTTGACACATGCTCGTAGCAAAATACAAGTCAGGCAATCTCATTACCGACATTTCACCAGAAGATCTCCTCCGGGCGGCAAGTAAAAACTATTCTTGTGAAGAAATCTATGTTTATTGCGTTTTCAAGTCCTTCCACTTGATTTCAAATCAATTCCCCAATCGCATTAAAACTGTTCCCCTCTCAATACGCGGCATCGCTCCGTTCGGTTAGTGTGCGAAAGAAATTGCAACTTGCTAGAAAAAAATCGTAATTGCGGTCAATTCGTTTTTCTATTCAAAATTTTGCAGTGAAAAAAAAATTAAATAAATTGCACATTCAGCTAATTGCAAAGATTAATTGTATTTTTTTTTTTTGTAGCGAGCTACCGGGTTTTCCTCGCTTGCGAATAGAAAGAAAATAGACTTCTAGTGGAAATTACATAATATCCTTGTGAATTTGTGAAATAAATCATGATAATATCCCAACAACAATCGAAAGAGTAGCGACAGCAAATTCAGTTCGAACACATTTTCGTCAAGTGCACCGTGTGTGAAAAATCATCCGACAAGATTTACAATTTGCAAGGTTGCGAGGGAAATAATGTAGCTACACCACATTGCAGTTGTGCAGTTGTGCGGTGATTCCCATTTGGATATTGTGTTATGTACAGTGATTGCTCTTGAATTTTCGAAATCAGGAAATTATTTATTTTGTATTTTCACTGACTTACGAAGAAGTACAACGAAAACCAGCCGCGAAAAGGCGACATGACCCAAAGAGAACGCGATACCATCATACATTTAGTCGCTGGCGGGTAAGTGCAGATTTTTGTTTTCTCCACTTGCGTGTGTGTTGTGTTTTTTTTTTGGATTTCTATTTTAGGCAAGAACTTCAATCAATCTGTTTCTGTAAATCACGCCAATATCGTCGCAGTGAGTGTGCAGGGGGCACAATGCACTTATCTTTCCCCGGACTCAAGTGAAGTGGCTCGGTGTCTAAACATGAATTGCGTATTTCGTGGTTTATTTATCGCGAAGCCCCTTCATTCATGGCGCAAAGGGGGCGGGACCGGCTTATGAATTGCAGTTCCCCCCTTTCAATGGTTCGTCGTCAGCTCGATTCACGTTTTTTCACTCGTTTTCGTCGTCCTATTCAAGTTGTCTACACGGTTCTGGTTCAGGAATTTCTGGCTTCTCACTCGCTCTATCAGCGCACATCTTGATTCAGTAATTCATATCACGCTAGAGTTTATTTTGCTTGCGTATTTTTTTTGCGCCTGTCGTATTATTTTGCCGGCACCGGTCGAGTGGTGGTAACCGCCTGCAGGCAGGGCTGTTCTAAACGCCGTGGCTGTACTTAACTCGTGCGCCATGGTGCCTCACTGCTCACATGTCCACCGCATACGAGGGGAAATTTAATACGCCATTTGTTTACATTGGTTTTGAGGTATTGCGTCGTTACGTAGTGAGTGCAAATATTGTGTTCAGGTAGAAAGATGTGGCGGTGGACTTGTTCGTTGTATGAATATTCACATGGCCGGCCTGCGAGAAAAACAAAACAATCAAGTTGAATTGACTGGCTTTCCGGGCAAGTTTACAGCGGTATTCGAGTCTTATAATCGGGAACTGAGACACAGAACTGAACATGCATATTTTTTCATTTTTTCCGGAAGTCTTCTGAAAGCAAATACCTATTGCGTGGCCTGCTGATGTTTTGTTTTGCTTGTGTAGTGAGAATATATTTAGCTTGCCGCATTGGTATCTTTTTTTTCTCAAAGATAACAGATATTCACAAATAAACACGCTGCACACGAGGACAGAAAAGATAAGTCGTTATCTCGGTGCACATTCAGTGATGCCTCAACAAACGATAAGAGGATTTTCACACTCTCATAAAATGTCAGTAATGCACAGCTGCATTGTCCGACGTTTCATAATCATTTCACATCCAAAACGCAATCCGACTCGGTCTGAAATCAGCCGCATAAATGATGGAATCAAACAAGTGTTAAAGCATACATCACAATTGATTGTAAACAAATTCGTCATCCTTTGTCAAATTCGTCGATGGGCGTGGGTACGATCAGCTGGGAAGTTGGAATGAATGTCTCGTAGTTCAATAAACTCAGCTTTCGGAATTTCTCAGTTTAGAGGAGCAGACAGAACCTGTTTAACTGATCGTGCCTATCTAGTTTGTGTGACAAATTGATTGATGGTTGTTATTGTTTTCAGGATACAGGTTTCGCGATGATAACAATTGTTTATTTTTTTGGAGAGCACTAGCTCCATTAATCGTTTATTTCTTTGTGAATTGAAGGACGTAAACCGCGCTTCGTTGACTGATAAACTAGCCGTGTGTCAAGTATTTTATATATTTGAACCTCTGAACCTGCGGTTTCGGCGGAAACAAGATGAGGAGATATCGGAGGGAACTAGTCTCACGCCGGAGTAGTCCTGCCAACGTGCGCACTCAATCCAGACGAACAGAAGCTTTATTTTTTAACCAAGTGACAAGTAAGATGGAGGCAGCCGAGTGCTCGAGGTTATTCTGCAAAATGTTGAACATAGACACTCAGTCTAGTAATCGACGAACAGGCCCACTAAACTCTTGGTTTACATCATGAGGTAAATCTGAAATGATTTACTTAAAGAAGAAGGCCATGCAAAATATCACAAGACAAGTAGATGGCGCTGTCTGCCCACCTTCGAAATAAACGGGAAGTTATGATTTGCTTGCCACTAATGATGGCGCATGCAAGTGAAGAAGGACTTCTGTCAACTTGCTGGACGAAACTGGATGCCAATCGACAGAGATCGCACTAGTAGGACATGATTGTTGGTTGATTCGCTTGTCCACCTCTGACTGTGCTTGGTAGACTCTCGGCATAGTCTTCTTCAAAGTTGGTTTATTTCATGACAGACATTTTGCAATGCGTTTACAGTTTCTTAAGCTCCACCTTCCATCGTGATCAGTAGAGACCTCTTTATCTCGCCAGCATTATAATTTTCGTAATTGGTTGCTATGTGCGATCATACAGTTCAATGCACGAATTGATTAAGAAACCACAAGTGATACCCACTGGTGGTTAATGTGAAAAATTATAAACTGCTTGCAAACAAGTAAATCTAAACATCGAAATGTCAAAGTTTAATATTACCCCCATGTTCCAATTGTTTCTATTTCTTTCTCTCAGTGTCTATCCGTCGAATCGACCAAACACATGCTGGCAATGCTATTATTCGTTTCCTGAGGACATTGCTATCTAGTTGTTTCCCTTCAAGGCGGTACACTGGTTAGTTCCCATAATTGATCGTTCAAATAAATAACAAGAAAAACGAGATAATTAATTGCACTTTCTCCACATAATTTGATGTTGTTATTTAACGAGTGTTTGATGGGCACATTAGCTACCGGTGACACAATGTTGAATTCTTCTTCTTTTACAAGTAACGCTGGAGGAGTTACTCAAGAGGATTGTGGATCAGAGAATGTTCCTGTAACAGGAGTTCGTTTGATGAATCCTAACGATGGTTGACAATACAGTAGACTCTCGGTAGAGTGAACTCATAACTACCCGGCCTGTTCATACGAGCGAGAGTGTTCCCATTACCGAGCGTCCAAATTTTGATGCATTCTATAGTAGAGGTAGTTAACATGTGTCTTGTCATGAAACAAGAAGAAACTTAGTTTTTTTTTTTTAATAATGAAGCTTTTAGCAATAGATGTTTGCTTCAGTATGAAAACGCTTACAGGTAAATTCTTCCTCCGCTGCTCTATGAACCATTTATAAAGCGCCTTAGGTAGTTCAGATGCTTTCAGCGTCCTTCAACTTCCAGAGCCAGAGCAAGATTTAATCACCGTTGCTATAATAACGACCTTGCTTTTATTAATGGTGCATAAAGTCGAGTTTGTTATTCAATATTTTTTGTCAGTACTGTACCCGAACCACCTTGCATTTTGTTTTCATTTTTGAAAAATTCTAATAGATCCTGTCGATGACTTTGTCTTACCTGTAAACAACTTCTTTAAAACTTCAGTTCTTACTGCTAACCAGAGATAATGGAATGAAAGAGATGTTCATCTTTTCCATTGGAAAACCCCTAGTCCACCACAAATCCACCTCAGATTTTAAGCGTTTCCGCTCTCAGGTCACTAATACTACTTTATATACAGAGCACCCCAATCTTGATTTTATTATCTGCCCTCAAAAGTGTCAAATCTGTCAAATCATTTGATGTGTCAATCTCGAATATAGGAATATAGAATATATATTGGCGGCTATTCAACAATTTTGAATTAGTTTGAGTTTATTTGAACAAGTAGTTCAGAAGAATAGAAACCGAATTAAATGCCAAAACTTCAAAATTTGGTGCCGAAACTACGGGAACAGACCTATTTTGTTTATCCTGAATTTGTTAGTTTTCAAATTTAACGTCTTTTTTAATGGAATATTCCAGCCTCATAACAAGAACATAATTCAATGCGTTTTGCGAACATACACTTGTCTCTTAGTTTCCGTTTTTTTTTTTTAGGTGAATATTTGGCGTTCAAATTAGTGGCAAAGACGGAAATTCCGGATAATTCACTTCATCAACTGCTCTCATAAACTAATACGCATTTACTTAAACACATTCGCATTCACATTCAACTGGTCTCGAGCTTTACACGTATTCACAGACTCTGTCTGTGATATGAAGCAGGAGGAAAACAGCTGTGAAATGTTATAAAGAACGCTGTCAGATGAATCTGAGGGGCAAGAAACGTAGAAGTGGAAGTAGAAGTGGCATATCTCCTCCTTCCATTATCTCTGCTGTTAACGTCATTCTGGCCGACAAAAATGTACTTAATATACTAGTCAAATCAATTAAACGAATAAAATTACAAGAGCAAGAGAAAGATTGCCCAACCTGGAATGCAAACGTCGAACGATGACAGATACAAAGTACGCAAAATAAACGGTAAATTAGTTCAAAAGATTGTGCATTCACTTGTAAGAAGTATTAGTTCACTCTAAATATGTTTCACTTCAATCTATAGGGTCTGTATAAAATATGTATTTTCACTCTATTGGATTATTCACTCAACTGATGTTAGCTCAATCCAGAGTACACTGTATAGATCTAAACTAAGAGTTTTGTGGATACAGAAGATTCCCTGGCAATCTCTCCAAGCACATCGCAAAACTTTGCTGCCTTTCAATCCTGGCTATACCGCCGTTTGTCCCGAATTCGTAAGTGATACACTTTTCGTGCACCAGTCATCATCATCATCATCATCATAATTTCCAGACCCGCACGGTTCACTAAAGAGTTTGCGAGGGTAAAGCACGCACCAGAGATCGCCGGGATTTATGTATGTCAAGGCGAAACTAATCGAGGTTTTGGACTTTACCCAACCATTGCGTTCTAGGTCTGCCAATCGTTTGCCTTCCTTATGTAGTCGCATTTAAGCCATGCCTCGAAAGACGTGATAAAGGGGACATTAATGCCACAACCAGCCACCATCCGTCTCGAAAATCGATTCAGAGGTGATTCCCAGATGGAAATACCCTTAGGTAGGAAGTTCTTTGGCCTTAACTAATAACTAGTGTGACATCACCCACACATCTAGTTTCTTTTTGTATCCACTCTTGCTCAAATGGTTGCAAAAGTTTGGTTAATTTTGAGCCCAAGATGGCAATCGAAAACAGTCAGACTCGACATATTCATGAAACTTGACGTGCTAAGTTTATCTAAGCACATTTCGCAAGCGTCATTTATGCAAAAACAATGCCAGCCTCTGAGAAAATCAGCATTTTTCTTGAAAATCCTTCAAAAAGAGCAAACGTCACCAGAAATTTCGTTTTTTTAAATCGCTTAAAAATGACTCAATTTGGATTCACTCCAAGCAACCACAACCACGAAGTCAACAAGATCATAATCGAATGCTCAAGCAACTCGACTCACAATTTCAGTTAGCGCCCACATAAGTAGCGGAAATCCACGACCAAACAACAACCGCTTGTTTATTGCAATATTTTGACAGCCAAGCTGTGCCCCCATACACCACCCACCCATGTCATAATTTGCGGTCCGACATCAACCACCACTCGGTACACTTCCCGCCGGTTGTTGCTGCGGCCAACCGCAACTGTCATTCATTGGTCTATCAATTGAAAAGCAATTTCCACCCGATGCGCTGCGAATGCCAGAGCCCCGCTTCCGACCCGAGGGCAAATTACCTTGTACGCGACGAGTACCTGTATGTTTTCCAATTAAAACGAGAGAAAACAAAATGTCCACGCCATACCGGGGCGCAACTAGTACGTAGACGCTATGTGTCGTCGACTGTCGTTTGCTGCGACTTGTGCAACAATCAGGCACTCGCCCAGCCCGGCGCAATCAACGATGGCATGTAAAAGCGCAAACTAGCGTCTATAAATAGCCGCGGCCCCAACTAATAAATATTCGGTGTTGTTGTGTCTCTCTGCCTCCACTGTTCTGTTTTTGTGAATTTTGTTTTCGTATCGCTGTTCGTGGTTCGTTTACACAGCTGTGCTCTCGCTCGCCTGCCGCTTGAATGAACGATCGGTCGCTGGGCGACTTCACTTGCCGAGTCTACTGTGAGAGGTTATCTCCCGATGAGTGCCGATTAACGATTCGAATTTATGCTCTTGATAAGTTGCTTGTGCCTGTGTGAGGGCTGAACGTACGTTCTTTTGGCTGTTCCCTTGCCGGAATTTAGTATGACTTTTTGCACAACAACGTACGGAGGAGATCGCCGTAGACGGAGGACGTACCAAAGGTCAATGATGAATCTGACGAGAGTTTGTTTCACGTGAAGAGGAGCTGTCTGTGATACGGCAGGCCGCATGATTCGCTTTATTTTTGCTTAGATATTTGTAATCTCGTCGGAGTGGAGAGATTACGTCTAGGGCATGACATGAAATCGGTAAGCTGGTGGTGACGCTTCTCGTGGCGAGTGATGTGGTGGCTTCGACGTCACGATGTGGTAAGGGGTATTGACGTGATATGGGAATTGGGTCATGATCGGAGTGAATACAGACTTGTTTCTAGCTCTGAAATGTTTGTGACATAATGAATGTCTCAAGTTGAGAGCAGAGTCGGTGTGCCCTCTCATTGATACGCTACCTGTTGCAAATTTGGGGAAGATTGTGGCTGGCATCGGAACGAAAACTCAAGAATACATAGGCTGGCTATGCCTCTTGTCACCAAATTCTGCACGATTTTTGCTGTCTTCACGGCTGTTTAAGCTTTCTCTTGCCACTTTTGGTACCTTTCATGCTTTGTCCTAATCTACAAGCAAACCAACATCAGAGACGCAGCCATTCCCCAATATCTGAGGTGGAGCCTCTCCAGCAACCACCTGTTCGTGCTGTGAGGTCTGTTGAATGGTGGTCCCCGGAGTGTACTTCAAGAGAGGTGATTAATGGCTGTTGTTCGTGTCGCGAATTTAACCTTGACATTCAGCGTAGGAAAAGAAACATCTACCTACTGCGCCGCATCACTCACCAACCGTCCTGCTTACAATGAGTAACCATTGTCACGCCTACGTCGCAGCGCATTAACTTAAACCGCTTCTTCTCGTTTACCAATTTCGAACAGATTTGTGCATATTTCACAAAATATAAATATTCCATCTCAAAAACATTTAAAATGCATAATTGTGTCCCCAGACGGATGTTGACTTTGCACTCTTGACAGATTGCAGCATCAGTCAACTATATTTGAGATCAACAAACCAAATTGAAAATCTATTTTTACAGCAATCTCTCTCTACTAGAACATAATTGAAGAATTTCGTCGCATGCTGCCAAATTAATTGAGATACACCGAAATCTTTTACGTATTTGGACGAACGAAACGACTGAGCGAAGTGCTCGCGTTTAAGGTGGATGTCCTCAGTGAGACAAGAAAAACAAAATGAAATGGATGGTTGGACGGTTCGAAAACAGGATTTAATGTCGATTTAAAGAACACAAAGGGAATACAATGTGTTTATGCGGTTTCTATTATTTTTTTTCGATTTGAATTGAATATTGTAAATCACATCTGATTTTATAGTGTTTTGATTTTTTAATTCGAGAAATTTCATGTTGTTTTGATTGGTTGGTGGGCCTTGGATTTTTTCTTGCGTTTTACACAAAGTAATGAATGTTGCGTTTAATGTATTAATACGAAGCCAAGGAAGTTATTTTGTTTTTTGGAGCAAACCTGTTGCAAGCCGCAAGGTTTCCGAAAATCTCTCCAAAACATCTAGGTTTCGCAACACATTTTCCAGGTTTGAAACCATATCGAGTTCATTTGTATGTGACAGGTTGTCAAAACGAACAAGACGTCAGTATATTTTTAAGTTTTCATCAGATACCAAGATATTATACATATTTATAAACAATTGTGGCATTCGGACGTAGAGTCAATATTTTCATAGAAATACTCCTAAATATGTCCTGTCAACATACAGGATCGGCCATAAAGTAATTTTTTGCTTAAATCATAGGTTTTTTGACAGTGGTGGCCCGGGCAATTGAACCCCGACGTCTAGGTTCGATCCCTGTTGTGTACGACAAAAACAAAACATAATCATAATAATTCCACTGCCCACTTTTTCGAATCGCTGTCTATGATCAAAGAGTACTTCTGTCTACACAAAGCTTCTCAAACTTGGCCGTTCCGAATCGGCACAAAATTGTAAGTCCCTTTCACTCGTGGCTGAACAATAACACGCACAACGCTAGTGGTTGCTAGGCCTTGCTGCTACGCCCTGCTCCTTTACAGACTGTAGATCCATATTATATTATATTTTATTGTTTTGACACTGACAGCTGTTTCCCGTTCGAAATCTTGACATGAAGTCAGTATCATAACTGCACGAAACGAAATATATTGCTTAACGCATGATTTTTGGTCGAAATAAAACACTACCGCGACTGAAGTAGGCAAGTTTATGCAAAAAGTTAGGGAGATTGGTCCGTGAGCTAACGGTAAAAAACCTTCAATAAGGTCTTGCAAAATTGGGGTGACAGAATACCCTACTGCTAAGCCAAGGCAGCCACTTGAACTACTCTTACTAATAAGACACTAAAATGAAATCATAAAATAAAAATGGTGGCCCGTGGCGTTGTGGGCATATGCACCGACGCCAACCTCAACGTCGTAAGTTCAGTAATATTTAATCGAAATCACGCGATTTAGGTTCCGTGGGAATCTAGTTTAAGCCTACACGTGGCATATGGGGAAACAGCGCTATGTGGATGGACACCGCCGTATTTTTTTTTTTTATTATTCAGGGCTAATTTTTGACATACGGACATCCACATTTTATTTCGAGTATAAAAAAGGTTATACACGAAACATATTTGATTCAATTTAGAAATCATGTTTCACATTATGACCCATTGTGACTTGCGGTTCACTTAAACCTCACCAATCCAGTGTGTGACATGCCCCGATGAATCGATGGTTTCTTTTGACGTTTCGATTTATTCTTACTGATTAAAGTTTCCCGAAATTCGTCCAAAACAAAAATATCAGTAAACTTGTGGACGGAGGATGCACTTATACTCACTTAAAACAAATATTTGAATTGTTTACAGCTACAAACACAAAAATAGAATAATGATTGAACAAACATCCCTGAATGGAGAATGAAAACAAAATATGGTAGACAAGAAGCGTCTTTTGATAAATAGATGAACGATTAATGGGTTACATTAGTGACGTTATTATGTGATTAAGTGTCACTCTCTTTGCAATGAAATATTGCTATAAGCAGGGAATTTAGAAAAGGAAATACGAGCAATTTGTGTGTGCTTATTTTTTGTCATAAATTAATTTTCCCGCAAAACCTTGGCAATGTTATCAGGCACACCTTAAGGGACAACCATAGTGGATCCACGTAAATTTATGTCTCAAACACAATCATGCCTTGTTGCGACCTTCGCGTTGAGCGTGACGCACCGAAATGTTACCTCAATTTATCACTTACTTTTATTGTTTTCAAATTGTCGGCAGTTAAATTATCTTACATGCACTGATTTTAAATGAGTTTTGTTGTTAACATTTTAATCAGCTGTTTTCAGTTCTCAAATGTTAGTTGACACAAAAGAAGAACATTTCCTGTCTTTAAAAAAAGTCGAACATATTTGCGTTAGTCTTACGTTTGACATTATAGTAATAATGTAAAATACAGCCCGTAGAGGGCTAGAGTCCAGCTTCAACAGCAACCACTAGCGTTGTGCGTGCTATTGTTCTCTCACGAGTAAATGGGACCTACAGTTTCATGCCGACTCCGAACGGCCAAGTTTTAAGAAGCTTATTCTAGACAGCAATACTATTTGAGCAGTGTCAGTGACTCGAAGGAGGTGGGTTCGTGAAGGTCAAGAGGCCTCCTGGGAAAATATTTCCTGACTCACCGGTGAGTTATGTAGCGGCAAACGTGTTAAGGAACAATTCCAATCACTCAAACTTTAGTAAGCAGAAAATGTTTTTTAACCTGTCATAAGACTATATTCGTCTTTTGTGGTTGGCGCTTTAGTTCTTCTGTCATTGTCTAAAGGCGGTAATAAGTACTGAACTATTTTTTGTTCGGATAACCAATTAAGAAGGTTACACTCACTCACAGGAAGTTCACCTCATTTCTACTTTATTCGTCAGAAGTTTGTGCTGTTTTGTAATCTATTATATAATATAATGTGGGTGGCGCTCCAGCACATAGATGTCCAGGGCCTAGCTTCTCAGCAACCACACGTGTTGTGCGTGCTATTGTTCTTTCACGAGAGGAAGGGGCCTAAATTTTTTTATGCCGACTCCGAACGGCTAAGTTTGAGAAGCTTTTTCTAGACAGGGAATACTCTCTAAGCATTGTCAGTGACTCGAAAGAGGTGGAGCCGTGAAAATTATTTCTGTCGCACAAAGCAGGAATCGAACTTAAGACGTAGAGTTTTGGGCGACGCACATACCCACAACGCCCCTGCCACAACTTTGTAATCTTTTGGCGCATTTTATTTTGTTTTGCATCTAGTACATTTTTATAAACTCCAATTTATTTAAGAACTCATACTATCTGACCGTCTAATGTCGAAAACGTGTGCTCTATCTTCACCAGTTGCCTCACAATACTTGCGTCAGCGGTGATGTTCATATGTATTTATACCAGGTGGATACGTTAACAAGCACATTTGCGCCATGTGCGAACGATAAAATCCACACGAAGCTGCCTGAGGTCCATTGACCACAAAAAGTTGCTTCGTTGTTTACAATTTGCTCCGGTGATGTCACTGGTCCACACTTCTGCGTGAATGAAGATGCTTGAATCGTCATCGTCAAGACTCGAAGACATGACATGACTCACACGCCAAGAGATGTTTTTGCCTTGCTGCAAGAAGCAATTCCCCAGCGAGTTGATTGACGGATGTTAACTAGCCACGAAGATTCTATGAGTTGTCGGAATTCTTTAAAATTGTTGCAAATAATCGTGTTTATGTAGACAATGAGAAAATATTAGTGGATTGAGAACAAAAGTTATGTGAGATTACACACACCATTGTTGGTCTATTGTGCATATTCGTCAAGTTTTGCACGAGTTATTGCTCGACATGCAAGAATGATGTGTGTAAGATTACGCCATAACTGACAGATGTGACGTAGAGGGAGATGAGAGCGGTCGAATTGTTCTTTGTTCACATACTAATTGCGGAAATTCACTCATATTAGTCTAAAGATGACTATGGCTTGTATTTTTTTTTTAAAGTTAGCAAAGCTTTATTGCAAATATCCCCCATTTTCTTGAAATTTATGACACTAATCTCAATCAACGTCACCAAAAACATGGCGGATTTTCATTAAACGTAGTCTTGTGTACATCATTCTTGCTCGAAATGCATCAAAATGTCATTGAAAGTTAGTTTGTCACATTTAGTGTTTTGACTTTACCACTATTGTGGTAGATCTATTTTTTTTGCGAAAATTCTACCACATTTGCTACTCCAAGTGCTAAATCTACCACACTTTCTCTCTCTTTATGTCATTTATTGTTAATTCTTACTTTGTAGCCAATTTCTGAACTCAATTTTTAAGGAAAATATGTGCACAGATTCGCAGAGAAGTGTTATAAATCGTGACTGTGCAGCAAATATGTGAATACAGAGGAGAGTGAGAAGCTGTTTCTTTTGTTTATGAGAGAAGCGTTTATGTGGTATCACATACGATACAATGTGTCGATAGGGAACATTTGTTGTGAACGAGCTCTTATTTTTTTTTTGTTTGTTTGCTATGACATCTGTGAAAAATATTTAGTATACATCAAGTCATTGAACAGACAAAATCATATTTTTTCATCGTGTTAAAAATGTCGAATTTTGTACCAGAAAGTGATGATTTGCGGAAAGCATTCATTTTTTGTTTTCATTTGAAGAAAAGTGCTGCAGTGTCGCATCGAATGCTTGTCGAGGCATATGGTGATCACGCTCTATCAGAAGCAACTTGCAAAAGATGGTTTCAACGGTTCAGAAATAATGATTTTGATGTGAGAAATGAAGAACGTGGAAGACCAACAAAAAAGTTTGAAGACGCCGAATTGCAAACGATATTGGATGGAGATGACATTTTGAGTCAAAATCAAATGGCAGCAATGTTAAATGTTGCACGACAAACAATTTCTGACTTGGGATTAAAAGCTATGGGAAAGATCCAAAAGTGTGGAAAATGGGTGCCACATGAATTGAATGAAAGACAGATGGAAAACCGAAAAAACACTTGTGAAATTTTGCTTCAAAGACACGTAAGAAAATCGGTTTTGCATCGGATTGTTACTGGCGATGAAAAATAGATGTATTTTAACAATCCTAAACGGAAAAAAATCATCCGGGACAACCATCAACATCGACTGCAAAACCAGATCGATTCCTCAAGAAGACAATGCTGTGTGTTTGGTGGGACCAGAAAGGTGTGGTGTACCACGAGCTCCTCAAACCTGGTTAAACCGTTAATACTGATCGCTACCGACCACAAGGTAATTATGCTCCATGACAATGCACCTGCACACAAAGCAAAACCGGTTCAGGATACAATCAAAACACTTGGCTGGGAGCAGCTACCCCACCCGCCGTATTCACCAGACCTGGCTCCTTCCGACTACCATTTGTTTTCATCGATGGGAGACGCATTGGCTGAGCATTTCCCATATTTTTCGAAATCTACCACGCCTTGAAATTTTGAAGTCCCAACATTGGTCACAGCTGGTCTCAACACACTCCTTGTTCGAGGAGGAGGTCTTGATTTGTCTGGATGTTCATATAAATTTACTTTTGTAACTGCAATATGGATGAAGCTCTACCACCACAAATCACATTTGTGACTCGTGTTCATGCAACAAACAGAGCATCCAAGTAATTTTTCGCTTGTCGGCGTAACACGAATCCAACCACAATTAACTTGATTGCATGATATGCGAGAGTAATTGATTGTGTAAAGTGGCGAACTTAATTCAGATCAAGATCAGGTTTCAGATCAAGATTCAGTGTAAACAATTGCTACAATAGAACGTGATTCTTCGCCATTCCTGCCAACAGGTTCTAACAACCACCTAAAGTCGTTACAAAACGAATGAAAAAGATGTTGCTTTTCGGCACACTCGTTCTGATTTCTAACTTTCTCCAGACGACGGCCAATTAACGACCACCGACCGGTCAGAGGTCTATTTCGGAAAACAGACCCATTGCCTTGTTGTAACCCCACTTGCCGTATCTCAATCGGATTCCCTTTGCAAGGACCATAATTATTATGCTGCGCACGATCTAATCAGAATGACCAAAGTGGCCATTTAGCAAGGCACTAATTGAATGAGTTTTCGACAGAAATATCTCCAGCACAAGGTTGCTAATTAACGTCCGCTCTGACGTCAAGCAGCCACAGAGCCGCCACTACACGCACAATAATAAATTACAATGTTGGCGTTGATTTTTCCTCCTCCTCCATCCCTTGTTCGGCCACAGCCAGGTGAGAGACAGGAGTTGTAATCTAATCAATGGCACTTTGTGTCCATTACAAGCTAAACCTTTTATGAGTGTTAATGAAATTATTTGTCACCCTATTGGTTGGGTGCGCATCTAATAATAAAAAAAAGCCAGCCTCGAAGGCTACACAATGACACTGGGAGTTACTGGCGCTTGATTGCGTAACGAATGGGGCTGTGCTTCTTCTTTTTGTTAAATTGATGAGATTCGTCGGAGTTGGGTCTGTGCGCCGATGGGAGGAATTGGGAATTCAATTTATTTTCCTCCTCCGAGTCGCTCTGGATGAAGGGAAATTAAAGAGAAGTCGATACTCTTTCGGGCATCTTGTTTGACGCTTTTGTGTAGCTCACGCCGAGTGCTTCAAATTTGTTTTCGAAATTGACTTCCCCACCTGTTGGGGTGCCTTTGCCTCTGAATTCATGAAAATAAAACCAAATTAACTTAGCAAACTTCGAAGGCATTCCCATTCATCGCTGGATTACGCAACAGCCCCCACGGACACACTCGAAGACCATGTTAAGAAGACGAAAAGAAGCACGTTTCTTGTTAACGTATCCCCTAATAGAACAGATTATTGCCTTCTCGACCTTCAATCGCTTTTGTCAGCGAAACAAATCCTTACGCTATACATATTCTTAGAGACAACCTCTGGCCGTATCGCTCGTCTTATGCGAGATTCTTCGCTCGTGTAGGTGAAAAAGTAGGTTAAACTGATAAAATAAGAGATTGCGAATGCTGACGGTGAACAACAAAACAAACAAAAATAGCACCCACCACCAGCGACATTTGTCTCTTTTACGTTTTCGCTGTCACGTTTGCCGGCTTGGAAGACCATGTGTCTTGGGCATTTGTAAGAATATCTATTTACATGCACTGTGGGGCGTTGCCACCCTCAAGTGGTCGGTCTTAGCGGTCAACACATTCCCGAGCGGATAAAGTACGCGTGTGTTTCGTGCTTGAATGCCGGAGAGTGAGATACAAGATACACCGAGTGCGTACGTGATGGTTAGCACGTCAGAGTTCTCTCCGGAGCAATGCTTGTTGCTGTCATAACAAACATCAGCTGTTGGTTATTTCTCTTGCATCGTGTTCCACTTGACATTGTTTATTTTGGGACAAAAGGTGGTTGCTCGTTTTGGAGGTTGGGTTATATTTTCCCCTGAATTACAGCTGTCACGTGCTTTTGTTAGTAGAGGGAAGAGAAAACTGGTTGGTTCATAAGTCAGATTTGCTCTCGAGATTTAAGGAGAAAGTGGATGATTTTAAGGTGTGCATGAAGTTGGAGCATATGGATGCAATTGTGCAACAAATGCGGTTAGTGCCTCATTATTTTTGAAAAAAAGAAATACAACAATCTATTTTTTTAAATTAAATGCTGTGATATATGTTGTATAGATCGGTTTGGATCAATTCTTCAACACTTTCTGCAAAATGTGTGAGATTTCAGCGGAGCGTTCGCTTCAATGAGCCTTAGACAACGGTAACAAAGTTCTTATGTGCCAGTATGTGGGCCCTAGTCTGCACTGCGAAAAGTATATATTACAGAACTAGTATTTTTGTAGTCAGTCAGTTTTCTTAAGGCGGTCGGTAAATATGTTGCTCTTCACCTTTACCTTAGCTAAAGCTTATCATTGATATCAGCCTTATCATTGATACTAATTAATAATTAACGAAGAGTAGCTTGCTCTAAGATAACAATAAGATGTAAATATCGACTTCAGTAATGCATCAGTCACCAGACTTACTTTTCTCTTTGAGTTTGCTCCTGGTGATCTGCACTCGAAAAGAGTATGCATAGCCTGCGTAATTACAATCGAAACTTTAAAGTTCAGACAGATGACGACCAGTACTGTGTTTAGACTACGGTCGTAGAAACTGACTTTCATTGACGAATGCAGGAGTTCCAGAATCTGATATTTTTTCATTGACGGATGCAGGATGCTTGACATCTGCAAAAGCAGCAAAGTCGACGAATAGGGAGAAAGTACACAACTTCATTTTAATCGCAGTGCACGTACCTAGGGGTTTAATCGAAGCGACTGAAGAAGCTCTGCGCCGAAATTTTCAATAAAATAAAAAAATGTCTTTATTAAATATCTTCCACTACAGTTGTATGCACGCAGGGGTCCGCCGAGAGATAAATTCGTTGCTGGAGGTTCGCAAACCACATCGGTTGAGAAACTATGCTCTAGAGGTTCAATTCTTAGATAACCTTGTCGAATTATGCAATATTGGTGACAGCCATCTTGATCGTCATTTTCGTTGCTAATATCACCAACTGTTTTTTCCGATAAAAACCTGGCCTAAGGGCGACTGTTATTAATAATATGGGTGGCGCTACAGCCCGTAGAGTGCCAGGGCCTAGCTTCTCAGCAACCACTAGTGTTGTGCGTGCTATTGTTCTCTCACGAGAGGAAGGGGCCTACAGTTTTATGACGACTCCGAAGGGCCAAGTTTGAGGAGCTTTTTCTAGACAGAAGTACTCTTCGAGCATTGTCAGTGTATCGAAAAAGGTGCTGCCGTGAAAATTATTTGTGTCGCACAGAGCAGGAATCGAACCTACGGTGTTGAGGTTGGGGTCGACGCACATACCCATAACGACACGTTGCATGTTGGAAATCAACCTCTTTAACCTGGTCCATCTTTGAGTTCTACAGTTCGGGAGCTGGGCTTACCCAACATCTTCAGTTAGCATTATCTCTCGGCAAGTCGTCACCAAGCTGGCTGAGATCCCCCTCGACTGATTGCATCACTTTGTGCGTATTTTACAGCGTTGTGTCCTACATGCCTGAACCCTGATCATCGCAGTCCTGCTCTATGGCGCAGAGACATGGACGCTATTCAAAGCGGATGAAGAAGCTCTTGGTTGTTTTCAGAGAAAAGTTCTGCGTACGATCTTTAGTCCTGTTTGCGTTGATGGCGTTTGGAGGAGTAGGTTCAACCACGAACTATACGGGCTGTACAGCGGCATGCACCTAGTTAAGCGTCTTCGGATCCAACGCTTAAGATGGCTAGGTCATGTAGAGCGGATGGACACCACAGCTCCGACCCGAAGAGTCTTCGACACCGAGCCATTGGGACAGCGCAACAGAGCACGTCCTCGCACTAGATGGCGCACACAAGTGGAAAAGGACCTCAACCAACTTGGTGTGCGCAACTGGAGGCTGCTGGCGAAAGATCGTGCTGGCTGGAGAGGCATGTTGGTAGTGGCCCAGGTCCACCCCGGATCTTCAAAGAAGAAGAAGAAGTGTCCTACATGCTCAGATAAAAATAAGGATGTTAAAATTGGAACACGAATTGGATGGTTATATAAAACTGATGCTTAAGAATATGGTTTACAGTTAGCAAAGGTATCAAAAAAAGATTCAAAAATTACAGTCTCCAGTAAACTTCCAGCCACTTTCAATGATAAACACCTTTTCACACATTTCACACGAGTCACGTGTCGAAAATATAAAAAACTTAAAACCAAACAACCGGGTGGTGCAGTAGATTCCACATGGAGTATTTATTATATTTTCCAATGTTTAAATTTTATCCGGAACATAAGAACTTTAATGTTCACGATTATCAGAAAAGTTTATCACCGTTGTTACTTTATAAACGTCAAAACTGTGGTAGCCCCACAAGATTTGCGTTGACTATGCGTGACAGCTGTCGAAAATGTTTACAAAAGACAAGACTTCCCATTGTTTTCATTTAAGAGCATCATTTTTGTTGCTTCGTCCTTGGTCTATTGTAACTTTGTTTGATATTTCCAAATGTCGGTACAATATATGTGCTTACCACTCAAGCACGTTCTGTATCACCTGCTAAGGTTGCATTTATGAATACTTTCTTAAACAATGCACGCCCGCTGCACACTTGCAACAGTATTTGTGTTCATAAATGCAATGCATCGATAAAATATTCTTCTAATGCAGGAACAACAATGACTGCAATTATGAAATGAACTTTAGGTCCTCCCCACGCGAGTGATCGATGGATGATGGTAAAGCACAGACTAGAATAAATGTCTACTGCATATAAGCTACATAAATTGATACAATCAATCTTACGCCTTCTGCTTAAAATAGCCGCTGCCCACACAGTTCCCAAAAAGAATTCCACCGTCTGGAGCACTGTTTACCCAACGGTCGCAAAAAAGAACCATCCTAATTTCTGTCACAATAACAAAACAAACATTCCCAAGCGGTTAACAGAATCATTTGCATAAAATTAACAAATTCTGTTTACCGAATACGCACAGCACGAGTTCAACCATCCGTAGTGCTAATTCCCATCATTACACGAGTGCATTCAATGCCACTTATCGCGATGCGCATCTCGTAAGTACACAAAACCGGCTAGCCGCCTCAGTTATTCACCCTTCAATTTGCACTTGCTCTTTGCACAAGCCATTAATGTGTCCGCATTTCAGTTAGAACCGAGCCTCATGACGAACATCGCAATAAAGTGCGCAAACACTATTCATATTTTTTGGCACAACCCAAGATGCCTTATGCTTGATTTTTGAATATCACTTCTGTGATGACAATGCGCTAAGAACATCGTGTCCACGTCGTAAAACACATCCACGACCGAACCGGCATGCCTTAATCGCGTGTTCTTTCAGTCCCCCTTTGTGAATTCTTTTTTTTTTTAATATATCCCACTTGACGCACAATGTTTTATTTATTTTCATATTTTCACACGGGCGTCCGAAAATAAGAGTACATAATGAGCGTATAAACTTTCCGTGGTGTATATGCTTTTTTTTATCGTATTTTAAAGCAATTAGCACTTGAAAACGTGTTCCTCCGAGATGTGAACTCAGATCGGAAGCCATGAGGAAGGCAGACTTCCCGTTTTCGTGGTCACAAAGAAATGTGTAATTTTGCAACAGCTCTGAATGTGCATGGTTAACAACCTGTGACAGGTTGTTTTCTTCATGATTCTAAGGAATTCCTCTTAATGTTTGTTGTGTTAAATGATTAATTGATTTTTGGGCCTTGTCTGGCGGTGATGGATGGCTTCTTAAATGTGTATACACATTTCAAGGATTCCTTCTTAATTATGATGTTTTGGGTCTTATGGTGGAATGTCATGTCAACGTCAAAGCGCCGGGCGCCATTTTAGATTTTAGTAGTAAGGGTGCGTCAGTTTAAAGTTTGGATCAAGACTACTTTCCAAGACAATATATATGCTGTCGAGCAAAAAACGATCCGCCGCACACCACCTAGGCCAAAACGTCACAATCGACAGCTACAATTTCGAGGTAGTAAAGGAGTTTGTCTACCTCGGGGCAAATGTAAGCTCCACGAATGACATCGTAGTGGAGATCCGACGTACAATCGCCCTTGGCAACCGATGCTACTTCGGTCAACTGGGCTGGGCTCGAAACTCTTGACTCGAAGGACCAAAGTCATGCTCTACAAAACCCTTATTCTGCCAGTCCTACTCTATGGAGCCGAAAGCTGGACATTAAGTAAGGCTGCAGAGCTGATTCTTGGTGCCTTCGAAAGAAAATTTTTACGTCGGATATATGGTCCCGTCTGCGAGGAAGGCGAATGGAGGAGACCACAAACCGCGAACTCTACTAGCTGTACAAGGATGTGGATGTAGTCCGGAAGGCAAAAATCCGTCGACTACATTGGCTCGGCCACATCGAGCGAATGGACAACAACGCTCCAGCAAAGAGGGTCTTCGAATCCGAGCCTCCTGGTTCGAAGGAGAGGAAGACCGAACCTCCGGTACAAAGACCAAGTCATCGCGGATGTAAGACAGCTTGGCCTTGATGACTGGAAGCAGCGTGCCCAGGACCGTCACCGATGGAAGGCAGCAACTGATCAGGCTCAGACCCTTCATGGTTCGTCTGCCTGATAGATAAGTAAGTAAGTAAGCAAGACTGCTTTCAATTTTCAAATTGATTTACAAAACTTCCATTTAAGGTTTGATACACGTTTTAAATTTAGTGTGTTATTGGATTATTACATTTTCAAAATTATGTTTAATTCAGCATCTCCATGGACCGACTTCTGGAGTTCGATCCCAGAACGAGAAACTTTTACAATTCAAGGCTCCAGTTCCTTCGAATCGGTGACAAAGCTAAAAGGGGTTATACATAGCTCCCTAGGAGCTTCTCAAACGTCGTTTTGGATTAAATGTTTGACCTCTCGCACCGTAATTGCAGAAAAGCACGCATAACACGAGCGTGACTACCTTCAAGATTCTAGGCCCAGGGCTACCTTAAACTTTATTATTATTGTTAAGTGGCATGTTCACATTCAGTGAGGATCAGAGAAAAGCATATGAGCTTCAGAGTTATGCTCACAAGTTGTAAGTTTTTGCTCACGCTACTGAAATCTCACATGATTTTAATGACCTTGCTTTTGTGAAACAGTTGTGACTTGTGACACATCGCACAGATGTTCCTGAATACGTCGGTTAAGGCGGCCTCACAAGGAAATTTATATACAGTTTTAAAATACGGTTGGTGCAATTTATTTGTAACCCCTCTTCGCTCTTATGGGAAAACGAAGATTCTGGTAGTCAAACATACCTAACACTAACTTTAAAAAATGAAAAATAAAATATAAATAAAAATTAAGGCCCAAGAATATAGAATTCGTTGCGAGCGGTTAAAAAATTGAAAACTCCTAATAGAGTCAGTCAACTAGTCGAACTGTTGCTACGTTTGACAGTTCGTTCTTAGATGTGGGTATCATGTGTGTGTTTCATTTTACTCTCATGTGTCACGAGGGAATTGAGTAGACTTCGGACGCAACAAACGTATTCACTGAACACTTCTTATTAAATCTTAACAAAGTAGTCGAGTTAATTCAAACTACAAAGCTTAACTACACTCAGTTCAACGAAATTGTGAAACTGAATAAAGGCCCAAACCCATAGAATCCGATGCGTGCGTTGCGTCTTGTCAAAAAATTTACAACTCATAAGATCTAATAAGAGGGAGCGAGACAACGATTGTGGGATATATTTGGAATGCATCAGAATGGATAAAGTTGGCGAACTTTTAACTTTTGTTCCGTATGACAGTTCATTCTCACATGTGTGTCTCATTTACGTATGTATGTGTATTATTTTACTCTCATGGTCGCGTGGGATTGTATGTATGTATACATATTTCGGACGCAACGCACGCATTTCATTGGGCACCTCTTTGCAGTCCGGCAAATACGATTTTTGTGGATGTCTACTGCAACGCACGTAGCATTGGAACTTACATCACATTAGAGGTGACATATACTCAATTCCCCAATTCTTACATCTGACGTTTCAATAATTCAACTTGCTTCCGCCATTCTCCAATCCATCCAATCCACTAGATTACCGACACCAGTTTTTGCGATTTAGAACTCAGCTGTTTGGACCTTAGAAGTGTGTAATTTAATGATAATGAGTTGAAAATTGAAGTCATGATTTTGATATAGCGTGAAATCGGAATGAGAAATGTTGTTGGCCAAGAAGAACTCTTTTAAAGATCCAGACGCATCTTATTTATAAAAAAAACAACTGTGAGGTAACTTCAAAAAAATATTTTTTTATCCGCTCAATCGACTTCTTCAAAGAATTGCACAATCTAAATCGTTTCCCCGTCGTCTGCTGTTTTTGCAACCGACTTTAGTATGAAATCGCAACGATTTTATTACAGATGTGAAATGTCAACTTCGATCCAAAACATATTGCCAACACTTGGACTATACAAAATTGCCAAGTCGAATATCTATAAAGGAGGAGGGAGGAGGAATGAGTAACACATCTAAACACGTGAATAACTGAAAGGTTTTTCTAGGCTCATTGCCAATTGTTTTCTTGTGACATTGAATACTTTGCGAATATCCGCATCACATTATTTGCTCAGGTTATGATGAAAGAGGTCATACATACTTTATTTCTATTTCATGCTAATCAAGTGCCAAGAAAATGTCTGCAGTTTCTGTAGAGTTTGTTAAAGCCGGTCTCACACTTCTATGAAAGATGTAAATTGTCATCATATTTGTATTCACTCCTAAAGTCAAATGTTTTCCCGATCCAAAAAAAATATATTCCACTTCAAGTACACCAACTACCGAGGGATAAGTCTCCTGAACATCGCTTGTAAGATCTTCTCTGCGGGTCTGTTTGAGCGGCTGACACCATTCATAATAACCCGTGCGTTACTTACCACCCATTTTAGGCCGGGGAAGTCCACCATCGAAAAAGTTGGGCACATCGTTACCACCGGCTGATATCCGTACTCTCGATCAGTCTAATATTTTGAATACCTCGGTTTCGCTGTAAATCGTGTAAACAACATCAGTATTCAGTAACGAGATGATATGGTTGTTTAATATGGCTGGGCCATTTCGAGCACATGGACAACACTGCCCAACGCAAAAGAGGTAGCCCATGAAACCAATGGTGTAAACAAGTTAAGAAGACCTCAACTAACTTGGAGTGAACAAATGGAAGCAGCTGGCTAAGGTCCAGTTTAAACCCCAGGTGTAGCGCCAATAGAAAAAGAAAGAGTAAGTCAAACGCTTTCTGTTCTTGCTTATATGCACCTAGTGTTGGTGAGATCAGATTTTGTTACATTCCTGCTTGCTGGAGTTGGCAACACTTTTCACAATTTCAGGAACAGGAGTCTATATCTGTAACGCAATGCTGCGTTTGTGATACCGTTGAGTGGCATTTACTTCCAACACCGGAAATAAAAAGGCACTACCCGAAATACTACGAAGTATAGGCTGATGTTTTTACGTTGAATAGCAACGTTGTACAGCATAACTACACAATTGTTTATGTTGAAATGAATGATTTACGAGAAAGAGTGCTTGCTTTTCTAGTGGGCAGTCAAAGTACGTAATATTCAGCACAATCAAGTCACTGAACAAATTGGGAATTTAATTGCATTCTGTGCGGTAGTCTGAAATCTCAGACCTGAAATCAAAGCCTGTCGCTCACTTGGATGCAAATATCCATTACGTTTTATTGCATTTAATCCTTCTAAGCTACTGCACAAAATACGAGCTAAAATTTAGTCGTCAATTTAACACCTTTTCTTTCTAATAAGCAAAATTAATAATTGTATTAATAATAATAATAATAACGGAGGCGCTACAGCTCGTAGAGAGCCAGAGCCTAGCTTCTCAGCAACTACTCGTGTTGTGCTTGCTATTGTTCTCTCATTTGTGGAAGGGACCTACAATTTTATGCCGATTCGGAACGACCAAGTTTGAGAAGCTTTTTCTAGACTGGTAATACTCTTTGAGCATTGTCAGTGACTCGAAAGAGGCTTGGCCGTGGAAAGTATTTTTGTCGCACAGAGCAGGAATCGAACCTGCGACGTCGAGGTTGGGGTCGACGCACATACCCACAACGCCACGGACCACCACTTTCTTTCTAATAAGCAAAACTAATAATCGTAGTGCTGTTGAAAAAACGCTCGCAACTCACCGAGCTACTTTCTCTTCTAGTATCCGTAAACAAATTTTTTTGTCGCCAGAGGGCTCTGAAGGCGTGTAGGAGGATTATTGCATAACTGTCGTCTGGAGTCAATGTTGCCGGTCAACACATTGGTTCATCAGTTAACCACAAAAGAAAAATACTGGCTAAATCTCACAAGAGCTCTTAAACTCCGCACGCAAATGTTCACAGTCTTACTTGTAAAAAAACATCGTTTTCGTTAAATTGACACCAAATTTCAGAGCAAAGTAACTGGAAACTGACTTGAAATTTATAAAATAAAATTAAGCTGTGAAATTTAAGTTTCGATCTACAAATCCGATCTACAAAAGCAGACCCTTTTGACTCTGTCATCTATCGAGGAATAAGTCTCCTAAACATCATGTTCACGGTTTCTCTCTCCCATTTAGCCTGAAGCATCTCTTAGCAATACTATACGCAGACAAGGAGTATTAACTCTTTCTGCAGATATGACAACTTGCTCGAAACACAATTCATGTATGAATTCGCTCGCATCACAAAAAATCGACTTGACTTCAAAACAGTCATTCTTATCTTGCAACTTATAAAACCACAAATCTTATCAAAACTTTCCGATGACCGATACTCACCCACACTTCCCTAAACAAACAGTCTCCTTCTCTAATTCTTCCGCAGGAGATAACTATCACGGCAAATCCGTTTGAACCAAAACCACATGCAACCCGATAATGGTGTTTACACGAAGAGTCTAGTCTTATCTCCCTCCAAGTAAATTGCTACACCTAACATCTACGTGCCGTGCATCATCGCCAGAATCGCCAGCCAATAAATAAACTGTCCTTGGCACAGTTTTGAACGAACGATAATCATAAATGCGAATAGATTCCGTGGTCAGACATGAGAAATAAATATTTTCCATTCAATTAAGCACATTTTCGGCTGGCTATGAATAGACAGACACACATTGTGCTTGGGGCACACAGACGTTTCACCTATGGAACAAGTTTATACCGCAAATTGCACCGATTCGATGTTAAACGCTCAGACTTAGTCAAACGGCGGCAGAAGTGTTTATGGAGAAAAAGAGAAAATTTGTGATCCATTAGGCGACACAAAAGAGAGATGCTAATTTGTAAAGTAATTTGCAAAAGTCTATCGATTAGGTCTTCGGAAATACGTTTTGCAAATAAAGGACTTTTTTCGGGGAAATTTTCTTGTTAATCAAAAACACATATAATCCTTTTCTTCTGCATTGCTCTATGCATTCTACACAGCAATTGTTTTGTATTCCCTTTGCAAGCCTCACTTTTTGTAAACTTCTTTTCAGAGCATTCGACTGGTTTTCAACGTGCTCCTTCTCTGGTATCTGTACGATGGTACCTGCAGATGATTTCCGAAAATTGCTTCCAGCCCGCTGGTATGCAGTATTCGACCACCCCTGACACGGACACGGTGGTATTGTGGTGAGTCTATCGTTACATTTCTAAATCATTCTTTTTCTTTCTGTCTTCTTTTTCTCTCCTTCTCTCCTCAATTCTTGGACAGTTTTTTTGTCATTCCATTCCACTAAAATGCACAAACGCGTATTATTTTCAAAATCGTTCCAAAACTAGTTCTTTCCAGTTCTGAGGGGGGACTTGGTGCTAATCGCTATGAAAGTAGTTGCGAATTTTGATGACCTTTTCTAGAAACGAGAAAAATCCAGTTGGTGTGCGCTTCTAACGAACTATCGGATGTTTGAGATGGGAAGGAATATTTTTTGTAGAACTCGTCTAAACTTAAGATTATTCCTGACGACCTTGATGAACTCCAATTCAAACTCAGGAAAAATATGCTTCTGTCAATCCCTAATCTTTTATTTTTGCGTTCAGCACTTACTCACTCAAGAAATTTTCCATGCACGTGCGGGCAATATTGTGATACTCAAACTTTAAGTGAAATTCTTATCGTTAAACTTTTTGTAGTTGTTGACAAATAAATTGACGAACATAATCACCACCTTGACTGATTTGCATTTTCGTCGTGAGAGTAAAGCGCTCTCGATACATCTCCAGGCCGATTTCGATCTCGTCCCTATGCCTAAGCTCAATAAGGCAAGATTTTCCACATGGTCCAACCACCTCCAGTCAAAACACTTCTTGGACATTTGCACCAAGCGACCAGCCCATTAAAGTATTAACCTTTCCGTTTGAAGAAGAAGCTGCTCATCATAAAATTCGTAGCGAACTGAGGTGTTTCTCGCCATATCACGGCAAACCCCACAACAAATGGTCAAGACCAAAGGTGAGAATTGAGAGAAATACGGAGTTAATAAACTTTGGGACTAAGCCAGTTTCTTCGCCCATAAACTCCCAAACTCCCCCTGTTTCAATGGGACTCGCATGAGCAGGTTCTGTGCTTGAAAGTAACACTAACGATAGGTTTGTCCAGGTTAACCATCATCAGCCCATACGACCACAAACCTGTCGAGCGTGCTCTCCACCACTGGAACTATTCGGAAAACAAATAGCAGCCAGCACAGCCTTGGTATTCAAAACACTCTCACTGTGGTCCGAACTGAACATCGGCCACTCAACCACTCTCAAGGAATGCAACTTCCTTCCTAGCTTCTTTCCTTCCTGACCCAGATACCCCAGACTTTTGTCGAGAAAAAATGCTCGATCAGCGTTCCCTCTAGATCGGACTGGATGTCAGACAGGCAAACGTTGGATGATCCTCTGCGTATTTTCATAGATGGATCGAAGACAAACGATCTCAACACTGCTGTCTCCTTGAGACTCCCTGATCACTGTCCGATTAAAGGAGCGTTGTCATGGCTCAAAAACAACGATATCACCATCTATTCAGATAGTCAGTCCGCTATAAAATCGCTGAAAAATGTCATATTTTAGCAAACGCATCCCTTAGTTGTAGGCTGTCTCTTAACGAGATGGCTGAGCATTTTAACATTCACCTCATCTGGGTGCCGCGACACTGTGACATACCAGGCAACTGCAAAGCCGATGAACTCGCCAGGTGTAGTACAACCTCCAATCAATAGCAGGGGTATCACCTTCCATTCCGATCGCTACAGGCTACCATCTTCTTAAGATTCACACAATTAAAACCACTAATGACAAATGGCTAGAAGGCACCACTTGCCTTAAAACCAAAGAAATCTGGGCCTCACTCAGTCTACTTAGACTCAGCAAGCACTCATTTAGGACTCTCATTGGAGTCATAACCGGGCACTAGAGTGCCACAAAACTAGAGGATTGTGTTCAAACCAGAAATCTAGTACATTCATAGTGCAAAGCAAAACCCCGCAAAACTAAGTAAATGCCCAAGCTAATAGAATCCGGTGCGTGCGTTGCAGATGAAATCCACAAAAGACTTCATGCATGGTTGTGTATGCATATCTTTAACAGAAAGACCATAGCGCATCACAATTCTTAGAAGATAAAAGGTACTTCGCTCAAACCGAAGTCGCATAAATCGAACATGGGTAGATGTGAAAATCGGGCACAAGAGAGCCCGATACATATTGAATTCCTTAGATAATCAGTTCATGCGATTAAGAAATCTAAATGAGGTTATGAAAAGTGCCTAGGCAATGGCACGGCAGCGAATCTCTCAAACAATTTTGAAACTAAATGTACCTGCGTATGTATTCGAACACTCAGTATGTTAATATGAAATGGAGAATAAATTTGGCAAGGTGACTGAACAGAATTTTAACGTTCTTACCAAGGAGATGTTACAGCTGTATATTGTTGATATCAAGAAAAATCATAGTATTAAGGGGTCGAGGTTTATGCTGCAAACTTTCTTCTGAGGTTGACTTTGCATATATTTGCTGCTAAACTAAGTGAAGGCTACACTGGATCACAAAAATCGTATAATTTAAAAGTAGATTCTCGTCAAATCATAGGTTTTCGTATCAATTCGTTTTAACCCTTATGTCAACACCCAAAAATTGTACATAAACAAAAATTGCTTGTAAATATTGACCAAAACATTTTTTTTTACCTACGATAAAAATATTTAAGGAGGCTTTTGAAAATCCCAAGTTGATTCGGCACCTACATATGTAGAACTCAAAATATATCAATTTGAAATGAAAAACATACCCGGGTATGTGTGTGCAATTGGCACTCATGCTCGCAGGATTGGTGCCCACTCCCCATATAATGATTTTTGCAGAAGTTGTATGAATGAAGAGGAGGAAGAAAACACTCATCACCTACTCTGCTAATGCAGCGCTCTGGCTAGTCGTAGGTTCCTACATCTATAATATTAATAATATGGGTGGCGCTACAGCCCGTAGGGGGCCAGGGCCTAGCTACTCAGCAACCACTCGTGTTGTGCGTGCTATTGTTCTCTCACGAATAGAAGGGAGCTACAGTCTTATGCCGAATCCGGACGGCTTTGTTTTGAGAAGCTGACAGGAAATATTCTTTGAGCATTGGTAATAAATGAGGCAAATAAAGAAGGAGGGGGGGGGTCTCACAGAGCAAGAATCCTACATCTAGGTCCCTACTATTTCGTTAACCTCAATGAGCTAAGCAGCGTTAGCATAGGCCAGCTAAATCGCTTCAAGGGTATCACAATGGGCCTACTATCGCCTATGTGTGACAGTCACAGTCAGCCAATACAAACTAACCAAACCTAACCTATCGAGTGCGCTGGAGTAACATTTAAGATAATGTGAGGACAGCTGTAATCTGCAAAAGGAAAAAGACGCATCTCTCTCCAAATGCGAATTATTGCTCTCCTCTGCTGCACTTGAACCTCCAGTCAATCCGTAAGACGAAGTTAACGTTTTGAGTGTCGCGTTTTCGGCAACGGTTCATTCTTTCCGCAAATATCCTTTTCTGTTTGATAGAAGATGGCAATACAATGATTTTCTGGCTATACTACCGCCAGCAGATTCTAGAATTGCAGCTTTAATATTACAAGGTATTCGAACAGCACATTCTGCGTAATGAAACACCAAAATGTGATACATAGAAAAAATCAGGGTTAACCAAAGCTTTGCACTCAGTTCTGATTCATAAAAAATTTAGCCTTGAAAAGAACGCTGAAAGACTTACGATATAATTCCGACTTGTTTGGGGCTTTCATTTCGTTTTTGTTTCGACAAATTTTGTCAGTTATACCAAGATCCACTCCTGCAAATGAGAGCAATGCTTGTCTGAAGTCATCGTATTCGTGAAGATATTTTTACAACAAATATTCTTGTTCAGTTACAATGACAAATGACGTATCTGTTCTTGAATTTTCAGTCTTCTCTTGGAAGCTCTTCTTCTTTGATTGGCGCTGCAGTTCGGGGTGGTCCTGGTCCTCAACCAACATGCCTCTCCAGTCAGCTCGATCTTTCGCCAGCTGCCTCCAGCTTCGCACACCTATTTGGTTGAGGTCGTTTTCCACTTGTGTGCGCCATCTCGTTCGAGGACGTCCTCTGCTGCGTTGTCCCAACGCCTCGGTATCGAAGTCAGAATTGTGGTGTCCATCCACTCTACATCAACTAGTCATCTTAAGAGTTGGATCCGAAGACACTTAACTAGGGGTATGCCGCTGCACAGCCCGTACATTTCGTGGTTGAATCTTCTCCTCCAGACGCCATCAACGCATCGCTTAGAAGTTGGTGTGACTTTTAATAGCAATCAGACAAAACTTTGTAATAGTATAACTTTGTAATAGCGAAGTCCAATGGATGGCGGTGAAAGGTGTTGCCTTAACACTAATATTCGCAATTCCAAATCAGGGGTGCCAGCACGTAACTTGGAACAATCGAGTTGAGTCTATACAATCGAACATGGGTAGCACCTATTTTGATTCACTCGAGTATCTTCGATGGCGTCATGAAAGTAGGCAGCATATAAATTCACAAACAACAAATGGTTTTGTTTTCGGTTGTATTCTTTTTCTTTGTATAAATATATGAATACGTACTCATTTTTACACAATTCTAATGGATTCCTGTTATCCCTAAGGTATCTTCTTCTGATTTTGGCATCAAGTACTTCTTCATCTTCGCTTTCCGAATCAAAAAATGTCATTCTAAATGCAATATTACTTTAATGAACGAAGTTTATTTTGAAAATAAAATATTTGACATTTCACTTTATAGTTCGCAATGACATTTTTAAGTAGAAGTCACAATGAAACTCGTTTCAAGTTACATGCTGCCTGAAAATATTTGCTTCGAGTTGAATGGCGATGAACAATGCTCGATTGTTTCAAGTTACGTGCTGTCACCCCAGCCATCTTCCTTGCGAGAAATTCCACCTATTCTCACAAAATTGAAACAGTCATTGCCCTGCTATCAGCACTTACGATAGTAAAATCACCAGATTGTGACTTTCCGGAAGATAACACCTCATCATGCACACTCGCCCATCTCTCATCACCCCTGCAAAGATGCAAAATTGAAAAGAAAACAAACAAAAAAACAACACCCAAGTTCAACGGCTTACAAGCTGAGCAAATATTTATTGTTTTCGATTTCTTAATCTTAATCAATTTTGGCACCCGTTGACCTATTCGTCAACAGAAATAGCATTCTGTTTACCAGTGTGTAACTATTTTTAACCAGATCTCATTTGGGTGGAGAAACTCTTTCAATTGTGGCGAAATTTTGTTGCGAATGCTGCATATGCGGTTATCTCGACTGGCCAGTGAATTAATTAGAAGAACATGCGAATAAATTTACGTGCTAATTCATCGCTTTCGGGACGACGACGAAACTAAATGTAAATGAGTAAATTAGTGTGTTTCTTGTTTAAATATACTACTGGTAACGCAATAATTTGTTGTCGCTTGCTTTCCTGTCACTGCGGAGTTCTAAACTGAATTTTAATTTGTTTAAGTCTGTTTTTCTGGCCAGGTTTTTGTGCGGCGTAGATTATGCGATCATTAAATTGCCGAATAAAAGAACGCCTTATTTGTTTGTTTGTTTACTCAGTTGGGCTGTGGATTCTTTTTCATCTCTGCGTACTGATTAAGTCCACTTTTCCAGCAATCCATCATAACATTCGCATCTATTTCGTGTTTTATGGGCCTGATTTCACAAGCTATTTTAACACTGATTTGCATTATAGTGAGTCGGGTCGTGTTTTATTATGCCAATGAGTTCACGTTCAGTAGGTAGGTAAGGTAGTGTTTTTCCAATGCTCTTAGGTGGTGTTCGCACGAGCAAACATACCGGGCTTAGATATGATCGTGTGAACGCCAGAAAAGACGGCCTGACAGACGGTTCTAAGACATTTGATTTGTTGGTGGTTGGACAAACATATTCCATCGTGCGAACAATTGTCTGTCCAACGTAGGGGATATTTCACTTCTTAAAAAAATTGGTTTCTTCTTTTTCTTTCTTTTCTTGTCAACTAAAAGTGCTTCAAGTACATCCACCGTCATTGAAATTCACTTGTAAATTAAAGTCTGATGACACGTTTAATCAGACATCCCTCCCACCAGATATGTCTGTTGTGTTTGTCCAGATGAACCCTCCTACTGTCAACTTAAATATTTAACAACCGAATTTCATGGGTAAGGACGCTTTGCAAACGTAAGTTAAAACAATTTAAATATGCTTTAATCTCAAACCACATTCACAACCAACGATGCTGAATATAAAGCGGATGAGAAGCAATTATTCGATTCCAATGAATATCCTCTTCATTGACGAATTGCATTTTTATGCAGTAAAAATAAACTGAAGAGTCGATAAAAACAACCCTCCATCAAAAGTTCGATGCAGACTTGATCGATATTTTAAAGTGAAATAAGGTGATGCCGCCGAGAGACTTCAATTCGATGCAGACAGTTAATAAAAAATGTAGCATGTGGGACTGGGTTTTAAACAGGAAGTTGAGCATCTCTAAGTAGTTGACGTCGGGCTTTATTTGATCGGCAGGCATTCGTACAGAAAATTGTGTTAATGTGAGCTGAGAGTTCTATTTTCTGCCGAGTTTTTTGGTTTACATATGCCGAAATTTGTGTTATTTTGAATCTAACGGACATTGTTCCGTCGTCTTCGTCACCAATACCACTGCGTGTGAAACGTCTTCCAATAGGAAATTAAATTTTCGAACTTGTGCAGTTGATAGCGGTCATATTTTCGAAGCTCTGCCTTGTCATTTGTTCCGTATGTTTTGTCAAATCACCATGGACAACACGTTCAACAACACGTGCAAATGAAAAATGGTTAATCTTTCCTCGGGCTTTTCTCACCCTTACGTTCAACAATTTCTGGATGAATTGGGAACGTCAGTAAACAAAAAATATCGATGGTATCCCACACACCCTTTGTTTTATTTAAATTTAAAGAAAATATGTGTTTGATAAAATGCCTCGTAAGAATACGTGAATAAAGCCACCAATCCATAAAATCCGTTGCCTGCATTGCGTCATGTCAACAGTTGACAACTCATAAAGGCTCATTCATATGAGCGGCGAATTGCGAACGCGAACTTTCAGAAAAAAACCTCTTACAGCAAATATGAGCAATATGTTATATATCTTGGTATGTACAAAGATTGGAACTGAATTATCGAGTTTTTTCATCCATAAATATCTCAACAATAGTTAGTTTTAGTATTCTAATAAATGATCTCAAAGTTTTTCTCTGCGAATCAATCATTTTCTTTGCGAACTGTCAAGCAGAGAACGCAATACACAAACGGGCAAACGCAATCCACAACCACCGCGACCACACAATTCGCAGTAAAGTGTCAGTTTGAACCCGTAGTTCTCCGCGAATGAAAAAACTCCTTATGAATGATTTGTGGTGGCCCATGGCGTTGTGGATATGGGCGTCTACCCCAACCTCGACGTCGTAGGTTCAATTCCTGCTCTGTGCGAAAAAAATAATTCCACGGCCCCACCACTTTCGAGTCACTTACAATGCTTAAAGAGTATTTCCTGTTTAGAAAAACCTTCTCAAATTCGGCCGTTCGGAGTCGGCATAAAACTGTAGATCCCTTTCACTTGTGAGAGAACAATAGCACCCACAACACTAGTGGTTGCTGAGAAGCTAGGCCCTGACCCGCTCTACGGGATGTAGCGCCTCCTATATTATAATGATTTGTCAGAGCTTGCGAAGTTCGCAGTTTGTAGCGACCTCATATGAGGGTCTAAAGAAGGATAGAGAGACAAGGAGTGTGGATCACGAGTGGAATGCATCACGACGGTGGCAGTTGGTCAACTTTTAAATCTTGTTGCGTATGACAGTTTATTATCATATGTGAATATCATTTATGTACACATGTATGAGTATCAGATTACTCTCATGTGACGTGTGGGGTTGTGTCAACGAACGTCTTGCAATTCGCCAAATACGATTTTAGTGAATTGTATCCGAAACACACGCAATAATAGTTTTGGGACACACCACTTGAGTAATCTACAACAGTTCCTGCCTATTTCATAACGCCAAGTCTGCTACTCACACGCATAAGCGATCGCTATGAATTTGTTGTAAGTTTGTGATGCACATCTTCTCACACAATCAGGGCAATAAAAGAATGCGAATATGATGCGATGTGAATAATATTTAAGATTGTAGAGCAAACACTCGGAAGTCGGAACAAATGTATTCAAAATCCCAAAAATAAGGCAAATCGCTTTGCGTCTGAGACAATTCAATTTTCAATCGAAATCAAAGTGCACTTGTAAATTAAATGAACTTGAATATTTATTATTGTGTTGAATTTCAATTTTTAGCGTGGATTTGATAATTGCAGTAGCATAGTGATTTCACTCCATGAAGGACTTAATAAAGCAATTTTTCAGATCAACTTGTAGTGTGATGAAAGTTGCTTTCACGAAATCTTCTTGCTAATCCTGCACGATTTGTTCACTGTCCAACTAATTTGATTTGAAAACAGCTACTATGTACCTGGTGACCAGATTAAAATATGTACTCATTTTACTTAATTTTATATTTAAAAGAAAAAATAACAAAGTAATAGTTTCTTTTTTACTATTTATTTGCGGAACATACTGATCGAATTACTTCGAATGAAGATCAACGTAAAAACGTCAAAAATGTGAATAGAGATGAAATGTGTGGAGATAAATTTTAAAAAGTGGAATGGTCATTGCAAGAAAGAGATTAAAGTAATGAAGAACATTATTTGGGAAGAGGAATACTTTGATTAGTGAATAATGATTAAGTGAAATTTGGAATAGAAGACGATTTCATACAATGTTATCCGTGCTTGCTTTTTTTTCACACAAAATTGAGCGTTCCTCTTAAAGAGTGTTTACTCGAAGTGTATACTTAATTTTTTAATTTTCTTATTGTGCAAACTAATTCTGACCGAGGTGGTTCGGATATTCAAATTAAATCGATTATCGAATATCGAAATTCGGATAGTCTCAAATGTTATGAAATTTAAAATTCCACAATATATGTTTTATATGTAAATAATCATAATTTTTTTAATACATCGCTGCCAAATCACGCGTATTCTCTTTCTAACAGCAAAAGTTGGAAGTGGAACAGCTTTCATGTTGTTGCGCTGAGGAACCCTCTTCATTACTCGACTTTTTGCTATTTTCCATGTCTTCTTCATTTTCAATGTCTATATTTCATCACTGCATTTTGTTCTTCCTTTATGAATCACCAAAATTCATTTTGGATATATATTTACGATTTCATTTAAATCTTCAATATTGTGAGTATGAAGTTCTTCATTGATTTGGGATAATTGGCTTTGCGGCTGATTGGAGAGCTGGCGATCACCTTCTTTCGATGTTGTTAATGTTTCGGTTAATTGACGTTCAGATAATCGAAGCTCTACTGTATTTACTAATTTTTTGACAATCCTAATTGAAACTGATTTCTATTTGACACTTGACTTTTAATTCATTCGTTTCCTTTTTACTGATCAGAAAGACTTGTGATGATTTAATGAAAAGACAGGTTAAACCAAGCTCCATTTCTTGGAACAAATGAGATAACTCCTAAGAAAAAGTTTACCAAAAGGATGTTTTAGCAACGTTACCTAAAACCATTTAAGAGTAAACTTTTATAACACCGCTCCCGCTCATAAGACAAATACGATATGATAGAATTCTCTGTTCAGCCACGCGTCCACTTATGAACAATCTGTAGTCTCGTAAATAGTTTTCTCTTATTTTATTTTCAGGAAAAAAAATATTGTTTGAAACATAACTCTCGGAATTTCGTGACGCATTTCATTGCAAAACTGTCAAAGTGCCGTGGGAGCACTATGAGACATTATTGGTTGTTGTTGAGTTAGCTGCCAATTCTTTTTCTCTTTGCTAAAATCTGCCATCCTCTGACGTGTGTCAAGGAAATAATGGCAACCTAAATAAAAATGACAAAAAATACAATTTCTTTAAAGCAAACCAAATACACCCCTTCAGTCATCATCTAGTTTAACGACACGCTCATTGTAGTTGCCAGGAGACTTCTCTTTCTTACGGAAATAAAGATCGTAACACTTGTTGGTGTTTAAGTTGATTTTATTTTCTAGAAAGTGAAAATTAATTTAAAAAGGATACAATATGTACACATATTTACACAAACTTACTCTGGTAATTGAAAATTGAAAAATAATCTCCTACCACAACACTATTAATAAAAAGGTTAATTCAAACTTCGCGCCAGAATGTGAATGAACATATTACAACTGGGCGGACTATTTATACAAAAAATGCAAGTGTTGCTAAGCAACGGAGATACTGGTAACTACGATTACAAAATAATATATATACTGAAATAAGAACAGTTGCTAGGCAACGGATAGATGTGAAATTACAAAACTTATTTTAACAAAAAAAAATGACCGTTGCTAGGTAATGAGTTAACTAGGATTAAAATAGAAAAAATTAAAGTACATTAATAATAATGATAAGTTGCTTAGATACGACCAAATGGATTACTTAGATGAAAATTATATTTTAAGTTTAAGGGGCTCGATGACAATCCCCGACCCGTCTGAACACTTAGGGTGAAGACTCTATATTCAAAACAGCGAGCCTTCCAACTGCCCTCCTCGATTTTATAGTTCCATCCGGTAAACGAACGTCTGCTATACGCACCACCTTATCAACGCCTGCATAAACTTTGACCACTCGGCCCAATTGCCAAGAACTTCGAATGTTGTTAGGTTCAATTAGAAGTACAATGTCGTTGACCTCTACCGGTTTAGTGTCTTTGTGCCACTTTGAGCGTCTTGTGATTTCGGGTAGATACTCGCGATACCAGCGTTTAACAAATTCCGACATCAAATGCTGAGAGCGTCGACTGTACAATCGGCTATGTGCATCACTTTCGTGAAATATTCCAGGAGCCGTGATGTTTCTATCTTCTTCTCCAAAAAGCATTGTATTAGGAGTGAGTGGCCTTGGATCATCTGGGTCAACGGGAAGGTGAGTCAAAGGACGCCTGTTAATCTGCCACTGCGCTTCAAGCAAAGCGTTACGAAGAACATCCTCCCTTGGAACTACTCCTTTAAGGATGAATTCGATGCGGATTTTAATTGAACGTATGAGACGTTCCCAAGCACCACCCATCCAACGTGAGTAAGCAGGAATGAAACGCCAAAGGATCCCTTCATAATTAGCGCAGTATTCGCCTAAAGCGTCTTTCATCTTCTTTGCATCCAGTTCTAACAATTTCTTGGCACCAACAAAATGACTACCATTGTCACTGTACAGGAAACGGGTAACAACGCGATTAATGATGAAACGTCGAATTCCCATAATACATTGGTCCAAGCTCAAATCGTTTAGCAGCTCTAATTGTACTGCCCTGAAAGTAAGACAGGTAAAAATCATTCCATACCTTTTTACGGTGCCTCTTCCGTATTTTACGGATAAGGGACCAAAACAATCCACGCCGACGTGAGTAAATGGCTTGGACTCGAAAGCTAATCGAGCTTCTGGGAGTAATCCCATCTTTGGAATTACAGGACTCGCATTCAGACGCTTACACGTATGACATCTGTGCTTAATCTTTTGGACTACTCTTCGGATAGAAATAACCCATGCGTATTCACGAATGTCGGCAATAATTGAGGCTGTACCATGGTGAAGGTTTCTATTGTGGTGAAACTGGATTAAGAGATCCACAAGAGGATGGTCCTTTGGTAAGATAGCCGGATTACGAGATGAATAGGAAACCAACGCCTTTTGACATCTTGAACTTAGCCGTAATGTGCCTTCTTCATCCAAAAATGGAGACAAACTTAGAATGGAACTTGAAGACTTGACTCTACCAGCCACTTGGATTGCTGCAATGTCATCTGGAAATGCATCTTGTTGTATCTTCCTGAAAATCCAATTTTCAGCACGACGAAATTCTTGCGGCGTGATGAATACTTGCAACTCCGTGGTTATGTTACGAAGTTTGTTCTTCAGACGGAGAAAATAAGCGATCACTCTAACTGACGAGCCCCAGTCATCTTCAGTAGCTATCCTTGCATATCGTTTGACCAATAATTCTGATACGTAGTTAATCATCCGAACCAGAAGGTGCGGATTCTTCTTTAAGTTGTTCTCAAGTCCAATAAGACGTTTCAAAGCCATAGGGTAACTATTTGGAAGACTAATGTTGTCTTCTTTCCAAAGCAGACCAATTTCATAACGATCATTCATGAAATTTAAAGTTCGTCCCATAATATTTAAGGCTCGGGAGTCTTCTTTGCTGACAAAATCGCCCTTAGGGGCCATCACTCCAAACTCTTCAGTCGTAAAATGCAGCTTGTCTAGCTCTTGTAAATCTTCTTCTTCTTTAATGGTGTCATGAAACATAAACTGTAACGACGGCTTTTCTGTCTTTTGAACACATGACACTTGTATTGGTGGCGATCCTCTGCCGAATACTATCCAACCCAGGAGAGTTTTCAAGGCACAAGGTTCATTCTCTTTTCCGTGACGTTGTCCTCGTCCCAACAGGAATGTAGCTTGGTCCAGTCCAATCAATATTTTAGGTTTCGCATTTTGTAGATCGACTAGAGGTAGTCCTCGTAGATGAGGAAAGTCCTTCTTCAACTTAGCCACATCAACTGATTGGCTGGGTAGCTCCAAATCCTTAACAGAATAAACGTTTTTCAGCAAATAACGTTTGCGGCTACTTAACCCAGATACTGCCACACTTGCTCTCATTGAATCTTCGCTTCTACAGACGCTTTTTGTCCATTGAAGAGTAAGCTGTTCAGGACTACCCTCTAGTCCTAATTCATCAAAGAGGTCCTTTTCAATCATAGATAGAGCAGAACCGTCATCAAGGAAAGCGAAGGTGTCCACAAACTGTTTATTGCTCCCGTAAATGCGAATTGGAGCAATTTTGAACATGATGGGTTGCTTTCTATTGATATGGGAAGAATGAAGTTGTTTCTGTGGAACATACTCTGTTGCAGAAATATTGAGCTCAGGTTTTACAACTTTGGGTATTATATGAAGCAAGCGATGATGACGCCCTGCACAACCACTTATGCCACATGATGGTGATTTGGCGCATGTTTTCCAGACATGTTTGACGGGATCCAAACAAACGAAACAAATGGATTTATCCTTAGCATATGCCAAACGCATGTCTGGCGACAAAGCTTTGAACTCGCGACATTGGTCCAAAGTGTGTTGTTTCTGTCCACATTTGTCGCAATGAACAATATTTGATGCGGTTGGTTGGTGAGTTAAAACTCGGCGAGGAGGTTTCTGTGGTTCAAAAGTTTTCTTGGAAGAAATAGCATGCGATGCTGTAGATAAATTAGGAGGTAAGTCTATAATCTTCTCCATAAGAAATTCCGCAAAATCGTTCAAAGAAGCTTTATAGATGGAATTTTCTCTCCTCTTCCATTCTTGATACATGCTAGGGCAGAGTTTACAACTAAGATCTGTAAGTACATACCCATTTTTAAGATCCTTATCTCTATTCATCGACTTGATATCGGCAACATAACCATTAATCTTAATGGCCCATAAACGAAGATTTGGATCACATTTCGACGTTATAGAAGGAAGCTTTAACAGATCGGATGTTAGCCCATGAATAAGCACCTCGGTGCGACCATAAATAGATCTCAGAAGATCCATAATAGCAACGTCATCAGTTGAATATTTTAGTCGGTCACTTACTAATTGATATGCCTCACCAGTAAGAGCCTTGCGCAAACGAGCAATATTTTCTTTTCCATTGTACTTTCCTTCTGTTGTGGTGGATTTAAACACCTCCTCAAAGTACGGCCATTCTCGTTTATTTTCACCTGAGAAAATCGGCAATTCTTGCACATTGTTTCGGTTCAAAATAGTAAGTAGATTCTTCATATCCGACTGTTGATCTGAAGATTCCGAAATATTCTTTTGGCGTCTGGATTCTTCATGGTGAATGGGAGTCGATTGCCGAAGCAGGTCACAGTTTTCCAGCAATGACTGATGATTTGCCTGAATTTTACGAATCATATCGAACCTCTCATTCATAATAGCAGCTGATGAATCATACGATGCTGTGTTGATCCTTTCTTTATGATGATTCAATGGCTCCTTTACGAGCTTCTGCCTTGTTTCCTCCAACTCATTACGCAATGTCCTAAGTTCCTCATCCCTTTGAGATACTGTTGCTTGCGCTACTGCTGCGGCCTCAATGAGAAAATCCATTGACTTCTCTAATTCTCCTTGGGCACTAGGAATTAGTTGCTTGCTTGGTTTACTAATTTCAACCCCAGCTAAAGGATTTGTTGGAGACTGCACCGGTTTTGATTCGCAATCATCCTTGCTACAAAACCAAGGGTCATTTTCTGCGAATAAATCGGGATTAAAGTTGGCACAAGTGTAGTGCCACCACCTCTTGCACCGTTCACACGCCACCATTTCATGGCTGTCCATTTTGCGACATTTTACTAAACTGCATGAATAACCAGTTCTATTCATATCGAACAATTGAAACACACTCTGGTTAGCAACAGAAAAATAAAATTATGTAGTTGCCAGGAGACTTCTCTTTCTTACGGAAATAAAGATCGTAACACTTGTTGGTGTTTAAGTTGATTTTATTTTCTAGAAAGTGAAAATTAATTTAAAAAGGATACAATATGTACACATATTTACACAAACTTACTCTGGTAATTGAAAATTGAAAAATAATCTCCTACCACAACACTATTAATAAAAAGGTTAATTCAAACTTCGCGCCAGAATGTGAATGAACATATTACAACTGGGCGGACTATTTATACAAAAAATGCAAGTGTTGCTAAGCAACGGAGATACTGGTAACTACGATTACAAAATAATATATATACTGAAATAAGAACAGTTGCTAGGCAACGGATAGATGTGAAATTACAAAACTTATTTTAACAAAAAAAAAATGACCGTTGCTAGGTAATGAGTTAACTAGGATTAAAATAGAAAAAATTAAAGTACAGTAATAATAATGATAAGTTGCTTAGATACGACCAAATGGATTACTTAGATGAAAATTATATTTTAAGTTTAAGTGGCTCGATGACACTCATTATTTCCTTAAATTCACATTTGTACACCGCGACATTATTCATTCATCGATCAAACATCTGCCATGGCGCGACCACGCAAATGTCAAAGTGCGTTCACAGTTCCAGGCGGCAGCCGCTGCTATCAGCAACTGCCACTGAATTAAGTGAGTAGAAAACAACTGGTCGACATGCCATTAAATGTCAACAGCGGGGGTATCGCACTTCGTCCTCCTAAATAATTGCATACTTAAGCAAATGGGGTTGATTCTTGATGGTTAGTTGCCACGACCGAAGCGAATCTAAATGGGAATCCTTACAGAATGAAGGTCAAATAAATTTTTGTAAATTTGTGGAGCTTCCCAGAAATGGATTGAGTCGCCCATGGCAACATCGCGTATTTGGAAGTTTTAACTTAGTATTCCAAAGGACGACATCCCTCTCCCTTGGCACGTGTTTTTCCTTCCATACTCCCAACCATCGATAAAGCTATCCCTCGAGGGCGAACATGTATTATTTAATGAGTCTCGTAAGTCGACTAGCTTTAAGAATCCTTCATTTGTATGTACGCCCTTCAAGTGCCGGCTCCACATAGTTGGGCCGAATGGTTTTCCGTGTAAACTTTGTCCTCCGCGTGGACACCCACCCGGAGAGCGTGTCAAGAAAGTACTAACTTTGCCCGAATGAATGAAAACCCGTCGTAAAAAAAGTATTTTTGCTTTTATTTGTTCTCTCGGGCTTCGAGTCGTTATCAGGTGTCACTCGTTTGTGTGCTAAGAACATTCGGTAACGATTTTACGGTTTAATGGGACATGAAGTGCATTCGTTTCAGATATTTTTTTTATGGACACCTGATAATTAATTGTTAGAAATTGACGCGAGCGGTTTAATGCCTGTTGTCGTAGGTCAGACGGAAATATTATTTTCGGCTGAGTTCCGGTTTTCGATCGAAATGAATGAGAATCAAAATACAATCGGTCACATTTAATGGGAGTCTTTGACCTTATGGAAATGAAAATCCGTTATTCGGTTTTTATTCGCCATTCAAAGTGCACTTTAGTTTTATTGACGCGTTCTAAAAATATGTTATTACCCAGGTCTTGGTTTCGTTTGTTCAACTGAAACGAATTGCCCTATTTCGAGTGTTCGCGTCTAGAGATTAAAGGCGATGTAAACGTACTAATATGCTAACATCGGTCAATTCGGGTTTGTGTGTCGCCCGGTGTGGAACCGATTTTCGATTCTGCTAATACTGATCTGTTGGAAATAATGCATTTCATTACTTTATTTAAGAATGTTTGCTTTGGTTGGTGTGCTACTTCTGACCATCCTTGTTGATGTTAGGACCAGAAACATACCCAGTATTACTCCTTTCAAAAGACTTCTAGCAGCTTCTAGGAAAATCACATAGACTCAAAATTATGAGCTATTCTTGTTCCTGATCCGCAGAGAATAGTGGATGTATTTAAGCAGCACTTCCAAAACCCTCTTTATGGTCCTGACCAGAAGAGAATGGTCACAAAAGCATGCCCGAAGACTGGAATATTAGCTCCATATATCTCATTGGCAAAAAACTTCCTCTTGCAAGAACTATCCCAGATGGATGTCGCCAACAAAATCTTGTCTACCGTGCTTCGTGAACGTCTAAAACCTATTTTTGTTTCTTTTTCCTATAATCTCGGATGATCTTCTATGGCACAAATCGACTATAGACAAAACTATCAAACTGCGAGTTTTAAATCGATACAGACCGCCAGTCGTTATTTTAAGGAAGTATACGACAGCATTCATAACAAGGAACTATTTGAAACTATGGCCGAATTAGGGATCCCGGGAATAAATTGATCCGGCTGTCACGCTAAAACATAAGCGATGCACAATGCAGTTCGGTTAGGAAGGGATAGTGCGGCTGACAACTGTTAACACGGTATGCACTACCTTCTACAAGTCAGTCCAACTCTTGGGTTACGCAGGTGAAATCGATGAAGGAGTTTGTTTACCTCGGAAGAAACGTGAACTTCGCAAACGACATTACAATAGATACCCGACTTAGAATGGCTTTTGGAAACCACTGTTTCTTCGGTTTGTCCAAGCATCTGTGCTCTAAAGTCCTCATTCGAAGGTTCCAAAAATCATTGTCCACAACACACTAAGCCCAAAGTTTGGCGTTAACCAAAATAGCAGACGGTGGATGCTGATTTTCGGTTAATGGAGGAGAAGACATAATCGCGAATTCTACGAGCTGTACCTAGCCGTATCGAAAAACAGAAATTAGTCGACTGCATTTGCTTGGCCACATCGACCTCATGAAGACCAATGCTTCAGTAACCACGGTTTTTTGAACCCGATTCACTAGGAGGAAAGAGAGCCCCAATCTCTGGTACACTGTCCAAGTCATAGGGGATATATTAAAAGCGTGAAATGGAACTGGCAAGAACGTTCCCAAAGCCGCTAACGATGGAAAGCAGCTTAGGTACTTAGGTTCAGTTCCTACATGAGTCGCATGTCTGACAAGTAAGTACGTGATCGTTAGAAGAAATATTCTCGCTGATGTGCCCAGGTTCACTCTTATACATTTATGCATAAGGTCAATTATTATTTTCGATGCTTCTTCGCTCACAGTCCAGAGTTTGGCTTCCTTACAAAGCTTCACCACCGTTGTTGAGATTTTCAGCCAATCAACCTTAATCTCTGTCATTCCGTTGAATGTAAAAAAAACAACTTTGAACGTGCATCTAAAAAATTAAAGCTTTGGGTTAGGTTATTGAGCTGCCAGTACACTTAGACCATTGTTGGTCCATTGTGATACCCAATGCTGTTAATTTGATCCCAACGGCAAATGGTGAACCGATCAGATTGGAAAATCAGAAAAAGCAAGGACCAAGGGAAGGCACTCAACCAACTGCGACATTCACTTTACGTTCACTACGTCTTTTTATTTTTTCTTGAACAAAACTAACTTGTCAATTTTTTCATGTATTTATACGTTAGCAGCATCTTGGGTAGATAGCAGCACTTTTCGGTTTATTTCAAACGAAAGTTTCATCAACCTTTTTGTCGGTGAGACCTTTAGGACTGTCTTCCTTCTTGTTGTTCCTCACTTTAACAGCGATTGTCCGATCTTGCTAAACTGACTGCTAAATGCCATCCAAACCGATACGCAAACAAGATTAACACAAAACATTTTTAAATTATATTTTCTAACATCTAACTATTTTCACTCATTTTGGCTCTCTGCGAATAATGCGGTTTAGGGCAAGCATCGGAGCATTCTCCTACAGAAGTTCTACACAACTATAGGCATCCAGAAACCAATACTACTGAAATCAATCGGATATTTATAAAACAATTCGATCACGTAAATACTTCAGACCAACATCTGCTGAACAAGTCACTTAAGTATCAGACATTCTTAATTTCCAACAATACACAGTTCACCTATCATTCTCAAGTTCTTTAGAATTAGACTACAAGGCACGTACGTTTTCGTCATGTTTTTCTGCTTCTTTTAATGTAATCATGTTGCTTTCAAGTGCAAACAGCGAACGAAAATAAAATGCATTCGCTGTGATTGTTCATGACTCACCGGTGAACATGTTTCTCAGCGAAAAAAAAAAACACATCAAACAACAAGGAAAATAAATTAAATGATTTTGTTTATTCAGAACAGTGACATGCACCATGTGTGCGCACTTAATTACAAAAAATGACAAATTTAATAACAGTACACCCTTGTGTTTTTACTTTATCAGCTCTTCACTCATCAGTGGCACTCGACTTAATATGGATTCCATGTGCGCACGTTCACATCGTCCCCCATCCAGATTATGGGTTATCTATGAGATGTCGTTCGGAACCACTTAGAACCGGCTTAGTAAAAAACCCACTAAACAATGTTATTGTTTTTATATTTTTATTTAATGTCGACTATCTGCCGGTAGTTCTTATCAAAATTTGTGTGCACTTCGGAGTTCAACTTAATCAAGCTGAACTATATTTAGATCGGCTTTCACTGGGATTGGGTAGCTGCGCAAAAACTGCGTCGGAATTTACATGAAATTCTTGACAGATGACAGATGCGTGTTGAAGGCCAGATGTTTCCAGTCCCTACGGTCACAAACTTGATCAAAGCAGGGGAATTCTTGATCGATTTTCGATTGTCTTTGTTTTCTTAGAAAACTTGAGCGACTAAAAATCGTCCAACTGAACTGAAACCGATTTAAATTAAATATTAGCAGTCACTTACGTGAGATGTCACTTTAGTCGACCAGGTGCGTTCATCAACGTATTCTATTTGTTTGCTAATTGTCCGCTTATTTACTTTGGCAAAGAGCTGATGTGATCAGTCAGTCGTATGCATAGGAACGCAGCAGGAATATTAAATTCCGTTCTGCGAACTTTGTTTTGATGTCGAGTTCGGTTTAGTGAAGGTGTCGCACGTGCACTGCCCGGGATTCACGTTTCATTTTCCACTGATATTGACTTTATGTGTTCCAGATAGGAGCATGTTATGAATTGTTTGATGAATAAGCCGCGAAACTCTATGCAGGTGGCACAGGCGATCCATTTCGACATGTGTGTTCCACTGTGTTGCAACTCGGATCACTTGGGCAATGGATTAATTACCCACTGGTGGGAAAATGTCCAGAACTGACGATGAACCGAATTATTTATGCCATTTGTCTTCTACTTAAGTCACTCCAGAAAAATTGGTTCACGCCTTTATCCATGTATATTTTAAATAAAGTGCATTGTAATGATGACTAGTCTCCTGGCATAATCTCCTAAGAGGCAATGCCTCATAGTGACACAAACAACATTGCTTACACTACTGTGAGAAAAAGAACAATTCAGTCGGGATCTTGGCACACGATCAGTTTAAAGGTGCTGCATGCAATGCTTACTAGCTAGAGCTGCCTCATAGCGGTAAATTCCAGATAGCAACATGATTCCTCATTACAGGCCATTCAGTAGAGTGGCCTTCAGAGTCTGACACGCTCATATACTTTACTTACTTAAGGTGGCGCTACAGTCCGGGATGGACCTGGCGCTCAACCAACAAGTGTCTCCAGCCAGCTCGATCTTTAGCTAGCTGTCTCCAGTTTCCCACGCATAGTTGGTTGAGGTCCCTTTCCACTTGCGTGTGCCAACTGAGTCGCGGTCTCCTCCTGCACGCATCATCTATACAGACGGAACCGAAAATCACACGCTCATATAAATGATAAAATTTCCTGAAATGTTTCAAATGTTAAGCTGCTCAGCCATTGCTTCTAGAAATTAACGACAAATTGAGAGAAGTTTGGAGTTGAGAGATATTTTACATTCCATTAAAGGCGTGGCAGTGGTTTGTGAATCACAATTATCTCACCAAAAAACGAGGCAATGTTGTGGGTTATTTTAAGAACACAATTTGCAACTCATGTGTCCGTTTTCGAACCCGACTGAAATTTGAACTGGGCTGTACAGTAACATCGATCTGTTCAAAGGAGTTCTAGTCCTTCGTGCTAGTCGTCTCCCAGATAGCTAGGTTCAAGTAGAGCGAATTGATGCCTATGCTCCGGCTCGCAATGTCTGAGGATAACCAAAGGAAGACCACTACTCCGAGGCGTGCATATCTGGAAAGCGACCACAATGAGAAGAATATCCATGACTTTAAGCAACTGGCACAAGATCGTGCTAGGTGAAGCACGTTGTTGGCTGATCCCTAGATCTACCCCAGATTGTAGTATTAGTTAAAGAAGGAAGAAGCCAAACAACACTAGTGGTGGAGCCGTGAATGTTGACAATTGCTCAGATCGGGAATTGTACCATAACCATTTATTCTTTTTAACTTGACAAAAATATTTCTGACTAGGATTATAAACTTAACGCTGATTCATAATTTTAACTTAGACCTTGCATGGGTGCCATAAGCCTGAGGATAGTGCTATTTTATCAGGACAAGGCTGCAACATTAGGTAGGTAGTGTCATTTATGCACTCAGGTCAGAAGAATTCCCATTTTAACGCCACGTGGGTATCATCATTTTGGGAGGGGTGATTTTGACAGCCAAGCTGGCCAGTTAGCCAGTTTTGTCAAAAAATGTTATCAGTGTGTTAACTGACTAACATTGCTGAGATCCTGTAGTTTGTCATAGAAGTATGAGCGTATAGTGGCTTTTTTAGTTTAGGCGAGTGCACGGCAGTCGAAGAGGAGATTTTGAGGACTGTCATCCTCGTGAAGGTAGCTACAACAGAATTCGTTGGAAAAAAAGGCCTAGACTTTTTGTGTGCAGGCAGTATCCGACTGCAGTGCTACTGCAGTGCCAATTTGTCATATGTTTAGGGAGATTACCTGAAACTTGACTTGATTTTTTTTTGGATCAAGATGACGCCAGATTTGTTTTGGTGTACGTCAAGTCTGATTTTTTAGCTATTATCTTTTTGGCAACACTGGTTTAAACAGCTGACTCAAGTTTCGTGTTTTGTTTCACTGTCAAACATCTTCAGTTTGGTCTATAATTTAACCATGAATCGTCTTACAAACGAACAATGCTTGCAAATTATTGAATTTTATTATCAAAATGCGTGCTCTGTTAAGAAAGTTCATCGCGCGCTTTTTGTTATTCATTGTGTTCAGCGACGAAGCTCATTTTTGGCTCAATAAGTACGCAAATAAGCAGAAATTTCGGTTTTGGAGTGAATATCAGCCAGAAGCATTGCAAGAGCTACCAATGTATCCAGAAAAAGTCACAGTTTGGTGCGGTTTATGGGCTGGTGGCATTATTTGACCGTACTTTTTCAAAGATGATGCGAATCGTAACGTAACTGTGAATGGTGAGCGCTACCGTGAGATGATATCCAACTTTTTTATGCTCAAAATCCATGAACTGGACTCGCATGACATGTGGTTTCAACAAGACAGTGCCAAATGCCACACAGCACGCGCAACATTGGACTTATTGAGAGGCGAGCTCGGTGAATATTTTATTTCACGTTCGGGACCGGTCAATTGGCCGCCTAGATCTTGCGATTTAACGCCTTTAGAATATTTTTTGTGGGCCTATGTTAAAGCTCATGTCTATACAGACAAGCCTGCTTCAATTGACGCATTGGAAGACAACATTGAAGCATTTATTCGTGAGATACCGGCCGAAATGTTGGAAAGAGTATGCCAAAATTGGACCAAGCGGATGGACCATTTGAGGCGCAGTCAAGGTCAATATTTGCATGAAATAATCTTCAAACATTAGATTATATGGACCGTACTATCGGTTTAAATAAAGATTTCATGCATTTTTCTGAACTTTATGTGTTTTTTATTTTCGAAAAACTTTCCTATTGCTTTTAAAAAATCACCCTTTAGTGTAAAGAATAACCTATCATGTTTAAGTGTGCTTTTTTGTTTGGACAAGACTTCTTTAAAATATAATCCCTGTACACGAATTCAAGAGTACATACATGTCTGGTGACTGATCCAAAAACTCAAAATATCCAACAACATCTTCTGAAAAGGGCTGACGTTTAACTACAGTGGATAACTGAACGCAATGACTCTACAATTACCTTCACTTTAGGTCAAGTTTACTGCCATAACGCAACATCTTGCATCTTTCCCACGGCAATGCGCCCGTCAAAATAGAGAAATTGATCCAACCAAAAGCATTTGTAAGTCACAGAGAGTTGTCTATCGATTAGCTAAGCAACGTGTTGCTCGGCTTTGCAGCTCAGAATAGTTTCACCCAGTTTTCAGAAAATACTCGTAATCATTATGTACGACAATACACATGTACCGGATCATCAGGCTTTGATAATTTACAGAATACCAATTCTTGGATTACCGCAAACCCTCATTTGATTCACCCATAACAATTCCATCTTGGCACAGAATGTGCGCTTCGTTACACCGATGCGATATGAATTCCATATGAAATTCCTAGAAACACATTGTTCATAACATTCCATCAGAACCTCGACTAATTAATGCACGAACTAAGGGAAGTCCATGCATTCTCGTTTTTATTGAATCGTCCCAATGGGGGAATTTATCTTTTTTTCTTTTTTCAAATATTACAAGTTGTCTGCATCGTCGACCTTTGTGTCTTATTCAATTACGAGGGAATTTGCATTAGAATTGAAAATAAAACTCTCCACCCAGTTAGTAGTTTTCTCAGAACAATTAAATGTAGTTTCCACGGCCACGAACGACGTAATGCATCTAGCAAACTGTCATGACATTTACAAATTGAAACTGTGCACTTTGTGGTATTACAGTTAAACTTTGACTGCTCTCCTGTGGTGGTTGGCTGGGGCTCCTTTATGTCTCAATCAAACTTTTGCAACGGAACGAGGAACGCTTCAACAAATGCAACTTAAAATTCATTGAAACATCTAGCCACTCAGCAACCAGCGTCCTTGTTATGATCATCATTTCATTCAACCGAAACGTGTTTTTATTTTCGCCTGAAATGTCAACGAATGTCCTTACACGAGATCTCATTAGACTTTCAAATGAGCACAGCAACAACAGACATCATTACTCAATTTCAGGAAAATCATTATATTTTCGTTTCGCCCGCCGATGAAGACCATCGGCAAAGGTTGCATTTGTTATTCGCGGACCCCGGTCGCTGTCGCCCACTTGGCAGCTGAACAAAATCTAAAATGTACAATCAGAGCATCGTCGGCGTTAACAAATAAAAACAATTTATTTTAAGCAATCCGCATTCACACACTTGTTGTGGTCACTCTCCAAGTTTACGGGTGATCGTTCGTGTGAAAGCAAATTTGACTTTAATCACCATTTTGTTTTGTTTGTATTTACAGAACTGCTGGTACAGTTGGAGCTGTTTTAACATGTCCCCTAGAAGTTGTTAAGACCCGCCTACAAAGTTCATCGTCCTTTGTGTCGCCACCAAGGTTGCCCGAGGCACAGGGATGCAGTCAGACCGAGGCACTGCTCAGACCGGAACAGCGGCGGAAACTATGCACAACGATCCTGAGAAAGCGCCCGCAGCCACAGGTGATTGGGGGTGTCCGGAGGGTAGTACATTTTTATTCCTTAGTTTTTGGTTTCTTTTTTGTTTCCGTTCCTGTGTGTTCCATGTAATGCACGTGCAACGCGTTCGCAATCCGTACTAATCGTTGAACATTGTTGATTTCCAGATCATGGCCATCTCCCATTGCGGCATATCGTCAACAGCTAAAAACATGAGCATCATTCAATGCCTCAAGTAAGACACACTTCTCAAGTGGTGACACTCGAGCGGATTTCTAACGAATGTATTGTGCACTCTTTGCAGACATATAGTACAAAACGAAGGACCACGGGCCTTGTTCAAGGGATTGGGTCCGAATCTCGTCGGAGTGGCACCGTCACGCGCAATTTACTTTTGCACTTACTCTCAGACTAAGTCCATGTTAAATAGTTTAGGGTAAGTTCATCCCCGCCGCACCTCAATCCGGTTTAATTGCACACACACCTTCTCTCTGCAGAATCATCCGACCAGACTCACCATTAGTGCACATAATCAGCGCGTCGTGTGCAGGTTTTGCTGCGTCATCGGCAACAAATCCAATTTGGTTCGTTAAAACCCGCCTGCAATTGGATTATAATTCAAAGGTCCAAATGACCGTGAGGGAATGCATCGCAAGAATCTACGCACAAGGTGGAGTGAAGGCATTCTACAAGGGCATCACAGCCAGTTACGTCGGGATCTCTGAAACGGTCGTACATTTCGTCATCTACGAAGCTATTAAATCGAAATTGGTAAGTTCGTCGGCTGACTGTGGGTTCAAATGTAATCACGTTCAATGGTACAGGTGGAATTGCACGGCTCCCATCATCCGGGTGACTTGAAGACGTCACGAGACTTTCTCGAATTCATGCTTGCTGGGGCTACCTCAAAGACAATTGCATCCTGCATTGCATATCCACACGAAGTGGCGAGGACAAGACTGAGGGAGGAGGGTAATAAGTACAATACGTTTTGGCAGACACTACACACAGTATGGAAAGAGGAGGGCCGAGCTGGACTTTACAGGTAAATGAAGTGCATTTTGTTTCCCTCACTTTTTGCGGGTGTTTTTCGTTTTCTTCCGTGTAAGTACATCACGATGTCATCGAACATCTATCTGAAGTGCGAACGAAACACGAACATGCCACCACCATCTGCAAACCCTCTTTAACTAAAGGGAATCATTAGAAGCACAAGACCACTGTACTTTTGTGTAATTATCCTAATGATTGTCATCGTTCATTCTTTAATCGTGCACCACCCATTAGCCAAACCCAGACGAATTCATCTTCGCTCTTGTAATGAAAAGTTGCATGGCTTCTTTGTAAGCATCCTTTTTTTGTGTGCTAGAACACTGCATTGAAACATCAGTGCACGGAGGAGTTCATCGACATCGCGACTCTTTAGGTTTGCATTTGCTTTTGTAGAAGCCGTCCTTTGAAGGTTTCTCGCCGCGACAGTGACCTTTTGCAAGCGAAAAAGATTACGTGGTTTAAGGGGGTGTGCAACTCGTTTGCTTTGTCGTTTAATGTGTACTTGATTGTCGAGAGAAATTTATTAAATTAAGTACTTGCTCTATGGGGGGTTGGTTAATTAGGTTATTTGATAGTTGTGAGGTTAGATGTTGGTTGTAACACGCGTCCACTGTAGCGCCCAACAAAGGAAAAAGTAACCGCATTTGTGGTAAGCTTTATCTCAGGTTGGCTTTTCGTCCTGTTTTCTGTTTTGTAGATTAAGGAAGATTCTGAATGCTTTAACATTCATAGACATAGGCTATGCAGCGTCGGTCAGCGCATCTAACGTGTCATTAATCTAACGGTCAACGAATCTAACGTATCATTAAAAAGATCACAACAAACGACGATATGGCGCGATTGGTTTTGAGTGTCTCGTTATAGTCTTATAACTTATAACTATTGATCCACGGTTCGAATCGCAGTGGAAGCAACGTTCGTTGGCAGTGACAATGACAAATGGTAAAGCAAAGATTTTCGTTGGCTGCCCTAACCTAAGTAGATCTCCCCACACATCGATTCTAGTGGGAGACTACCGATGCTATGAACACATTGCGACCGCACGCGCTTCGGATGATCTCATTGAACCATTCTGAACTTGATAAGAAGCGATTGGATTGGCAGTGGCAGTGATGTACTATGGTCCCGGGTGAATTTCTTACCAGATCGGGTGGGCAACACACGTCGCACAGTCGTCGATTAATGTTTTATGTCCCAGTCAGTATCTTGTGTGACTCCTCGTAATGATCGAACGAAACGTGCGTTAAAGTATACTGGTACTAACTAGGCAAAATATGCACTTGAGATTAAACATGGACAAAGTATTTTAGGACTAAAGCACGTGATGTTCAGGTTATCAGTCATCAGTGTTACCACAGGGACAGCCTGACTCAGGGACTCATAATTTTTAGATTTTACTCATTTGTTCAAGAACGTATTTATTTAAAATGCCTGAGCACATACTAGTACTGCACCCAGAAATGTCTCTGGTCAGACTTCGAGCCAGGAAAGGAATGTAGCATCCATGACTACAAAACCAATGAAGGGTCCTGCGCTGGTGTTTTCGTGGAGGGCAACAACATTAGACTGTACACTCATTACGTAAATTTGCGTTGGTCTTCCGAGTGGAGGCCTTTGCGATCACACTAATTGCAACAAACTATATTGTGACGAACAGGCAGACGCGGCGACATGTTTGTAGTGACAACCGTGCTTTAGGTCTTGCTCAACTATATAACCACTTCCAAGTTAGTTCAGGAATGCAAATCCTCCCTGACAGGACAGACGAAACGTTTTTAGGACCTGAACTTTATTCATTGATGTTTGGATCTCTCGAGAGCACAATCGTAGATAGCATGACTCACCAGTATTGCTCTCAGACGTCTGTAGGAAATCCGCGACACGTTGTTGTCCCTTGACCTTGAAAAAATTGCAGACGACTTACCGGCGTAATAACGGGCCACTACACATTTGCCAAACACACTATATTTGGCTTAAGCGAAGGTGCTACTGTGGAGAGGACAACGATACGGCAAAGCACTTCCTCTGTCAGTGTCCCGCCTTTGCTTGGATGAGGTAGTAGGTCTACGTCGCTGGTATGGTGATAGCTGATTCTTTAGGCCCTCCATCACAGAAGCGCCTGCTGGTCTTCCGAAGGAACTGGACTAGTCTTGAGTCTGAGTGCTCTAGTGTAGTATTAAAACCTCCGAAAAAAAAAAAAAAACATACTAGTATTTTTCCACATAATGATGTATTGTTTTATCAAAAACCTTTGGTTGGGACTCATTTATTTTTAAAATGACTCGTTTCTTAAGCTTCTGGGACTCGTGAATAATTTAACCTGTGGTAACACTGTTAGTCATACAAACTTGTATCTATTAGCTTTTTCGTTGTATTTAATGGTATGAGTAGACCGTCCTTTGGGAATGACTCAGGACCGTATCTTCCTCTTACAATGCCTGGCTTGGTCGTCGGTTTCGTAGTTAATGGGATCACGGCAGGATCATTAACAGTGTCAAAATATTTCTGTCAAAATCTAAATGATGCCGGCTGCACTCCAAACTATCAGAATCTGCTCTGTTCTGTCTCCGATACTCTTTCTCATTTTTATAAATGACCTCCAGTCTGCCACTTCTAATCCAATCCTTCGCTGATGACAGTACCCTCAGCTTTTCATATTCGTTCCATAATTGACGACCCTGCCCTTCGGACGTAGTATGTGAAGCACATTGAATTCCGATCTTGACAGCATAATTAACTTGGGTAAGAACAACAGAGTGGAATTCATTGCTTCAAAAACTCAATGCTGTCTGCTGTCTCTAAAGGGAACCCCTTCTAATCAGCCATTATCCATGACTTGTATCGACGAAACCGGAAAACTTTCCATCCTCGGTATGTACATTAACACAACACTTAGTTGGAACGACGTCGCCAAAAATGGTGCGAAATGTTTAGGTTTCCTTAATCGATGCAAGCATTATTTCACCCCCTCTGATGTGGCTTTAATCTATACGGCGTATATTCGCTCTAAGCTTGAGTACAACGCTCATATCTGGTCTGGTGCTCCCAAGAATACCTTGCACCTACTAGATAGAATCGAAAAGCGAGCGATAAAACTTACAGGAGACAACGATATCGCGGGTTCATTAGACTCGCTCGAACATCGACATACCGCGTCTTCTTTTCCCGTGTTTTATCGTTATTTCAACAATCGATTCTCAAGTGAGCTCGCCAACTGCATTCTTCCTCTCTTTGAATTGGTAAATAATTAGCAGCCAGCGCAGCCTAAAGACTGAAAACACTGTCTTTCGTCGGTCATTCTTAATGAATATAACATCGTCCCCAATGACACCGACCGACTACTACCCCGTGCCCTGTTTGAGAAGAAATTCTCCACCAACAGGGACTGGCTGATGCCCCGCGTATTTTCAACGACGGATGCAAATTTTACTTCTTCTTCTTCGTGGCTTCGTGGCGTTGTCTCGCTGGTTCGGAGTAGAAGTCTACTAAAATATCTAAATAATACGATCTGTTTGAAGCTCCCCAATGACTGAAGCGTTTCTCAGCATGAACCATTGAGAAAAGAGGCGATGTTCTGGCTGAAGAACAATGTAATATCCAGAAGCTATATCACCATTTGTTCGTACAGTCAGGCATCAATCAAGTCCTTGGACTATGTCATGTTCAATTCACCTTATTTAATTGCAGACCGTCGCTCAATTAGATGGCTGAGCATTTCAAAATGCATCTCTTGTAGGTGCTTGAACATTATGATTGTGACATACTAAGCAATTGCAAGCCGGCGAACTCACTAGGAGTAGAACAACCATCTCCCCAAACAAACGGAGGAGTGCCAACTTTAACGTCGATCGTCATTTTGTTTGTTTCATTTCAATGACATTTGCGATCGCTTAAGGTCCATTCATATGAGCGGCGAATTGCGAACGCGAACTTTTAGAAACAACTCTTTTCCAGCAAATATAAACAATATGTTTTATATTTTGGTATGCAAAAAGATTGTAACAGAATAATCGAGTTTTTTCATCGAGAAAAATCCCATTTAAAGTTAGTTTAAGTGTCCTAATTAATGATTTGAAAGGTTTTCTCTGCGAATCAATAATTCTGTCCGCGAACTGTCAAACTGACTTCGTGATACGCAAACGCAATCCAAAGACGAAAACGCGATCCACAAACTCACGAACAAAAAATTCGCAGTGAAGTGTCAGTTTGCAGCCGTAGTTCTCTGCGAATGAAAAACCTCCATATGAATGAAACGTCAATGTTTGCGAAGTTCGTAATTCGCGGCGACTTCAATGGGCCTTTATAATTGCTGACAGGTTGGTAGGAATACGAGTGAACACCTGTACTGAACACTTGCATGACACATGCACATGACATATGACATTATGTCATCTTACGTGCTGCAGTAAAAATCGTGTGTTACAGTGTCGGTATTTCAACCGAGCAACAGCAACGACCTGGGATACTTTTTGAAGACTTAGTTTTTGAGTTTTACCCATGCTCAAATTTTAACAAATGGAGCTACCTAAATATAACAGTGGCCCACTCTCTGCGCTAATCTCGAGCACTAACGATTGTTTACGGAACGCTTGTTGTTGGTTATCAGTGTACTGTTGTACATAGTGTTCACAAATTACACTGTTGACTGTACTATAAATATTTATGTTTTGTTTTTTTTTTTTTTTATTGAGGGGATCAGCTTGAAGGTTCACATGAAACGAACTTTCGATAAGGGAAAGCACCACGCAGTATTCACGCATTAAGTGCTCATCTATCATAAGAAATCCCTTGACTTATTCGCGAGTTTGTAGCAAAGCTGCAACCTTGTGAGAGGGTTCAAGATACTACTTCTCATACTTTTTGAATGTACTTTGGATCATTATTTTCGTTGCAATCTAATCGTGAATAATGATACGACTTGGAATAAGAAGCCGAGTAACAGACGCACTCAATTTTATTAGTCCCCCTTTCCTTTCATAAACCCGTAATTAAAGAGCCTAATTACCAGATTTATTTATTACTAATTTATTAAATTAACGACCGCAATTGCTTTGAATCTTTATGGTCAAAATTAAAGCACGCAAATTTGGGAATTTGATAATCGCTTGGCCCGCAGATTAGATACCACGTCTATCGGATGTGATTAGAGAATCTGAATCTAAATCAAGGCGAATCTTTTTTTTCCATTAATTGTATTTGACAAGAGAACCCCCATAATCTTATCCGATTTCGCTCGCAGACGATATCGTGAATCATTTGAGAATATTCAGACGCACCCGTCTACGTATTGTTTGTTGACAAATGCTGAAAAACGCAAATTTTCTTCACTTGACATTAATTTGTTTTCATCTGTCACATAAGTTTGTAAATTGTGACCAATTTGGAAAGTTTTATTTTTTGCCGTTGTGATAGAACACGTAAGGTGTAGGACAGAGAATTAGCACATTTAACGAATCAACACAACAAATGTGCTACATTTTTGTAAAGTTTATTTACATAATTATCGACCTGGGGTTTAGAAAAAAGTTTCGGATAATAAATACAACGAAACCACGACGACATTGCTTTAGCAAAATTAATTGAATTGAATACATGGGTGTGTCACAGAAAACAGTAGTACTGCGTTCACATAGATCTGACAACTTTCCTAGATTATTTCTTGAAAGCATCTCCCTGTAACGGATGTTCTATTCAGTTTTCTGAAAATCGTTCACAGCATGATCAATCAGTAAGCATGACAAAGTGCCTCCATTTGTCCATGTTGGCGATACCCATTCTAAGGAAATGATAGTTACGCGCTCCATAACCCGCCTTATATTATCCCTTTCCAGTTCTAGGCTTCTTTGGATCGTTTAGAGTTTGTAGTTTTGTTTCATGAACGCCCTAAAGTATTTAAAGCCCTCCCGGTTATTCCTGCTTAGCTTTGTGTCCGTATTATTTAATTCATACAGTGGGAATGTAGGTACAGGAAAAGAGGTCTCCGTTAAATTGTGTATGCCCTATTGTGCTTGGCGTTCCCTGTTCCATTGTCCTAAATGCTAAAAGTCGAACCCGGATCTATGTTGTCCATACGCTTAACAGAGCCTAGCCATCTTGGGCGTTCGATTCGTAGACAACTACCTAGACTTATGTCGCTGTACATCACATACGGTTTAAACATATAATATACGCTACAGCCCATAGAGGGCCAGGGCCTAGCTTCTCAGCAACCACTCGTGTTGTGCGTGCTATTGTTCTCACACGAGTGGAAGGGACCTACAGTTTTATGCCGACTCCGAACGGCCAAGTTTGAGAAGCTTCCATTAAACAGGAAATACTCTTTGAGCATTGTCAGTGACTCGAAAGAGGTGGGGTCGTGAAAATTGTTTTCGTCGCACAGAGCAGGAATCGAACCTCGACGTCGTAGGTTGGGGTCGACGCACATACCTACAACGGCACGGGCCACCGCGTTTAAACCCTCTTCTCCAAATGGCGTCAATACAAACAACATCAATGATCGCACTCAGATTTGTTTCTTTCGAAAATACCATGAATCTCTTCTTCGCTTTGAACATAGTCCATGCCTGTCCCGTAAAGCAACATGGGGATAATAAAGGTATTTTTTTTATTTTCTGCGGCATGTATAAACTTAATAAAAGCTTATTGCTACGCATACACCAGGCTAAGAGTCATCTTCTGAGACAAGATACCCAATTTGCTTTTGAGCCCAAAAAACAGCCCTTAACAAGAGTTGTTCTGAAAGTTTACCTCGGTACTTATTCTGGCTGTCACAATTTGTCGTTGGATTTAAACAAACGTGACCATCTCTGGAATTTTTGATCAGTGGCAGAAGTATGATTATGGGTATCACAATGGACCATTACTGGTCTAAGTGTGCTGGAAACTTCGCTAGCAGCTCACTAACCCAACACTTCTGTCAAAATGTTGGTCTGGCCAGACATCATTGACTGTAGGCGTTGTTTTAAAATGCCTTCTTACCCATTCTGTTTTTCAATTTATTGCCTAGATTAACTTAAAGATAAATTTAAATGATCAAATGGGAAAGATGTAACTTAGACGAAGTTATAGTTCCCTACAGTAACGAGCTCAAATACACTGCCAAAGGTCCACCAAATCGTCTGGGGTCAGAACTTCTTCTTCTTTGATTGACGCTACAGTCCGGTGTGGAACTGGGCCTCTACCAACTTGCCTTAGGTTAGAGCACACAAGGATAAAACATTAATTTTTTTTCACACCTACGAGCCAAAGTGTGTGCTTGGCGTCAAGACTAAACGTCCGCATCAGTACCAAGTCATAGTCAGTAAAAGGTTTCGTGTTGTATAGAACTGCCTGCCAAACAAAAACTTTTGAATCAGTCTAGGACGGTATTGGCCTCGTTTGAGAGATTGAGGGTACGAGGGTAATGCTAGTTTTAGTATTGTACCGCTTGCCGCTAGTCGATAGATATTCTACAGTGTACAAGGGCCAATTGGATTCTCAATAAAGTACGAACAAGTAACGAACTCCGAACAACGTTATAAATTACGTCGTGGTCAAACTCGGGCACTTCTTCATGTTCCTCCAGTAATTTCAATTAGCTTATTGAATCACAAACGCCATCATGCACCAAGATACATAAATGCCTATTGTCTATACATAGCGACAACTAAATCCTTGCTTTGATGGACTCCGGGCTTTCCCGGGGATATCCATACTCACTTATTTGTCAGGCCGCCGACCCATAGATGGTCCGATCCTAAGCAATTGCTGCCTTTCATCGCTGACACTCCTGGGCATGCTGCTTCCAGTCATCAAGACCAAGCTGTCTTACATCCGCGATGACTTGAACTCTATACCGGAGGTTTGGTCTTCCTCTCCTTCTTGAACCAGAAGGCTCGGATTCGAAGATCCTTTTAGCTGGAGCGTTGGCATTTGTGCGCCCGATGTAGCCGAGCGTAGTCGATGGATTTTTGCTTTCCGGACTATCCGGACTTCTGACATCCACATTCTGGTACAGCTAGTAGAGTTTGTGGTTGTGTCTTCTTCTCCATTCACCTTCATCGCAGACGGGATGGGACGGAATAGACGACGTAGAATTTTTCTTTCGAAGGCACCTCTTGTTCCGCTCTGCAGTTTTCCTTATCTTCCAGTTTTCAACTCCATGAAGCTTAAGTAAAGTATTTATTTTTTATTTATTTACATAAAGCTGTAAAATAATTAAAATTATAATACAGCTGATACAGCCAGAGCATCAAAGGCCTTCAGCTTTTAAGTAAAGTAATATAGACTCATCGCTCCATAAAGTGTTCTTTCAAACGTAGATCCTTGTTTCCATCAGTTACTAACACCACGAGTAAAGTAATCTAAAATTGAAGCATGTTGTGCTAATTCTTTGACCACCAATGTGCGTAGATGATTTGTTAACAAAATCACACATGGTGTAAGGAAAACGACAAGGACTCAGTATTTTACACCGTAGAAATCACAGAATAGTCTTTAGATTGCATCAAACTCATTTCAATAGTATATTCTGTTTAATTACGATCCAGAGATGTATAAATGTATATTTCAGAGATGAGTACAGTTTTTTCGTTTCTTCGTCACCAAGAATGGAAACTTGCAAATATGAGTTTCTCAGTCTAGAAAGTGAATTGTGATCTGCGGAAGGAATCATCAATCATCAGAACAATCAATAATTTTCAGCAAAAATATGTTCAAGAGATTAAGAGAAGCATTTCCCTCCACATGTTTCAATTCGAACAGTTCTGCGTACATATTGAATTTTAGCAACTATTTAACAATGCTGTCAGTGAACTTACATCAATAATCTTGTGGTACGGCGTGGGACGCAATTCATCGAAACTGAATGCAAATTTTCGATGTTATGACCATGCGAGCGTTGAGTGTGTTCCAACAATTGCGAAGGTTAACAAATTGGCGACCATATTGGCAGACTCTTCGCTCCAAAGTTTGTGAGTAAGAATGCATGTTGCTTACGAGCAAAAAGTCCCACTTGAAAGTATGAAAATAGAAGTGATGAAACCAATAACAATAATATGGTTGGCACAACACTTTTAGGTGTACCTTGGCCTGTCTTCAACATCAACCACTCCACGTGTGCATGTTATTTTTCGGTGACGACATTATGGAAGTTCTTCGTAAAATGTCTACGTGTCAGTGAATAACTGATGTTGTCCCCCCCTTTAATTTCCAACAAGCAACGAATTGTAATAATGGCCATCAGTTTTTGGATTTAAACAAGGAAAAACCCAGAAATACAATATTTAAAGCAAATCTTTCTTTCTTTCATTTACAGGGGCTTGGCCACTCAACTAGTCCGACAAATACCAAACACAGCGATAATGATGGCAACATACGAAGCGGTCGTCTATGTCCTAACCCGACGATTCAACAGCGGCTTCCTGGATGCCGGTTGGTAAAAGTCCTAAAAATGCGACCGATTATCACTTATCCACCTCAGAAAAACCATCTTACCTAACTAATACCTTTATCGCTAAACAAAAACAAAACCCTTAGAGTAGTGTTGCAATTCAGAACATTCAGCACCACGCATAACAAACAATTAAATCTAGAATAAAACGTTTCTTAAAAAATAAAAATAAAAACAGAAAAAAAAAACAAATCATATACTTCTTGTTGCTTTCAGAGGAAGAGCCGATAATTTGTGATCTTGTAGATCTGTAGGATGCTTATGGATCTTACAAACAATTGTGTGTAATTTACTAAGTAAGATACTCTAATATACATTGTGTTTTGTTTTTATCGAAAATATAATTACGTTATATATACAAAGTACATCTAGATTTGTAGAGAGGTTTCAATAATATTAAATATTAGAGCGACCTTTCGGTATAATTTCTGTGCGAGTGTCAGTATACCTTTCGCGAATTTGAGAATCCTCCCCCCCATCCATCTGCTGTAGGGAACTTAAAGCATTCTTTTTTATTTTGTATCTTCGAGTCAAATGCTTAACATTGCTATGCACGTAATAATGGATGATGAGGAGTTCGATTTCGATCAGAACACTTGCCAGGGATAATTGGATTAACTTGAAAAATACGTATAATTTTGAAATGAAATTTGAAAATCAAAAACAAACAAACAAACAAATGCTGTTTACGAAAAGAAAATGAGTTTTGAAAACGATAACGAAAAGGCTGCTATTCTTATTATTACTTAAAGTGTTAAATTTTATTGTATACAAGCACATTGGTGAAACATTGAGGAAATGTGTTAATTTGAAATCTGTTATATATGTTTGTAAATAGATAGAAGTTTAGGGTTTTTTTTTTCAAACTGTGCTACACAAACCGATATTCGCCGACACGTAGAGTCATGATCGAAACAAAAAAAAAGAACCAAAAAACACGAAGAGGAAGAAAAACATATTTCGTTTTTTTCTGAATTATTTGTTCATCCTTTAAATACATTCTATGATTACTATTATTAATATTATTGTAACTATTATATTTAAATGGTCAAAAAATCGAGCCGAAATATAAATAAATAATTAAACTAAAAAATAAACAGCTTTGTTGTATCTTTTTTTCTGGTTCTACGAGTGTTTGTATTTCATAAACAAATTCCTTGCAGGGATGAAGATGTACCAAGTAAAACCCCAATATTGTAAGTATGCTGGACTCGCCCCATCGCCTTAAGAAAAAATGTCCCATATGAGGATATTGGGTGGTGTGAATAAAAACTGAGTATGAGCATTTCCTCAGAATTTTGGAGGAAATGCTCCATCTGGCGTGAATAAAAATGTATTTCGTTAAGTTTAACGAATCCTCTCCGCTCACATATTTTCACAGTTGAGTATTACCTCAGTTTTGGTGTGAATAAAGATGGAATGTATTCAGATATCATTCGTTGAAGTTGAGTGTGCATAGGAGGTAACTCAAGAGACAAAAAAGTAAAAAATAATAAAAATAATGGAAATTACTGCTTCGGAGGAAGAATACTTTGACGGACTAAACCTTAATTCTCAAAGAAAAAAAATAATAAAAAATAATTCGCATGTGTTTGCGTTTGTTAATTGAATTTGAAGAATGTTGACAAAGAAATTTGCCAGCTCTTCAGCAGAGTTTTTAAACGTCAACTTGAGGGTAAGAACCTGCTTTGAGAAACATTTTTATTCACACCAAATTGAGCATTTCCTTTGACGAACATACTCGACTCAAGTGTTTTTACTCCGAGTGTTTTCTCGGTTTTTATTCACACCACCCATTGACGATACCACAGATGGTTAGAAATTCCACCTTATATTTCCTTTAAGCGGCTACAGGCATTCTGTACACCAGAACGGCTGGTCGTCTGTTTACTAACTTTAGACCTCAGCTCTAAGGCTGCTCCCGAAAGCTTTCGCAGGTAGTGCGTCATGCAGACTCCATAGAGCCAGAGTGCTAGAATCGCTTTAGCTGTTTAGATCATACCCCTTTCTTTCTCCGTTCGCAGGGTCGCGACTCTTGAATCTGCTCAAGACCTTTTTGGCAAGAGCACATTGTTTCATGAGGTTCCCAAACATCGGCTTGTGTTCTAAAGTGCTCTTCACCGTTTTGTCACTGCCTTCCTTCTTGAGTTCGTCTCGCTTTATGCGTTTGTGGGAGAGGATACGGCGGCTTTCAGCTGCGAATTGCCAGCTACGGTCACTGCCTACTTCTTCGGAGACCTCTTTAATGCTGAGGCTGTTCCCCACCTATGCCGGATTGACAGGAAGGGTCACTTCATCGCTGCTTTTGCGGAATTAACTCTGGAGATAACTTAATGGCTGTTTTTAAGCTGTCTTTTAAGAAATCTAAAGCACAATGAAGCCTTATCGTCTCATCGTGCGTAATATCTGTTTTTCCGCTCAGTCTACGTATTGTCTGTTTGAAGTTTTGTCAGCTGGTGACTGATGGAGGAATTTTTCCTCCTCTTCCGCTAAGGACTTTTCTTTAATTGAGTCGGCATTATGGAGGTCTTTAAGTAAATTAGTAAATGAGACAAGCTGCCACACTGGAAATACTTCTCACCTGCCACACATACTATCTTCGTAGCGAGCCCCTAGTCTCTTTTATGTCGATTCAAAGCCACAATTATTTCTTGGTTTTATAAAACACTAGTTCAAAGAATTCTGAAACCCATACTTCAATGATACCCTTGCTTTGTCAGCGTATAGAGATCGATTGCAGTTGACCGTCGCTATATAGCTGACATTCTCTTCTTATAGCAACATTTAAATGGAACAATCGATTTGCATTCGCTTCTGGAAATGGCTTCATTTAACTTCAAACCATGTCGCTTTCGACTACCACCAGCTCGAGCACATCTTCAGAATGTTGCATTTTTGCACATCTATCTACAAATTCCCTTGACTATAAGTCATTAATACTTTCTTACATCTTTCCACTATTTGTTATTAAGGTAATCAAAATTTAAAAAAAATGCAATAATTTCAGAAACAATTGCAGTTCCCTCATCTGTTGTATAAAATTCGCATGTAAGCAAAACCTGAAGCAGAAAACATCGTCATCCCACAAGCAGTAAAACGTTACATCATTTGAAAAATATTTAAGGAATTCCGACTCCTGTTTACCCTCATTACAAAAGTAGTTTAAGTGGTTCGTAATAAGGGTGAATGACTTTATAGTTACTGTATTGGCAAAATTTGAAGTTTAAAACAGCAAAAATGTATGTTGTTACTTTTCACTTGACAAATCTTGTAAGATTCGTCAAATTCCCTCAATTCTTTCTAGAACTAGAATTATGGCACCGTTTTGACAAAACTCGTCCATTGTAACCATTGATGAGGCTTCTTCGAAAAGATGCACCACGAGCTGAATATAAAACACCTTATACATTTATCGCCCTTACAGTCCGAGCGACACCAAACGATTGCAACCTGTTCATTGCTGGTGAAAAAATGCTTCCGTTGAATTCAATTTTAGTTCCACGAGTAGCGGAGAAAGGGTCAGGCTGTGCAGAGATCCGCGTTGTACAGCTAAGGCAGGATTAATCTGGAAGTGGGCCAGATCTTCCAGATACTCCGTTCGCAACTGGGCTATTTTTTCGGTTAGGCCAGGCTGATCCTCGGCACGGGTCATATGACACTTTGATCCAGCCCACCGGAGAGGGAGGGGAGAGATGGGATGTAGTGGGAGGGAGAGAAGAGATGGTTACATCTTAGCTTCCTAACCTTCGATTCCTAATCTAACATAACCTTAGTTAGAGTGGCTAACTGCCGACAAGCAGCAGTCACTCTGAAGCCAATGTAATTGTTGCAAATACCAATAGCGAGTGCCCATTGATGACGGCGATTAGGATCCTTATCAGTCTAATCGGGTTTTGTGGTGGGTTCGCACTGAGAATAGGGAAAGATTAGATGAAGACGCGTAGATGACTGAAAAGCGCCATGAATGGTGTTGAAATTGCAACTCTTACTCCACAGCCTCAGTTAAAAACACTAAATTTAAATATGGAAAGAGTTCTCCTGTTAGTTAATAGATCATGTCTGTTTATTTTTCATTCTGTAGACAGAGGAACTGATGGGAATACAGTTTCGCTACGTTCCCAATTCATCACTCCGCCCTCTTCACTCCGAGAGGAGGACAATGGTAACGGTGATTTATGGCTGCCCTTTCGCGGTGTTCATATAAATAATCTTGGTACAATCTCTTAACCTGGGACTTTATAGTAAATATGAGTACATTATTTCATACAATATCTATAACTTAAGTAATTTCGCTTCAGTACCGAGATTAAACGCAGAAAAACTCTTGCCAACCGCTGTTTCTTTGGGCTCAAGAGGCAATTGAGTAGTAGAGCCCTCTTTCGAAAGACCAAGCTCACATTATATAAGACCTTGATCATTCCTGTTCTGCTGTATGACGCGGAAGCCTGGACTATCTCAAGAGCGCATGAAGACGCACTTGGTCTCTTCAAGAGAAAAGTTCTGAGTTCAATCTTTGGCCTTGTTTGCGTTGAAGGTTCCTGGAGAAGAAGATTCAACCACGAATCGTACGGGCTGTACAGCGACATGAGTCTAGTCAGGCGTCTACGGATTCAACGCCTAAGATGGCTAGGCCGTGTTGAGCGCATGGACAACACTGCTCCAGCCCGAAGAGTCTTCGAATCCGTACCAGTGGGACAACGCAATAGAGGACGACCACGAACCCGATGGCGCACTCAAGTGGAGAAGGACCTCAACCAACTTGGAGTGCGAAATTGTAGGCAGCTGGCTAAGGATCGTGACAGCTGGAGACGATTGTTGACCGAGGCCCAGGTTCACCCCGGACTGTAGCGCCACAAGAAGAAGAAGTAATTTCGCTGACATGTGCCAAGAGTGCTTTCAAATCACATCGATGTCGTTCCATTTTCCCTTATTAAATTTAGACTTGTTTTCACTTGAAACTTAATCGAAAGTAACGCACGATACTTCATCTATTGAACAAATTGAGGTTACTACACGATCTGTATCTCATTTTCCAAATAATACCAATTTAATAGCTTATTTAATGTGCAATTATATCCTCTCTTGTTTAACGTGAATGGTGCGAGTGGCTGTGTACACGTGTTTGGGCACATGCAAACTGTGTGAATTTTCTATGTAAATAGATAACGCGATACGTCTCTGTAAATAGAGAAATGTCCCCAATGTGACGAATATGAAAGTGAAACCGGAAAATAAATACTCTCCCCCCAGTAGTTCGATATTGCGGAGATTTTCAAAACATCGTAAAACATTCGGCGCCCTATTATCGCACAGTCTATACAAATTCGTAACACGAATGCAATTCCTCAAGGTTTCGTTAATGGTCAGTGAACTTCTGATTAGGTTTACACTGTTTGCTGTTGTCAACTTGTTTCTTTTACCTTTTGACTTGTGTCACAGATATGATACAAAAACGTATGCAACACACGTCCGACATTTGTGATATGAATCCAATATACTTTTTGATCGATATGAAGAAAGAATTTCATTGCCTATTACGCGTATTCACATATTGATGCATATTATGTGTGGAAATAAGGGCATCTCATATAAAACATAAGCCACGTAGGTCAATTTTCACCTCGGTAACATTGCGTACGCTGAACGACTTGTGATTGGACGGTTTAATAATGTATTTAAGTGAGTTGCTTGTGTTCTTGGAATGGAAAATTAGTCGTATTAAAGCATTTTTAATGGAGTAACCTGATTTACATGTATCTATGGCACAGAGACTTGGACGCTGTTGAAAGCGAATGAAGAAGCTCATGGTCGTTTTGAGAGAAAAAATCTGCGTGCGATCTTGGGTCTTGTTTGCGTTGATATCGTCTTAAGAATATTCAACCATTAACTGTACTAACTGTACGACATGCACCTATTTAAGCGCCTTCGGCTCCCACGCTTAAGATGGCTAGCTCATGTAGAGCGGATAGATACACAGCTCCGGCCCGAAGAGTCTTCGATACCGTGCCAGCGCAACAGAGGACGTCCCCGAACATGCAGGCGCTCAACCAACTTGGTGTGCGCAGCTGGATGCAGCTGACGAAATATAGTGTTGGATGGAGAGGCGTGTTGGTTGGCCAAGCTTCACCTCGGACTGTAGCGCCAATCAAAGAAGAAGAAGGAGATTGACAAGCGTACATGCCAGAACTGCTAGTTGTTTGACAGGTTGGCTGCGACAAACTATGCGAATGCCCAAAAACTTAACATTAAACTAAGGGTTTGCTTGGCAAGGAAGGGATAGTCTACCTCGTTACACAAACGGAGCTAAGTAGTACCTTATTTAAAAAAATAGTTTTAAAGCAGCTACCATTTGCTAACCTCAACAACGACTTCTTCTTTGTGCGGAAACTACATACCACGGCGGGCCTGAGACTCGACCAACTAGCCTGTGACGATTTTCGACTAGCTTCCTTAAAGCGGGCAAGGATGCGCGTGAGAATTTTCTTAGTTGATTTCTTTAAATGAACCAGATGCCATCACCTCGATAATGATCGAAGTCCACATGTAAATCTCATATTACCTAACTTCCCTCTGACCGAAGAATGAAAAGTGGAAATGAGTTTGTTCGAAATTGTGGCAAAATCATGAATGTTGTGCACCCTTTCGCGAAAACATCATGTATTTACATACCTAGCTCTTTTCCTCCTTTATAGCCAAATACATCTACCCGTTCCCCGCTTCAATGCAAGCAAATACCTCGTTAACGTCTTGCTGCATCCGATTAACTAACAACGACAATAAAAAGGTGACTCCAGTGCTTACATGTTTGTTTTGCAAGATCTTAGCAAGAATGTTTTTTAAGAAGTCACTTGGAATGGGTCGCCTTGTCTAAACCCTTTTTGATATTGAAAGTTTCACTGAGTATCGCTACCGAATGTCGTGGCCTGTGGTCTTGTGAATATGTGCGTCGACACCAACCTCGAAGTTCCGATCACTGGTCTGGTCGACGGCTTTACCTCTTTCGAGTCACTAACAATGCTCAAAAAGCACTTCTGTCTCGAAAAAGCTTTTCAAAACTTGACCGTTCGGAGTCGGCATAAAACTGGAGGCCCCATACACTCTTGAGAGCACAATAGCACTCATAGCACGAGTGGTGGCTGAGAAGCTCGGCCCTGGCCATCTACGGGCTATAGCGCCACCCATGCTGTTGTTTTTATTACATGGTTACCGAACTTGATGAAGCAGCGAGAGTTCTCCATCGTCATCCCGCTCAACCTGAAGAGTTTGCAAAACTACACATGACGGTGTATTGTGGAAATATATCGATGTTGACACAATCAGAGCCCTATTGTGGACCTATTAAACGATGCTGGAATTTCCGTTTCATGCGATCGTATTATAGAAATGAGCTGGACTCCAGCTTTAGTAAGGGGACCAGATTCAGATCGCGTGGAAAAACATGCCTGACTTATTGCCCCTTAATAGTCTTCAGTCTGCAAAGACATAGAGTCCATGGACATTTTGTTAATCTAAACAACAAATCGTTCCAACAGAAGAGGCTGGTTGGTTAAGATCGAAATTCATTCAGGACTGTAATTGTGTGAAAACTCATAGCTCAGCTTTTTCACAGTTTTGCCTTATGGAGCCTGATGGCCAATAGTCCAAACTACGCAGCTGAGCCTATTGGTTTCCAAAGCCTATTTGGCATTAATTGCTAAATGAAGGAGAGGACATAACCGCTATCTCTATGAGGAAGCAGCAGGATCTTGTCCAAACTCCGTATTGTTGCTCCACGAAATGATTGTGCCGAAGGAAGAGCCGTTTTTAAACTGTTGTGGGTCGGTGCAATGTCAACTTCAGCTCCTTTCGAGTCAATGACAATACCAACATTTTTCTGCCTAGAAAAAGTTCGGCTCACAATCGGCATATACATTTCGGTCCAATGCAATCGTAATATGGGCAGGGCATGTGTACGATAAAATTGCACAACACGAGTAGGATACTGTAGAAGCTGGGACCAGCTCTCTATGTACTACTGGCACAATTCCTAATTCTACCATGGGACACAAATAACTTCTCAGTCAATATCTAATTACCTACAACGTGATTTAATTCTTCTTCTTCTTTGGTTGACGCTACATTTCGGGGTGGACATGTTCTTCAGCCAACAAGCCTTTCCAGACAGCACGATCTTTCTCCAGCTGCCTGCAGTGACGAACAACACCATCACGATCAAGGACATCCTTTGCGACTCATATTGGAAGACTCTTCGGGCCGGAGTTGTGGTGTTCATACACTCTACAGCCACAAGACACTTAACTAGGCTCAAGCTGTTGTACAACCCCTACAGTTTGTGGTTTAATCATCTCCTCCTACGAAATGTAATTGCTTGTTTAATTTTTAAACCGTATTCTAGTAACGTCTTCACAAAAAACAGCCCACCCATCCGATCCACACAAATTTGACGTTTCCCCCTAACGCCAGCAGCGCCTCACTTTCTCACGGTAACATCCAAGAACTTCGATAGAATGTCATAATTGTTTTTATTTTCGTTTTCGTTTCGTGTCAACGTTGATTTTGTGTTTTTAAATTTTATTTCTTTTCGTTTCTTTATTTAGTTGTATTTATTATGTTCCTTTTATTTACACACTGTAACAACTAATTGTGCAATAAATCGTGTGTCCACATTAAACCGCCGCGATGATCACGCTCCTCAGTGAATGTCACTTTTGGACGACCAGAGACGAAATTCGGATCAAAGACACCGACTATGGGGCTTTTAAGTACCTGCGAAATCGCGATTACGATCCCGATAACATGCTCCAGCAGGCCAAGCGCGATTATGCCGAGAATCGTGATTGCCAAGTGCTGCTGAAGAATCATAAAAACTCGCGCCTCAAAGACAACATTAAGAAGCTGGACGAATTGCTGCAAACGCAGAAAATTGTTCATTCCGAATGGCGCACAGGATCTGTGCTACTAATTCTGTTTGCCAACGGTGTGATCGTTCACATATCAGTGGACATCTATGTGGGAGACATCCTCTGCATGGCATACGACAAGTACCTCATAGGGAAATTAGCTGCTGACGTGATCACCGATGGTGAGAAAGTGTTGACGGTCTGTTTTATGCTCACCTAATTCGTTGCAAAATTTTCTTTCTGTTTTTCGCTGTGCTCAGCAATTTTCACACGCCAGCATATAGTTCTGGCCTACAACACGAACCAGGTGACGGTGCTGCATTTGCAAAAGCCAAATATACGGGCAGCTGTGCCAGAAAAAATCGCAAACATGGATCCGAAGATATTTCACGTTCTCATACCGGGCACGTCTGAGAGAAAACTGGCTAGAAAGCTGGCCGTCAATCCTGGCTCGGATTTGATTGCCGTGTGGACGAAGAGCTCGCAGAATGAAGTGTTCCCGTGGCGACCGACGGTCCGGGATCAGGATAGGGCCAACATTCATGTGTTCAAGTTGCGAAAGTAAGAAGTCCAATTAGATTGTGTGTTCAGATTGGAAGATGCCCGTCATTTCAGTGCACAACTGGAGGCGATGTCGTATTGCTGGTCGGAGAATGACCCACTGCGGGTGGATTTTCTGCGTTCTAGTGGGAATCAGATATTCATCATCGAGGAGAAGGTCTCACGGAAGGGGGAGGTAAGCGCCGAGGTGTGTTCGTACGAGCTGACCGAGGGCAAAATGCAAAGGGCCATCATAACCTCGATTCCAATGGGAACACAAATCTGTTGCTTCGAGTTCAGTCCCGATCAGGAGAAGCTATTTCTGGGCACAATCGACCGGTACGTGTGTATACACGATCTTGTCAAGCAGACGAGCAGGTTCCTGCCGAAAATCGAAATCGTAAGTTTGCATGGATTCAGCTGGTAGCTCTTCGAATTAAGTGAAATTTGTCCTCCCGCAGATCCCCACCGAGTGCAGCTGGCATGCCGATTCGAGCGTCATAATGGTGGCCAATGACCGGGCGCAGTTCCAGTGTTTCGACATCGCCCTGCAGCCCATTGCCAACCAGCTGATCAGCGAGGACGTGACGCCGCTGAATCTGCTGGACCTCTCGCACTACTTCACCATCCAGCCCATGCTCTTGGACATGAACTTCAGTCGAAAACCCGAGTTGCACAGCTTTCCCTTCCCCTTCGCCCAAGCGGACTGCTTCCTCTTGCTGATTTTCGAGACGGGACCTGTTGCGTGCCTGAAATTCGTGTGCGGCTCCGGCATGGCTGGAGACTTCCACAATTCCGGCCTGACGGCGGACGTCATTTTGGACAAGTATCTCGCGATGACATACCTGGAGAAGGCAGTGAACCTCCTGCAAGCCATGAACTGGGAGACCTACGGAGCGATGTGCCTGATTTCCTTGCACAAAATCGCAAATTTCGTGTTCACTCAAAAGGACCTGAAGCGACATCGACTGGAGCTGCTCACCAAAGCCCTGAAGACCTTCACCGATGGACTGAGTGAGGAAACGAAGGATGAGTTCAGCGATCAAGTGTACGACATCAAGAGGAGGTTCTTCTTCTATCTGCTGCGGTAAGTGAGTGCGGACTACTGCCAGCGTTCACTTCACAGCTGTCTCCGTTTTTTTTTCCAGGAACAACCTCTTTCACGACGCATTTGACCTCGCAATGGACATAGAAGATTACGACCTCTTCATGGATCTTTTCCATGCGACGAGGTCCAATCCCGACTTCATTGACCTGTCAAACGAGGCGATTTCCCAAGCCGAACTGCTGTACGACGAGAGCTGCTCGGGCAGCAGTGACTCGGACTCCTCCTACTCCGAGTCCTCGTACTCGGACTGCACGTACGAAGAGACCAAGAAGCAGAGCGTGAGCAGCCACCGTGTGATGGGCCAGTGGAAGCACGAAAAAGCAGTGAGCACGCTCAAAAATTACGTCCCACCCCTGCCGTCGTTCAAGTCGAAAGTGTTCAACGCTGAAAACATCAAAATCAACATTCCAAAGCCCGAATTGAAAGTGTCCTTGTCCGCAGACTCCAATACGCTGTCATCCAGCCGGCAAGCGACCCTCAGTCGCACGCAGAAAGCCGCTCAAGAGCAGAGGATGGACGAGGCAAGTGGACCCAGCACAAGTCGGACAGCGATGATGCTGAGGAATGCGGACTACGCCCAACGAGTCAACGATTCCAATCGCTGGAGCCTGCAGCCGCAACACATTCCAAAGCCGGAGTTAAGAATGGCCGACCCCGAGGTCTCCAGCGCAAGCAAATCGGCGACATTGGTCCGAAACGGTCACATTTCCGACAGCAACTCCGAGCTCAGACCTCCCGAGCAGTACGCATCCCAAGAGCAGCAGCTTCTGGGGCCTCAAGACTACCGCGCAGACGACACGTACATGGGCCGAACGAACTTCTCAAAGGTACCTCAGGCCATTCCACCGCTGCCGGATCTGCGGAGCATGCAGATATCCTCGTCAAACGAAATCCCCCCGCCAGCAGCGTGGACGCAAGTGCCCGATCAAACTCTTGGCATTCCCATGATTCAGAACCCACCCACGCACCCCTACATGCCATCGACCTCTCACAACATCCTGCCACGTGCTTCGGCACATGGTCCCGGCTACGAAACGATGTCCCGCATTCCGGAGAACAGCGTATTCCAGCCGAAATTCTACCAGCATCCCCTGGTCTCGGGAACGATACCCCCAACTACGATGTTCACTCCAGTTGATGAACTTCCGGCCCGCCTGCCGATCAGAAAGCCAACTGGGTCGATTCTCTCGAACGGTTCAAGCATAGCGTCGAACGCCCCCTCAAGCAGTATGACCGCAGCCAATGGTGGCACGCTGCCTGTGAAGAAGGACCCGAGCGAGAAGAACAAAGTGAAGTTCTCCGACACAGTGCAAGTGGCTGTGGTTCCTGTAAGCTCGTCATGGAATCTTGAAAAATGTGTGTAATCACTGTTTGTTTTTTGTCGGCAGGAAATTCCCCGCAAAGAGAAACCCCAGCCGCCAAAGCGAAACGGCTACGTGCGACCGCGAAACTTGACGAACCCGAAAAAGGAGCTAGCCGACAGCTTGCCACTCTGTCATCCACACGATGATTATCTAAAGGATTTTGATCCTTTACCAGGTAAGTTCACTCAATGAGATGGTAAGGTGTGTGTTTTCCCAACAAGTGGCGTTCTCTCTTTCAGAAGAATCCTTCCCGCGGATGGCCAAGCTGTCATCGACAAAGGAGAACAACTCACAAGAAGAAACGAAAAGTAATCCGTCCATTAAAGTTGTCCACTTTGGAGTGGTGTAGCTGCTTCATCTCAACTCCAATCCGTCCATTTACCCACAAGAGAGCTTTATTGTTAGACTAGTTGAGAGGTTTTTACTCTTGTTTTTTTTTTTTACAGAAATCATTGCTTTTTTTATTTAAGTTTATGTACAGAGTAAATTATTTTTGTCTTTTTGTAAAATAAAGATAGGTTTTCATTGACGAGATGAAGAGCTGGTGTTTGTGTCTGTTTTTGGAGGGGGGACACTCTGATGAAGCGCACTTGTTTGTGGTAAAAGGCATTTTGAGACCATGTAGACAATGAACTAATCGAATTCTAGTCAGGGGTTTCTAAGCTCGCTTAGCTCATGACCTCTTTCACCAAAACGAGTGCACAACGAAAAGAAGTGCGTAGAAGCCCACACTCGGCACACTAACTATTTTAGAGCTGTCGCAGGGTTGTAAAGCCCGAACCAACGCCTATAGGGATAATCAAGGGAACGTCGTATTAGAATCACAGCCAATGCTCAGGATATAGATAGGAACCATTTCTGGAGTGGTGGCCCGTGGCGTTGTGGGTACGTGCGTCGAGCTCAACCTCGACGTCGTAGGTTCGATTCCAGCTCTGAGCGACAGAAATAATGTTCACGGCCCCACCTCTTTCGAGTCACTGACAATGCTCAGAGAGTATTTCCTGTCTAGAAAAAGCTTCTCAAACTTGGCCGTTCGGAGTCGGCGTAAAACTGTAGTTCCTTCCACTCGTGAGAGAACAATAGCACGCACAACACGAGTGGTTGCTGAGAAGCTAGCCCTGGCCCTCTACGGGCTGTAGCGCCACCCATATATTATTATTATTACATTTCTGGAGACAGCAATGAAGAACAAAATACCGTTGTCAGGCAGAACCCGAATGAAAGGGAAGATCAACAAGATCAACAATTCCGTCCACCTGACTCGGATAGAGTGGTGATAACTAAATCTAAACTAAAAACCAACAGCGCTGCTGAAGGTGGCAGCGTAGCGGACGTCGTCTTCAAAGCAGCGGGCAGCGATTTGGGAGAGAGTGTGCACCAACTTATCCGTCAAATATGGTCGGAGGAAAACATGCCCGATGAATGGAACCTCAGTATTACTTACCCGATCCTACAAAAAAGGAAGCCCCGTAAAATTGCGCCAGCTCTGGAGGCATTCGTTTTTTGAGCATCGCCTAGATATCTAGACAGTAAATACGCTTTGAGCATTGTCAGTGACTCGAAAGAGGTGGGGTCGTGAAAATGTTTTTCATCGCACAGAGCAGGAATCGAACCTACGACGTCGAGGTTGGGGTCGACGCACATACCCACAACGCCACGGGCCACCACAGGGATAAATTATAAGTGTACAAAAATAGTTATCATCGGCGACCAATAATTGCCTACTTCACAAGCCGCAATAAAGAATATATAGAATTTGTTGTTAGTGTATTTGTTGGTGGTCCGTGGCGTTGTGAGTATGTGCGTCGACCCCAACCTCAACGTTGTAGGTTCGATTCCAGCTCTGAACGACAAAAATAATGTTCACAACCCCACCTCTTTCGAGTCACTATCAATGCTCAAAGTTCGGAATCGGCATAAAACTGTAGGTCCCTTCCACTCGTTTGAGAACAATAGCACGCACAACACAAGTGGTTGCTGAGAAGCTAGGCCCTGGCCCTCTATGGGCTGTAGCGCCACCCATTATATATTATATATATGTTAGTGTATTTTACATGTAAATTGAAATTTATGCCTATTTATGCTTGCAAAAGAACAGACACACTGCCGTGTTCTGTGACCGTCTAAAAAACGTTCGTCAACAACCTGGTCGGTTCATGCCAGCGTGGCCTTAGGCCAGAAAAACGGATCATGGACCAAATATGTATTCACACTACGGCAGCTTCTGGAGAAAGCCCATTAGGGTTTAGAAAAGACGACGCTCTGTCAAGCGACTTCTTCAACATCATTCTTGAAAGAACTCTCCAAAACTCTGTTCAAAAATCACACACCAACGCCAGAGGAACAATATTTCAGAAGTCCGTCCAGCCACTCGTATATAGTAAAAATGAAAGACATGTGGCTGAGTTTCATATTTTTATTAGTCCTCTATACTCTTCTGTGCACCCACCCGTCGGCTCAGATCGAAGAACTCACAACAACTCGATCAGCGTTGATCCCACAATCATTCATGCACTCTAAGATGCTCTCCCTGATACGTGACGGAATGTGCTTATTCAGCATTTGTGCAATGATCTGCATTCGCTCTTGGAATAAACAAATGCATTGCAAAAATGCTATTACAGCTTATACAACATTGTGCACAGCTATCCATCACGCCGGATCGAGACAATCGAATGCAGTGTTGGATATCTATGTTGAGGGGGAATTTGTGTGGTTCTGTTACGGATTTAGGGTGAGGTTATATATGTGTCTATTTGTCGAAGATATTGATGACATTGTCAGAAGAACACAGCCGGATGTGTGTGGCACTGTTGTGAGTATTGCGCCATCGGGTTCGTAGTCGTCCTCTATTGCGTTGTCCCACTGATTCGGAGTCGAAGACTCATCGGGCTGCAGCAGTGTTGTCCATGCGCTCAACATGGCCTAGCCATCTTAGGTGTTGAATCCGTAGACGCCTGACTAGACTCATGTCGCTGTACAGCCCGTACAATTCGTGGTTGAGTCTTCTTCTCCAAGAACCTTCAACGCAAACAGGACCAAAGATTAAACGCGAAAACGAATTTTTCTCTCGAAGAGACCAAGTGCGTCTTCATCCGCTCTTGAGATAGTCCAAGCTTCCGCTCCATACAGCAGGACAGGGATGATCAAGGTCTTATATAACGTGAGCTTGATCTTTCGAAAGAGGGCTCTACTACTCAATTGCCTCTTGAGCCCAAAGAAACAGCGGTTGGCAAGAGTTGTACTGCGTTTAATCTCGGTACTGATGTTGTTCGCACTATTTACTTGGGAGCCAATGTAGATATAGTCCTTTACTACCTCGAAGTTGTAGCTGCCTATGGTGACGTTCTGACCGAATCGTCGATGTTGTGTGTCCTTTCTTGATGACAGCATGTACTTTGTTTTGTCCTCATTCACCGCTAAACCCATTTTTGCCGCCTCTGTCTCAATACAAGCAAACGCTTCATTGACGGCTCGCTGAGTTCGGCCAATCACGTCAATGTCGTCCGCGTATGCTAGCAGCTGAACGGACTTTTGGAAGATCGTGCCTCTAGTATTGGCGTGTGAGTTTTGCACGACCTTCTCAAGTACAATGTTGAGAAACTCACATGACAGCGCGTCGCCTTGCCTAAAACCTTTTTTGACATTGAAGGTCTCGGTGAGTTCGTTACCGACCTTGATGGAGCAGCGAGAGTTCTCCATCGTCATCCTGCACAATCTGACGAGTTTGGCAGGAATGTCAAAACTCGACTTCAGTCTCGATATCGCTACCTTGACTTCGTTTAGATCGGGGGGACGGAATTCTCTTCTATCGTCGTCCATTGCGTGGAGTGGAACATTCTGCCTGACAGCGGTTTGGTGTCCTCTTCGCCGTTAAGCAGTCTGCAGAAGTGATCCTTCCAGATTCTCGACTGCGACTCTACTGCGAGTTGTGCCTCTTCGTTCCGACAGACTTCTGTCCGCTGAGGCATGGACTTTGTTAAAAGCGCACGAAGAGGTTTTTGGTTGCTTTGAAAGGAACTTTCTTCGTGTCATATTCTGCATAAATGGTGGCTGGAGGAGGAAATATAACGAGGATCTGTACTAGCTGTTCAGCGACATCGATTTAGCCAGAAGGGTGAAGATCCAACGATTGATAGCTAGGTCATGTAAAGCGAATGAAAACCAATGCTCCGACCCAGAAAGTCTTCGATTCCGCCCACCAAGAATGATGCAGTAGAGGAAGACCGCGACACAGGTAGCACACGTATGTGAAAATCCGTTTATTCATCCAACTATGCGTTCGAAACTAGAGAAACTAGTGGCAGCTACCTAAATATCGGCTTGGTTGAGGCCCACCTCGGACTGCAGAGCCCACGTTAAGTAAACATTTCTGCCCACATCAGACGAACACGAATGACAAATGTATTAACTTTGCTACACTCTCAATAGCAACATCCTCAAAGCGAAGGCAGAAATCTGCCGTGAAACACATCACAACCATCGATTTTGTATATAAACAATCTTTATTGCTCCGACGACTACTTCTTTTTCGCTGCTTGCATTTCCTCCAGTTGCGCCTTCAACTCCAACAGATCCTTATCCGGCACATACCGCCTCTCTTCGCAGTCATCAGTGTGCTCTTGTACAAGTAGATTAACACCTTCGGGCAGTGCCGCCTGGGCGATGCGTAAGAACACCGGATAAACCGGAGCACTGACGTCGTTGAGTTGAATATTCCTCTCGTACATGGTCAGCTTGTACTCACCATCAACTATCGTCGAATTCGGACGGAATCGTTGCACTTGCGACTGTTGCGGGGGTAGGGCATAGCTGTTGATTGTTCGTATCAGTTTTTCAATAACTCCCCCTCTGTCACTTGCACTTACCAATCGACAATATCGAAATCTAGATATTCGGCAACGCTGTGTAAATAACGCTGATATGACTCCAAAATGGGATAGTCATACCCCTTGATGGACACATTGATGCTTTCGTACTGCGGGTACTTTGGTTTCAGGGACTAGAAAATAAGGAGATTGTAATTTCGAAGCATACGGAGGTACATTCATAATCCTACATCCAAGTAATCTGGCTCGTAGATACTGTAACCTTTTGTTGATGTAAGACGGCTCGGGACCGATGACAGTTGCCCGGCAATCAGTTTATGTGCAGTTGGAATGATCTGAAAGCCATTAATAAAAATCGGTAAGTGTATGAAGTTCGATTTTAATTAATATTTTATTCAACAAATACCTTCCTAAACATCCTGGCTAATATTTCGATTCCAAAACAAGAAAATTGGGGTTATGTAAGTTGTGTCTGCTGTCATTGAGGAGACTTGTTCGTTTTGAAAACTTTTTGTCCGTTTCATTGTAGATTTCTGTGACAAGCTGTTACATGTGCGATTTGTGACTTACGACTCTTACAAATTACTTTGTGTAATCTCTTTTGTCTCAAGTCCCTTGCCAATTTATCAGCGATCAGCGTATCAGCGAAGAATTTAGCATGTATAAAATCCGCCTTAGCATGTATGCATACAAAAACTTGCACATTTTATGCCTCAGTCAAAAACGTGCCGCTCCATCGGCCCTTGAAAGTTGAACTTATTTACGAAAATAGAAATAAGGAATTTCTCTTATTTCTCTGCCAGGTGCCAGGCCACAGAGAGATTTGTGGCAACTTTCTTCTAGCGGTCGAAGTTTGTCACTTATACTCCAGAGGATTTTAATAAGGGTACATCTTCGTTCATCTGCAGACCGTTGCTACGAAGGACAGAACCAACAAACACGAGAAACCGGCGCCATGCATACATGACCATGTGCAGCATTTGAGACCTCTTTCCTGTGTACATTTGTGGTAAAGAATTCGCATCAAAACCGGCTAATAGACTGAAAATACACATGTATTAGAGAAATATGCATTCAGGAAATTCCTTCACACCGCCCTCATTCTATTTCTACAGAAGTACTTACAGACATATATCATCTACTTCGAAAATCAAGCATCAATTATGGCACTCGAATCATCACTCTTAACATCGAAATTGGTAAGACTCTTCCGTATGTCTCTTAACGAGATATCAAGACAATGCAACCTAACGGTGTACTGGGTTCTTGAACATAGAGATATTCCAGACCAGACAAGCCAGCCAGAAATGGAAAAACAAAGGGCCTGTTCGGAAACGCAAACAAACAAACAGTGGACCAAGGAGTTAAAACAACTGGGTGCCAATAGAAACTAAAGCAACTTAGGTCACAGAGTTAGCGATCGGCAGTACGCTTGAACGAAGCAACAGCCTGAAACATGTCTATGGTGTGGTAAACAACGGCCATACTCAGTTTAGGAAGTAAAAACCTATGTAACCTAGGAGAAGTTCTTACAGGACATTGTCCTATGGGTAGACGTACCCCTAGACTAGGTTTACCACACAACGATTTCTGCAGCAGATTCATGGATGTAGAAGAACGTACTCTGCAACTGCCTTGCATTTTCCTCCATCAGGGAGGGGACCCTGGGAGAATACTACTTAAACAAATAAACGGACATATCCGATGGATGTCAACGTTGGTCCAAAAAATAAAATGGGTCCAAGTGTATCGAACAGTAACACGCTTAGTGGCAACACAATGGAAATCTGGGTCTAAGTCAATCCGTAGCTGATGATGGTAGCCACTACTTAACCTCGCGCTTCTTCCAGACACAATCTCTTAAGCAAATTGTAGATGGTCGCTTGGCACAGGATGCCAAACAACTCTCTAGACTACGCTAGACCCTTAGCGATTGGCCTCATCTTTGAACCCTCACCGAAGTGAAAATTGGGCATTGCACCATCAGAACTCATACCTCAGCTTTCCCCAGACTTCTGTAGAAGCTGTAGAGACTATGATGAGAAGGAAACCATTGTACACCTGTTATGCAACTGTAGCGCTTTATCATCTCAAAGATACAAAGTTTGGAAGTCCACCACTTCAATAACCTGGCTTAACGAAGCAAGACTCGGCCTTCTTGTTCGCTCGTCAAAAGCCCTAACTTGCTTACGGAATAGTCACAGAACCGCGTGGTAACACAATGGGTCATAAGTGCGGCTTCAGTCACCCCGAACAGCAGTCAGCCACTTCAACCTGACTTAACTTTGAGAAGAATAGATAAACATCATGTGGACTTGTCAGAAGATTAATGCAGAAAACGTCACGAATTCTTCAAAGGCTGAATGAATCAAGAAGAAATAAAAAGGATTTAACACCTCCTCCTGCTGCCAAGCTGTGATTTGCCGCCAGCGTCACTTGACTTTATCCTTTCATCAGCTCTTAAAGGTGGTAAAGGGTGTCAGAGTTTAAACTTGTTTGAGGCTAAGTTCTCTGTCGAGTGTGTTTAGAGGAATCAAAACTTAATTCGAATCCCTAATCAAAAGTAGAAAGTGGATTTCGAAGCGTTGACAAGCGACTTATGCAGGCACAGGCGTCTGCACTTAGCCTCTGTCAATGAACTCCTACTCTCACCTCCCCGTGGTGAAATCCGGGAGCCGAGCACCTTCGACTGAAGATGGGGTACCCAACCCCCGTGGGACGTCATTGGCGGCTGCAAACGAGAGATGGGGAGAGTGGATGAGTCTGTATCAGGGCTCATTTTCTTAACGTTGGCTAATCTGATGATAAGCTCCTCCGCCGCTATCCAGAACTACCTGGTACATCCCCTTTTAGAGCTACTCTGACATATTCGGAGCTCAGATCTAAAAGGTTGCCTTCAAGGTCATATCGGGATTTTAGAGTAGAGTTGGCGGCGGAGGAACCCTATCATATAGGGTCAACGGCGGCACTCACAACCGCAGCCAGGTTACCGATACCGGAGTCGTCCGGATGACTTGCCCAAGGGTAAAATAAATGGGCTTGGCCTCCCAGTTGGGGGTTGTGCGTGGGGTTAAAGCCCTCACCACGTAAAAAACAATATGTTGAGAGTATGTGAGACGACCAATTGCCTCGGATACTGACAGATTTACTGTTGACGATCCCAGAAAACGAACAAATGACCATGTTTTTCGGTTCTGCACGTGGAATGTGAGGTCTCTTAACAGGCCACGTGCAGCCGAAGGACTCGCGGAGGCCCTTGACTGCTATAAAGCAGATATCACCGCCATCCAGGAAGTGCGATGGAATGGGCCGGGCAAGAAGAAGATGAAAAACTGCGACATCTACCACGGTGATTGCAGCAGAGAGAGGCGCTTATTTGGAAGTGGATTTGTTCTTCGAGGCAGACTTAGGCAAAAAGTCTTAAGCTTTGTCTGTAAAAGCGAACCCCTCATAACAATCCGCATCAAGGCTAAATTCGACAACATCAGCCTGATTTGCGCCCACGCCCCGACAGAGGACAAAGATGATAGTAGCCAAGATGACTTCTATGATCTCCTAGAAAAGACATACGATCCCAGCTTTGACACCAAGATCAGGGCCTAGCTTCTCAGCTACCACTCGTGTTTTACGTGCTAATGTTCTCTCACGAGTGGAAGGGAACCTACAGTTTTATGCCGACTCCGAACGGCCAAGTTTGGGAAGCTTTTTCTAGACAGGAAATACTCTTTGAGCATTGTCAGAGACTCGAAAGAGGTGGGGCTGTGAATTACTTCTTGTTCCTCTGAGCTGGAAGCGAACCTACCAAGTAGAGGTGGGGATCGACGCACATACCCATAACGCCACGGGCCAAAACAAATTAAATTTTCATTAGACAGTTCTAATCAAATTAGATCATACACTTCCTGTAAAAACAGAAGACGCGTTTTATTGCAAGAAAATTAATTTTCCCTAAAAATAGATAATTTAAAAAGTGGCAACACTAAAACAACACCTATCATCCTCTCTTTCCCTCATGTCGCATATCACGATTAAACGTCAACGAAAATTTTTTTTTGTGTGTAGTTTGTTGAGTGGTGGAAAATAAGGCAAATATCAGAATTTCTTTCAAAATGCCCAAGTGGAAAATTATTGAATTCCTTGTCCTGTCGTCAATTTTATGCTACGCAAATGGCAAATCTGAGCAAGGAAAATCAGACATTGTCCTAACAGCTGTAAGTGAATCCTCCCGGCCAGTGCGTAGTGGTCAAAACTTTATTTCAAAAATCGCACATGCCATTTTTTTCCTCTGCCCAGTCGAGCTACCAAACATATTCCATTCGAATCAGTTTTTCTTATCGATTTAAGCCATTCAGACATATCTTTATGCTAAACTATCAGATCTAAACTGATGCATTGGAATAGAATAACAACTTGTAATATTTTCTTTTGCTAGGCGTCCAATGTCGCCAAAGTGGAGAAGACACTTTTTGCCGGCTCGAAAATCATCCTACAAAGTGAGTTCGATTTGTTGTGCAGCTCTTATCAGAAATGGGAAATACATTTTCATCATCATTTCGTTCTAGTTACCTGTGATTCAAAGGAAACCGGAGCGAAAGTCACTATCTTCTGGACGCTGACCGAACGACTGTGTCTGATCGATGAAACGAATAATGTAAACAATTAGCAGTTTGCACAGTTTTTTCAATTGTTTATATGCGAGCGTGTTTTTTTTCTCAATCTTTGCAGTATGAACAGAGGTATAGGCCCAGTCAACCGAATGAAACAATGCAAATCAAGTCGGAGCCAGCGGTGTATGACTGCCAGTCGGGGGGGCACATCATTTTGCCAGAATTCCATTTCAGTAGTGACGCGGCAATAGTTCCCCAGCCAGAGCAGACAACACCAGCCGTGAAAAAGATTAAACAAATCGGACCGGTGAGTGAGCGGGGTCAGATGTTTCGCTGGAATATCAACAATCTTTGATGGATTAGGGCAGTAAAGTGCTCGTATATGTATGTAGGCTAGGCACACATATTTGTGTTACTGACCTTCATGGGTGTGGTGTGGGCTTATTGACTGACTAGACAACACACGTTGAACGGATGTTGTATTAGTCACAGTTTTTTTTCCCCTGTCAATTGCACCGAAGTCAAAAAAGAAGATAACACAAATGTCTGTTGTTGTCAATGATGAGCTTAAATGCGTTCTAATGTCATGACGTTGCCACTTCTGTTTGGCAGTAGGTAGCAAAATTCATGACTAGAGTGTGAATCAGAACCGGTTACGTTGCAATACATGAGAGGTGGATGTTGCACTTACAAGAGATGATGCGACAGCCTATGGCGATATGTCTTATTAATGGCAGCAACGATAGCGGCCCCTGGTCTTAAACGTTATCCAAAATCAATTTAAGTTATCAAAAACAAACACACATGACGAAAGGGAAAATATCGCATGATTCACTCGTTTACAGTCTACTATTTTGTGTCAAAGTTCAAAGTCTGGCAACTGCTGCTCATGGTGCTGAATTCAGACACGGACAAAGCATTGGGTTAGACATTGAGTGTTAAATTTGACCTCTTATCTACACCGTGACGTACTAGGTAGCGTACATCGCCATGATATCGCTAGATGGGTGGGGGTTTGTGTGGTGATAGTTCATGCCGCAAAACTACGTATTCCAGACAACACACATCGTCCTAATTGCAACAACGTTGTTGAGAGGGAGGCCTTGCCGCATTTTGTTTGCACCTGCCCGGCTCTGGCTAGAAGCAGACTTCCTTCTTCAACTCACTTGATGAGAATTCTTGAAAAATCAATTAGGGAGCTAATGTCCTTCTTAAGTGCCTTAAGTTGGATTTAAAGATATCTCAATTATATACTTCACATATAACTCACCAGAGCTGTGGCATTAGGCTAGGTTAAGTTGAAGTGGCTCACTGCAGAAGGGGATGACAGCAGTCACACTTAGGCCAGCTTAGACCCATTGTGCTACCCCTCAGGTCTATGCATATTCCGCAAACCATTTTGTGCTTTTGATGAAGTGGAGATAACCGACTTTTACGTTGCTTAGATCGGCCAGGTTATTAAAGTCATAATCTTCCAGAAGTCTGTAGCTACGGGATGAGAGAGCACATAGCAAGTGTACAATGGTTTCCTTCTCGTCCTCTACAGGTCGTTGGCCAATCCTCCTTGAATCACTGACAGTGGTCGGTGAGTACACTTGACTAGATAAAAAACATATCATATTCGTTCTTGGGTGTGGTCAAGTCATGAACGAGCAATAGCGGGCACAATAAATGTGGTTATTGTGGAAGCTAGCTGTCGAAGGTTCACCACGGGCTGCAGCACCATAGCACTCTTAATAATTCTCGATAAGTCACTTGTGAGTTGTGGTTTCTATTTGTATGCACAGTGTCCGTTTCTTACTTCGATAAGGGTCATTAGTGCGGGTCTTCTGATTATAGGCAGACTGAGTGACTGTTTTAAGTTAAGTGATGGCCATATATAAAGGGTGATTTTTTAAAAGCTATAGGAACGTTTTTCAAAAAAAAAAAAACACATCAAATTCAGAAAAAATGCATGAAATCTTTATTTGAATCGATACAGTCCATATAATTTAATGTTTAAAGATTATTTCATGCAAATGTGCCTCAAATGGTCCATTCGCTTATTCCAATTTTGGCATACTCTTTTCAACACTTCTGCCGGTATCTCACGAATAAGTGCTTCAATGTTGTCTTCCAATGCGTCAATTGAAGCGGGCTTGTCTGTATAGACATGAGCTTTAGCATAGCCCCACAAAAAGTACTCTAAAGGCGTTAAATCGCAAGATCTAGGCGGCCAATTGACCGGTCCCGACCGTGAAATAAAATGTTCACCGAACTCGCCTAGGTCCATTGTTGCGCGTGCTATGTGGCATGTGTCACCGTCTTGTTGAAACCACATGCCATGCAAGTCAAGCTCTTGCATTTTGGGCAAAAAAAAGTTGGATATCATCTCACGGTAGCGCTCACCATTCGCAGTTACGTTACGATTCGCATCATCTTTGAAGAAGTACGGTCAAATAATGCCACCAGCCCATAAACCGCACCAAACTGTGACTTTTTCTGGATATATTGGCTCTTGCAATCCTTCTGCCTGATATTCACTCCAAAATCGACAATTCTGCTTATTTACGTACTTATTGAGCCAAAAATGAGCTTCGTCGCTGAACACAATGAACAACAAAAAGCGCGCTATGCGCTAAGCACGCACTTTGATAATTAATATTCAATAATTTGCAAGCGATGTTCGTTTGTAAGACGATTCATGGTTAAATTACAGACCAAACTAAAGATGTTTGACAGTGAAACAAAACGCGAAACGTGAGTCAGCTCTTTAAACCAGTGTTGCCAAAAAGATAATAGCTAAAAAATCACCCTAAATTTCGTTTTAAGGCAATTCTCGCAATTTGTGGAGGTTTTGACGATGTCCAGGGGTTTGATTGCGGCGTCTACTTCAAATAGATGTATTTTTTAGCATGCTCATATTACATTGTTCTTGAGCCAGAACATCGAGACTTCGTTAAATTTCTTGGGCGCTGGCTATTTTATAGTTGTCTCGAATATCCAATATCAAGTAGTCTGGGATAAGTCAATTTGTGGTCGTCATTCGTACATGCGCATGATTCAGTCTGTGTGATATTTCTTTTTTCACATAGCCTCCATTCAACAAATTTCTAATGGCTTGCTATATTCTACATTTCCGCGACGTCATGCACGAACTCTTTTCTATCTTTAATAGCATCATGGTCATACACTGCAGGTCCAGTCAATTCTGGAAGCCATTTTACAAAGCATTCATCTTGCTTGACACTATTGCTGCTTATTTTGACCAGATTGTCGAAACAGTGGGCTCCTAAGTTTTTGGGAGGAAAAGGCGCTACTTACGCATGGAATGTCCACAATAGTTTTCGACGACCTAATATTTTCTTCGGCTATCGAATTTTGTTAGACTGTCTCAGTGATTCGTCGTCATTTCATGAAGGTATTCGAGTTAAAAATTTGGTTGTGCAGATGATTTATAGAGGCCGGCTCTTTGCTTATGACGAAGCTTCCTTAATCGTAACAATTTCAGCCCTAATCAAGCTCGTTCGATGATCGAAATGGTTATTGAATGTCCAAATCCTCGGTGTCGACAACAGTTTCTACGCCTCCGTGCGTTTTTAAGTCGCCTTCGATAGGCTAACTACCTGTTGGGTCATAAGAGGGTCCTGACTAAGAAGTTCTTTTTGAAGAGAAACCCAGACGGCAGAAGTTGGGCTTCAAACCTGTAGAGAATGAGTGACTGAATCGCTAAAACTGACAATAACGACAAACGAAGTTCTGTTCACTCTTGCAATGATGTCAGTCTAATCGCTGTTCTGCATATCGGCTATATTTCGTGTGGGAAAGTTAGAATTAGGTTTAAATGGCGTTCCGCGCACGTATAATAATTGACAGCATCACCACCATCCATCGTGGTGCCCCGTGGCGTTGTGGGTATGTGCGTTGACCCCAACCTCGACGTCGTAAGTTTGATTCCTGCTCTGTGCGACGAAAAGAATTTTTTTCTAGAAAAAGCTCCTCAAACAAAGCCGTTCGGATTCGGCATTAACTGTAGGTGCTTTCCACTCGTGAGAGAACAATAGCACGCACAACACGAGTGGTTGCTGAGAAGCTAGGCACTGGCCCCCTATGGACTGTAGCGCCACCCATATTAAAAGTGAAGTCCACTACGTGCCTGTGTAGTGATACGATAAGCCAGCGCATCGTGCGAGGCTGTAGTATACACCTGCAACCAGCGACAGTGCAAAGCTTTTCAAAGGATCTTGGATATCTACCAACATATTTTGCAATCGATGAAGCAACACATGCCTGTTCAGTGTTAGCTGCATGCCGTGCAGATAGAGTATTGAAACAATTGTGATCCAACACCAAACCATAGATGTCTGCCCTGGTACAGCGACGGATCGAACATGGGCTCCGGAGTGGAAGCAGGCTTTTTTTTTTTTACTCACTAAAGGTCACCGTACCTGTAGTGTCGAGTCCTACCGTGTTCCAACCCGCCATTCACACCAGAATTTTCTTTAAGGGTTCTTGAATTTCAGTCTGCTCAGACAAGCAGGCAGCACTCAAGGCTTTATCGTCCAACCCATTGAACTGTGAAATGGTCAAAAACTGTTTCAAAGCACTAGACGCTAGGCACAAATTAAACTTAGTTGGATTACAAGCAACGCATCCACAGACGAGCTCACAGGGCTGTGTCGGGATCTGAGTTCATAGGTTCTAAACCTAATGTCAATTGGACAGCAGCTACAACGCTGAATATCGGATGTGAACTTCGGCTAGAACAATGTGAACAATGGGCCAATTCTGTTGGTCTTAGGCAATTCAAACATTTAATCAAACCTGCAAGGAAATACACCGTCTGAGCAAGGGAGGCATTAGATAGCCACTGTGGCGTGAATTACCACCTTAAGACATTAAATCTGTGCAAAGGCATGGTTTCTTCGCATTGCCTCGAAGAGCACGTCTCGTGCGAATATCCGAAACTAATCTTGTAGAGCTTAAAACTTGCACTACTATGAATGTGATATTTGTCATTAGTGTAGCAACACGTCTATTGCCTCCTCTAACCCTCCCTGCAATAGACCTGTCCCAGTGTCGTTGCCATCTACGACATTGGTTGTACAAGAGCATTTTCGGTGTGATGTTGCTTTCCAGTCCAATTGTATAATGTTAAGAGGTCCATCGGGTGAATTTAGCGCGAACTTAACCTCCAAACCAGAATTTCTTTCCATTTTCCTATGTAACTCACATCAATTAAACCTTTACAAATCTCTCCTAGGTATCGAATTCCGTTTTCACAATAACCAAGGATGGAATCTATGACTTCGCGTTGACAATAGAACCAGTGAACAACGTTCCCTTCTTCGCGCCAGTACACATTGAACTTCCAGGACCGCATGGTTACTTATCAGCCATCGAATGGCCACTTCTGCCGGTAAGATTAAAACAGTTAAATTAAGAGATTGACTTTTCATTTGTGCTTATTCCTGCAGTTCTATGGAACAATGTGCCTGGTGTACGTGATATACGGCATCAGTTGGCTGATAGTGTCCTTCTTGCAATGGCGCGATCTGCTTCGAATTCAGTTCTGGATCGGTGGTGTTATTCTCTTGGGAATGCTGGAGAAGGCGGTCTTCTACGCCGAGTATCAATCGATCAACTCCAAGGGAGTCTCAGTGCAGGGTGCTGAACTGGCAGCTGAAATAGTCTCATGTGCCAAGCGTACACTTGCACGAATGTTGGTGATCATTATGTCTCTGGGCTTCGGCATCGTCAAGTAAGTCACACAAGATTGGAAAAAAGAAGAGAATCACCATCAATCCAACTTTCAGACCACGACTGGGACCAATGTTGCACCGAGTGGTTGGAACTGGGGCGCTGTACTTCATTCTGGCTTGTGTTGAAGGGTACTTACGCGAAATGCGCACAAAGAACGACCAGAGGCATGAACTGCTTGTGGCGAGTATACCACTAGCCGTGTTAGATTCGGGAATTTGCTGGTGGATCTTCACATCGTTGGTTCAGACCACAAGAACTCTTCGATTGAGAAGGTAAGACAATGCACCAGAAGTTACCTGAGAAATGGGCTGACCAAGATCGGTTTCTTTGTTTCAGAAACATGGTAAAGCTGTCGCTGTATAGACATTTTACCAACACACTGATCTTCTCAGTGATAGCCTCTGTGATCTACATGATGTATTCCATTCGATTACGCAAGACACAAAACTGCTCTCCGGTAAGTTAACTGCTATAAACAGCTGGGCACACCAGAAGCACGTTGAATCTTGGTTGTTTTCCTTTCTAGGGATGGAGAGACATTTGGGTGGACTTCGCCTTTTGGCATGTACTTTTTTCAGTACTTCTCTTGGTGATTATGATTTTGTGGAGACCCACAAATAACAATCAACGATACGCCTTCACTCCACTGTTGGATAATCCTGAAGATGAAGACGATGATGGTAAGTTCATTTGCATTTTGTTTGAAATTCATTTTTATTGAAAAACGTAGACGAGAAGGGCATGCGCAGTGTCTAATGTGGTCTCAAATGTTCGTCCGGGTTCCTTTTGTTTGTCAATAGCAAAGACATATTTCTTGGAGCATCAGATATAGTTGCCGTGGCATCGTCTGGCGTTTAGTTCGATTACAAGAATATTTTTCACGGCAGCAGGTATCAATAACCCTTTCTGGTCCTCTCAAATAATGTGGATTACTTGATCTTTTAAGAGTTCTCAATAAAAAGAAGCTGCGACTCCTAGCCTGTCATAGAAAGTTATAGAGGACAAGATTGTAGCGTTCTCAAAAGAAGATGCATGAGAACAGGTGTGAGTTACAAACTTACGATGTGCAAGAGTTCTACGAACAGAGATGTAGACCGGGTTTCTAGATGACCTATAAATCGAAGCACTCGGTCGAAATGGAGTAACGCTTCTGGCAGGATTCTTCTTCTTTGTGTGGCGCTACAGTCGGGAGTGGACCTGGACGTCAACCAACATGCCTCTCCAACTAGCGCGATCTCTGGCTAGCTGTCTCCAGTTTTGCACACCAAGTTGGTTGAGGTCCTTCTCCACTTGGGTGCGCCACTTTAAACGCGGGCGTCCTCCGTTGCGTTGCCCGACAGGTTCGAGTTCGAAGATTCTTCGGGGCGGAACTGTGGTGTCCATCCGCTCTACATGACCTAGCCCCCGTAGGCGTTGGATCCGTAGACGCCTAACTAGGCTCACGTCGCTGTACAGCTCGTACAGTTCGTGGTTGAATCTTCTCCTCCAGTACCCGTCAACACAAACAGGATCAAAGATCGTGCGTAGAACTTTTCTCTCAAAGAGACCAAGGACTTCTTCATCCGCTTTCGAGATTGTCCATGCCTCCGCGCCGTATAGCAGGACTGGGATGATCAGGGTCTTATATAGAGTCAACTTGGTTCTTCGAGAGAGGGCTCTATTACTCAATTGTCTCTTGAGCCCGAAGAAACAGCGGTTGGCAAGAGTTATCCTACGCTTGATCTCGGTACTGATGTTATTTGTACAGTTTACTCCGGAGCCGAGGTAAGTGAAGTCCTTGACTACCTCGAAGTTATAGCTGCCCATTGTGACGCTCTGTCCACGGCGTCGATGTTGTATGTCCTTTTTTGAGGACAGCATATACTTCGTTTTGGATTGTTTCTGGCAACTGTCGATATGGGGAATGAAGAGTAATGCTTTCTGCATACAATCAAAATCCTACAAGGACCTTCATACCGCTGTCAGCAGAATACTCCACTCAATCTGGACAATGATAGACGTGAATGCTGTCTAGGTCTGGGAGTCGAGGTTAAATTCCAACAAATCTGCTGGTGTGAACTCATGCATGGCATTTTTTAAGCAGCAAGAAATGATCACGATGGACGCATAGACCAGTTTATCTGTACGATGTCATGTAAGATAAAAAAAAAAAAATAATAATAATATGGGTGGTACTACAGCCCGTAGGGGGCCAGGGCCTAGCTTCTCAGCAACCACTCGTGTTGTGCGTGCTATTGTTCTCTCACAAATGGAAGGGAGCTACAGCTTTATGCCGAATCCGAACGGCTTTGTTGGACCTTTCTCCAGACAGAAAATACTCTTTAAGCATTGTCAGTAACTCGAAAGAGGTGGGGTCGTGAAAAATGTTTTCTGCGCACAGAGCAGGAATCGAACGTACGACGTCGAGGTCCTATGCAACAAGGACTGTGTTACAGCCTTGCTAAATGTAACTGATGACGTACGAAAAGCCAATGACGAAGATAAACCGACCTTATTAGGCTAACTTAACTTTTAGAAACCATTGCACAGTGTAAACCCATCCATATTATGTCACAAACTGTCCACCCAATTCAACATATGTGGTCCTACAAATAAATTAATCTTCTCGTACCTTACTAACCGTACTCAAGCTGTTTTTATATAACTAACAAACTCACTGTGATATCTACAATGGAGTACCTCAAGGTTCTATTCTCGTTCCGTTACTATTCTCAGTGTTCATTAATGATCTTCCTAAAGTTTTGTCGTATTGCAAATTTCATATACATGCAGATGATGTTCAAATCTACCTTAGTTTTCCTTTTGGTATGGTTGAAGATTCAGTTGCTAAATTAAATCACGAGATGTGCTCGATAACGAAGTGGGCTGAAGAAAATGCTCTCAATGTCAATACTGACAACACCAAAGTCATACCATTCTCAAAACATCATCCCTCTCTTTCAAACTTCCCCCCATGTAATTAAACTCGTTTATTGTCGAATATGTAACCAGTGTTAAAAATCTTGGTATAATCTTGGTGAACTAAGTTGGACTGACCATACAGACAGTATAGTGTCGAAGGTTTGTCGATTAGCAAACTTATACTCTCTATCAGTGTCAAACTAAAACTTGCGCCTCTATTTTTTTTCTCTCTCATTTTTGTTTTGTTCTTAATTAACAAAAATGTTTGAAACTAGCTTAACTAACTTAACAAATGTTCTTACACCAAACCTACTGACCCGTAGGTACGGGTACTCTAAGCTATTCTAATCGTACATTTTTTTGTGTATTTAATTTAACCTTAAACTAACTTAACCTGCATTCAAACTTAAGACTGTCTTAACTATGTCCGTAACAGTACGAACGCGTGTATATACCAGGGCGTATATGCGCCGCGGTGCACACTTTTTTGTATTTTTATTTTCTTACGACTACCTTAAATCTATGTAAGTTGGCCACCCTGGTCAACTACCGAGTCATTTAGAACAGCCAGCGGCGGCGGGGACTGGTTTTGGTGTAACCACCAGTAAAATTGCCGTTCTTTGGCAGACTCTCTCTTGTCTCGAGTAGGGATCGCTCTGCTGAACCGGAGGAGATCCTCGCGACTGCGAGCGACATCCCGTTCGTATTGAAGTCGCCTGTCCACTGTTCGGCGTACGACGTGGAAGATAACAGGGCATCCGTACGGATCCTGTATTAGGCCAATTGTGTCGAGATAGAGGAACGCCTCGGGAGGAATAAAGCCGGTAAGGCGCACTCTCTCATAGTACATAACGTTGGGGTAGTAAGCCCCAAAGATCAGACTGTTGGACGAAGTGCGATGCCTTCTGGTCAGCTTAATAATAAAATTATCTATCCTGTTCAAGTTCGCCGCGTTGTACGGGACCTCTTGCGCCTCTATTAACGTATGGTTGTGAGTTGTTCGCCGACTGTGATAACTGCTCAATGCAAAAGTTGTTAAAAGCAAACAATGCACGGTATGTTTTTAGCCTTCAAAGATTTTATCATGTCTCGGAACAACACCGCATTCTCCTAGGATGTGAATTAAACGCATTCTTAAAATACAAATCATGCATTTTATTTGAAACTGTTTGGGCTCCTATTTTACAAATAGGTGGGAATACGGTCGATTGTTGATCCATTCCTCCCTCCGTGGGTTGTTCAGTAATACTTCTATCCCTCCGGTCGGCGTCGTTCTTATTGTATCAGTTGTGGAGATACATCATAGTCTTTGTATCATGTTAAGTTAATTTTCATGTCTTCTTTGAGATGTTGTGCCCTTCAAGTAAGCTTTGCTAACTTCTATCGTTGACGGTCCAGGGTAGGTTGCTTCCAGTCATCAAGACCAAGTTGCCTTGTCCGCTTGACTTGATCCTTACACCGGAGGTTGGGTCTTCCTCTTTTTCTTGAAGCAGGAGGCTCGGATTATAAGATCCTCTTTGCTGGAGCATTGGTGTCCATGCGCTCAATGTCGCCGAGGCAGTTTAGGCGACGTATTTTTGCTTCCGTGACTACATGCACATACTGATACAGTTCGTAAAGATGGCGGTTCTTACTTTTTCATTCGTCTACCTCGAGGTACCAAATAGGCCTCAGATTTTTTTTTCTTTGAAGAAAACAGCGCCGCAATTTTGCTATGCGTCCAGCTTTCGCCTCCATAGAGCAGGACTGTAGACAGAGAGTTTTTCTTTCGAGTCAGGAGTTTCAACCCAGTCGGTTGTTTTGACAAACCCAACTAGCATCGGTTGCCAAGGGCAATTCTACCTCGGATCTCCCTTGGCCTAGTCTTATTTGTATATCCATTATCTCCTTGTGTTGTATGTGTCATATTGTTGGGTTCGTTTGCTTTGGAGCGCCGCCCGTCCTGTTCCCTTTCCTTTTTTTAGCACATTCTCCATTAGTACCTGATAATAGGATTATTATTTTGTAAACGACGTACATATATAAAAGATTACATACAACTTATTTGTATACTTTCAGAAGAGGAAGATCAATTCGTAGCCGATGCGTACGGTGTCAAAATGCGTGGCACACACGCAAATGGACCAAAAACCCCACCACCCAAGGCGACCACAACCGAGGAGGACGACCTGCGATGGGTGGAAGAGAACATCCCCTCATCGATGGCCGAGCCGGCGTTGCCAGTTCTTGACTCCGATGAGGAAATCATCAACACCAAGTTTGAAGTATCAAAAATGCAGTAAAAACAAAAAGAAAACGAAAACAAAAATCCACATACACAACTTCAATTGATTACATTTCGATTCATCGAATCGAATCATAAGCAGGAGACTTTTGCGTTCGCAATGTGTTTACATTTTTAATTTAATTTACAGCATTTTAGTTACCTAAGAATAGATTGTAAGGATGTAAGGATAACACACTGTATGGTTAATATACATAAATCATAACATTATAATCCAGTACATAGTAAGCCCCAACATTTTGCCCTTAAATTAATAACGAAACAAAATATACGAAAACAGAGCGTGTGAGGAGGAAGCAAAGTGTGTCAAAAATTTATCATGATTTAGAACTTCCTAGACCTATTCCCGATCTATAGGTGGCCATGTGCGAGGTGTCTCATGTTATTTGTGTTAATTTGTTCATTTCTTATCGATTCGATGCAATACAGTGAACCACACTAGCTGCTTCACGATATTCTCAGTTCCTAATATGTGTTTGAGATTTCCATTAAAGCCGCAAGAGAAACGTGCAAGTTCACATCCCCATCGTGTGTGTTTACTAACAAACCACTCATTTGTTCCATTGGCTTCTTTCCGCGTTTGCAGTCCGCGCCTAAACTAAACTTGATTGTGGTTGCTCATCAGATTATATTTACATACGTTCTCCCAGTCCAATCGACCACGACTGGACTACACTTAATTTTAACTTATGAACCTTGTAGATAAAACGAAACGAAATAAAATGAAATGTACGATGACGTATTTGAGCTCTTAGCCATTGCAAATTTTATTTGTAAATATTTAGAATATGAGTATAAAATTCTAGGAGTGACTTGTAATGGATAAGATTTTTCTACTACGTATGTGCTGTATGTATACATGGGAAGATGAAAATAAATGCGAAACGAAACATGTGAACAATGTTAATTGTAAATTTAAAACAAAACAACACACGTTTGTTTTCTCCATTTTTGTTTTTAAATAAATGCATATACATAGCTATATATATTTTACCACTAGGATACAATTTGGGTGCTGTTTTCATTTCGTGTTGACCGTGTGGCCACCAACTAAGACCACATGCTCCTTGGGCTGATTTTATGGAACGAATTGACAAAAAAGGTCGGGAGCTCAGAAGAACAGCCACAAAATGCGGTGTCAAAGTTTGACATCACGACATTCAAAAAAAAAAAAAAAAATGTGTTGCCGAACATTGTAAGAGGGTCGGAAGATAGTCTAACCGTGCGAAAAGTCATTGTAGCGATTGAGTCGCTAAAAGTTGACAAATTCGCCGGTAAGTTGAAACCCGACCAGAAATACTTAAGGCAATGCATAAAGAACGTGTTTGATGGCTTTTTGTGTTATTACTCTAGCCTGGGAGCCCGGTGAGACTCCTCTTGATTGAAAAACTGGGCTCTCTTTTCAAAGATGAGATTGCTCCGGCTACAGGGGCATACCTCTTGAAAGCCTCCTTAGGAAAGTCTACGCTAAGGTGCTGGAGGCGCCCTCTAGAGCTATGGTCGAGTTCATGCAGTTGGATAAGCAGTGGAGCTTTCATCCCTGCAGAAGAATAACCGACTAGCTTTTTACTCAAAGAATGGAACTTGAGAAAGATTGGGAGTACGTCAAACCGGTCTACAATTGGATACGAACCATAAGTCTGGACTGTTATCCCATATTCTGCAGGAATATCTGTGTCCTCTTTTGATTGCCATTTCGTCGTTGTACACAAACTTTAGCAGCTCTGTTCGTTTTAACGGTGCCAAATCAACGCCTTTTACCGCGGACGTTCGGTGTTCACCAAAATTTCGTCCTGTAACCTCTCCATTTATAGATGGTTCATTGTGTATATGGATTAGATTTGGCAACACCGCCGAGGATAGGAATGCTTGATATCGGCAAAGTGGGAGAGTAAGCCATCTTCATCCAGCGCTCACTTGATATGTTGACCCTTAGTTGAACGTTACCGTCCACAAATCAGAGCCGTTAGATGACCGATATTGAGTCAAGTGGAGAAGTTCACGTATTTTGGACCCTCTTAAACGAGTGATGAGAGGAGTAACGCTGAGCTTTCCTGTAGGATCGGTCAAGCTGGGTCAATTTTGAAACAGTTTTTTTTTCATAGCTTCTCTAAGGGAACTTTCCTTTCAACGAATATTTGTTATGATGAAATAGGATCTACATAATCTCCATTCCGATTGCCTGACTTACATATTATCGCTTTTGCGACACATGAAGGGTGCAAGCCTGGCCTGCCTTGCATCGGTGACGGTCCTGGGAGGAGTCATCAAGCCCAAGCTGTAGCACATCCACGATGACTTGTTGTCTATATCGGAGGTTCGGTCTTCCTCTCCCTTCCGAACCAGGAGGCTCGGATTCGAAGACCCTCTTAGCTGGAACGTTGATGTCCATGCGCCCGATCTGGTAATCTGAGATTTTCGCCCTCTGGACTACATTCATATTCTAATAAAGCTCCTAGAATTAGCTGTTGTGACTTTTCCATTCGTCTTCCTCGTAGAGGGGACCATATATCCGACATAGAATTTTTCTATCGAAGGTAACAAGAATCAGCTCTGCTTTTCAGATTAACGGCTAGGTTTCAATTCTATATAATAGGACTTTAAAAGTAAGAGTGCTGTAGAGCATGATTTTGGTCCTTCTGGGAGTTTGGTGACAAGTTCTTTCGACAAGAGGCGGTTCTACGAATCTCCATTCTAATGTCTTTTACTAATTTGATAACGGATGGACGGCGTGGTTGGTTGAGTGCCTGCCCTCAGTTATAGGGGTCCCAGGTTTGAATCCAAGTGAAAGCAATTGGAACGAATTGACAAAACATTTTTTTATCTGCTTTCCTAATCTTGTTTCTTAATCTGGTCCAGTCACCACTTTCAGTTGGGATCAAATTAACGGCATTGGGTATCACAATGGAACAAAAATGGAAACATTATCCTTAATTTTTCAAACTGCCGCTTTTTTTCGCTCAAATTTGGGCATAAATATTCTTCATCAACTTCAAAGTCCTGGTCAGTACTGGTCTGATATACATACAGTTTGTCAAGAAAGTGTTTAGACTAGGTAAAAAAACAACAATTTCACTTCTATAAACTTTAGCCCTTCGAGTGGAAGGGACCTACAACTTAATGCCGACTCCGAACGGCCAAGTTTGAGAAGCTTTGTCTAGACAAAGTACTCTTTGATCATTGTCTTCTTCTTTGATTGGCGCTACAGTCCGGGGTGGACCTGGGCCTCAACCAACATGGCTCTCCAGCCAGCACGATCTTTCGCTAGCTGCCTCCAGTTGCGCACACCAAGTTGGTTGAGGTCCTTTTCCACTTGTGTGCGCCATCTAGTGCGAGGACGTCCTCTGTTGCGCTGTCCCAATGGTCCGGTGCCGAAGACTTTTCGGGCCGGAGCTGTGGTGTCCATCCGCTCTACATGACCTAGCCATCTTAAGCGTTGTATCCGAAGACGCTTAGCTAGGTGCATGCCGCTGTACAGCCCGTATAGTTCGTGGTTGAACCCTCTCCTCCAAACGCCATCAACGCAAACAGGACCAAAGATCGTACGCAGAACTTTTCTCTCAAAACTACCAAGAGCTTCTTCATCCCCTTTCAATAGCATCCATGTCTCTGCGCCATAGAGCAGGACTGGGATGATCAGGGTTTTATACAAGGTCAATTTGGTGTTTTGAGAGATGGCTCTGTTACTCAATTGCCTCTTGAGCCCAAAGAAACAGCGATTGGCAAGAGTAATTCTGCACTTGATCTCGGTACAGGTGTTGTTGTTCCTATTTACTCCGGAGCCTAGGTACACGAAGTCCTTGACTACCTCAAAGTTTCTGCTGCCCAATATGACGCTCTGTCCGAGACGTCGACAGCATGTACTTTGTTTTGCCCTGGTTTACCGCTAGACCCATTTTAGCCGCTTCCGCTTCAATGCCAGCAAACGCTTCATTGACAGCTCACTGTGTTCGTCCAATCACGTCAATGTCGTCCGAGTAAGCAAGCAGTTGAACGAACTTTTGGAGATCGTGTCTCGGGTGTTTACGTTTGAGTTTCGCACGATCTTCTCAAGTATGATGTTAAAGAAGTCACATGACAGCGTGTCGCCTTGCCAAAAACCTTTTTTGACATTGAAGGTTTCGGTGAGTTCGCTACCGACCTTGACGGAGCAGCGAGAGTTCTCCATCGTCATCCTGCACAACCTGACGAGTTTGGCAGGAATGTCAAAACTAGACATGGCGTTGTATAGCTCGTCTCTATGCACGCTGAAATCGACCTCGGCCTTGAAATCGACAAATAGGTGGTGGGTGTCGATCTGCATCTCTTGAGTCTTTTCCAGGATCTGCCGGAGTGTAAATATTTTGTCTATTGTGGACTTTCCTGGCCTGAAACCGCACTGATAAGGACCTATCAGGTTGTTGACAAAGGGTTTCAGGCGTTCACACAGAACGGCAGAGAGTATCTTGTAAGCGATGTTAAGGAGGCTGATCCCTCGATAGTTGGCACAGTCAAAGGGGTCTCCTTTCTTGTGGACCGGACAAACGACGCTGAGATTCCACTCATCGGGCATGCTTTCCTCCGACCATATCTTACATCATATCCAGCTGCCTTAAACAGTTCCGCGGACAATCCATCCGCTCCAGCAGCTTTGTTCGATTTCGGTCTAGATATCGCTATCTTGACTTCGTCTAAATCGGGGGGACGGAATTCGTGTTCATCATCGTCCAAATTGAGTGAAACAAACTTTGATCATTGTCAGTGACTCGAAAAAGAGTCGATTTCAATTTGTTGCCACAGATATTTGAAATTTTGCAATAATATAATACTTAAGGGAGATCATTTATGAGCACTGAGAACATAAGGGACCGAGAATATAACCTTGAGTTCCATGTGAGCATTACAAAAGTTCGCTAGTACGCGGTAAGTTAGGTGTAAGTTGATTAACTTGTTGCTGGGATACAGATTGTTAATTGAGTGGCACATTGACTGGTTAACTCTGTCCATTACCAAGTCCAAAACTCAAGTAAATCTAAAAAGATTGTTTTATTTTCATCAATTGCTTTTGTGCTTGTGCCGACGCCATAGTCGGTTACTTAAGGCAAGACTGCAATCTTGCATTTGCTTGGCCCTACAGTCCGGGGTGGACCTGGGCCTTAACAAACCAGCGTCTCCAGCCAGCTTTATTTTTAGCTAGTTGTCTCCAGTTTTGCACGCATAGTTGGTTGAGATCCCTTTCCACTTGCGTCCGCCACCTGAATCGCGGTCTTCCTCTACTGCGCCGTCCCTGGGGGTGGATTCGAAGACTTGCATTGGCTAGTCCTTTAAAATTATAATGTGACGGATTGAAAGTCGAGAAGACATGATAGATATGATAAGATATAAGTAAATACAGCAAGCACTAAAGCAACATCCTTTGTGACGAAAACTTGGTATAAGAACGTTGGATCCTCAAAATTTCTATTCCGACTAAAGGCAGCATTATTCTCCAAAACCTGACTGAAGTTTTTCTGCCTCCTACTCGTTCCCGAAACCACAAAAGGTCACAAAACCAGGAGCCACAGATAGAAGCCTTCACAAAGTCACTACCCCCACCCACACGCCGTGTAACCTGCATCCCTTCCGCATCTCATTTTCTGAAAATAACTGACATTTAAATTTGAATATGCACAAGCTTATATTTATTCATAATCCCCTTAACCATCCATCAGTCTATGGTGCCTTTTTAATTCAAAGAAAAACGAGAGAAGAAAAAAAAGCAAGAAATAGACTACACAAGCGTGTACACAGAATCCATAAAATAGTCAACGAAAGCCTTTTCACAGTTACGTCGAGTACAAGGGTAGCACAAAATACTTTCGCAGTGTATCCAAAGTGGATCAAGGGTGTAACCCCATTTTTCGCCTTTGTCACTTCTAACCACACATGCACACACACCCACAGCAGAGCAGAGGAGAGCAGAATTCATTCACCCCTAAGAGATTGCAAGCGGATCCTTTTGAAATGCACAGAGCAGGAAAATAATGCGTGGGTGAACGTGAGCGATGGTGGCCGTGAGGCTGTGTGTGTGTGAGGACGGAGAACATGTGGTGAGAACACAAAACACACTGCCAACCAGCACGGATAACATGAAAAATTCATTCAACCCTTTTTCCAACCACTCATAGAATAGTTCGCAAAGTCACCCTCATCACTTCTTCAAAGTCAATATGGGGCAATGCATTCCGAATGAAATCCACACACTCACTTGGCAGAGTTGATTAAAATAGCCGCAGCTATTTCATCTGCCATCTGCAGAGGAATGACGAGCGGAAAGTCACTAAGTCAATGACTTGGCACTAAAACTTCAAACCGAAACTAAACCCCTAACCTAACATTCCGTGGATGGGCTGTGCGGCTGTGTGGGGGAGTGGGGGTGGGCGAAGGTCGGTGTGGGGCCACAGCCGGGGTGAGCGTGTGAAACGAGGCAAAAACAACGACTCGCAGGGCCGAGGAGCAACTTGAAGAGTAATTGTTTCTAAAAGCCCTTCAGAGACTACTTAACACATGTGGCGGTGGTAGAGTTGCACATCTGTGCTCCTTGCTTACGGATGCCTTGCCATGGGGCAGGGGACAGTTGCACATAGTTCTGATCCGGGACGAGGGTGGTGCTGGTGTCACCGTTCTTTGAATGCACATAACGTGGGTGTGTGTGCTTGCGAGTCGCGAACTTCTGACAAGATGGGGTAAGCTTGTGATTACGGTCTTCTTTATCGCTGCAGGGCGAAATTTCAGATGGGATTATCATCGTTTATAGGGCGAGGCTTAGACGAACGACTTGATCCTGTGTTGTTTGTTGCCCTGCTACTGCCTGGCGCATGGCTGGTGGTGAAAATAATCTTGTGTGTGGAGTCCTTGCGAGACCCTGAACATACATTATGCAAGTAGTTTTTTCCGTGTCTGCTGAAAAGGGATCCGAGTTGGATTCTTGCTTTGTGAGTGCTTCCGTGTCGATAAGATGTTCGAAGAAGAGATCAAAGCTTGGACGTCACGACGGAGTGTCCGGGTTTACTTTTGAACTTACTGCTGGGAGGTCTGTGAATGCGGAGAAGTTTTGAGAACAGGACTGAGAATACTGCGTAATATCTTCCGTACTGTAAGAGTTGATGACGGTTTGGTTCAGCATTTTCTACACTCTTCGTTTTACACGAGAATACTTTTCTTGACCAATAAATAGCATGATCCTCTCTTTCAGCAAGTTGACAGTCCTCGATTGGTTGCTGGGGGTCTAGCTATTGTCATTCTTAACGCTTTGTTAGTGGGCAGCAGCTTGTTCTAAGCTTACTTACAAATTTTGAAACTAATGTATCTGGGTAGACTCTGTATTAATACCGTTGCATGTGTATCGGGGTAAATATTTATGAAGTATAATCTTGTGGATTTGGTAAAAATATAAAGTGCTTGGAAGTACAACTTTCGCAACAACACGCGCCTCTGAATCTTATTTGGACACCTTGTTTCATTCAATGATGCTTCCGGAAACTTTTCGTTCAGTTTGCTTTGACATAAACTTTAGTTTAGCTCAGTCAACTGTGATTTGGTCTTTAAGCTTATGTCAAAACTAACAGAAAAATAGCCGAATAGCAGCCATTTAAGTACTCAGAGAGTAATTTATTTCGTTCTCCACTTAATTAAATGAAAGTGAACGAAACTTGACGAAACTTCGAAAAAACACATTGTCTCACTGAATATGAATGTTTACTCGTTTGCTTTAGCTGATTTAAGTCTCCTTAAGTACGATATGGTAGTGACGAGAATAGTGTAGATTTTTGTTCTGTTTAAGTTCTTGCATTCCAGTTGGCTGTTCGATAGCCTTGGAAGGATGTTAGCTTTATGTTGCTAGATCATTCTGTTTGCCGACGGTCGCATGATCTGCATTATGTTCACTATTGTCTTTTGCTTATTTCTTGTGCTGGATGGGGAACATGAAGGAACGATAGACACAGCCGAGAACACTAGGTCGGGGCTTCGAATCGAGCCACTGGGTTAGTGAAGGAGGAGAAACCAATATCCCTTTTATAGCAGGATCGAAGCCCACGCAGGATCGAAGAAAAGAGGGGAAGAAAATACGATCTTCGAAATTTCTGTGCACGATCATCTACTGCTCATATTTACAATTTCTGTTTGCACCCACATATATTTTTAGCTTCTTTATTTGCCTGTAGTCAAAGCACCAGAAACTTTGTTCAAAATGGCACAATTGATTCGAAGTTAAAATTTGTTCACGTATAACTGTAGCTCTTGTGAGTTTTACGTGAACAAAAAATTCAGGCGAACAAAAATTTGCAAGTCATTTGACTGTTTCGTTTGAAGCTCCTAATAACCTTTTAGTGTACCTTGTGGTCGTTACCAGACGAGGTTTGACTAAGTGTGCTTGCACCATGATTCGTGATGATGTGTCAAAAAATTCGTTAATAACCATAAAAATAATCTTCGCATTAATGCTAATCGATCCTGTTAGCAATATGAGCCTATACGACATGTTGTCTTGTCCGGCACAAGCTTGCCACAGAGTCTGCCCTTCGTTTTTAAGCTACCGTATACAAATGGTCGCATGAATTACTCCAGCTTGAGCTTCTTTCTGCTCCAGAGACAATTGAGTAACAGAACCATCTCTGGAAATACCAAGCTGACTTTGTATAACACCCTGATTCGCCCCGTTCTGCTGTATTGAAAGCAGATGAAGAAGCTGCTGATCAATTTAAGAGAAAAGTTCTGCGTGGAGTTCTCCTCCATTTAACAACGAAATGCACTAGTAAAAGTACAGCGGCATGCACCTAGTTAAGCGTCTTCGGATCCAACGCTTGAGATGGCTAGGTCATGTAGAGCAGATGGACACCACAGCTATGGCCCGAAGAATCTTCGATTACGAGCCATTGGGACATCGCAACAGAGGACGTCCTCGAACGAGTTGGCGCACAGGACCTCGACCAAGTTGGTGTCCGCAGCTGGAGGAAGCTGGTGAAAGATCGTGTTGACTGGAGAGTTTGTTTTTTTGAGGCATAGGTCCACCCCGGACTGTAGCGCCTAATAAAGAAGAAAAGGATGCAAATGGTCTTTGAGTAGCAACGCATGGAAACTCTTTTCTTTAGTAGAGAGCATTTGATGATTCCATCAACGGTGGTTACAACAGTCCTTATAAAACTTAAGGCTTTGTTCCATAGAATCCGCTGCGTGCCTTGAGGTTAAAATCCACAAAAATCTTATTTTTGCTGTGTGTGATGATTGCGGTGTTTGTTGCTTTGGAAATCCATACAACCCAACACGACTTACATTATCATCAGGCCGACGCGTCGGTTCTTCGCGAAGCCCCAAGAAGGGTCCAAGCCTGAGCAATTGCTGCCTTCCAAGCTGTCTTACTACTCGATGACTAGGTTTCTATACTGTAGGTTCGGTCTTCCTTTCCTTCCTCTCGAAGACATTCTCAACTGAAGCGTTGTTGCCCACGCGCTCGATATGGCCAAGCCAGTGTAGTCCACGGATTTTTGTCCTCCGGACTCCATCCACATCCTTGTATAGCTCGTAGAGTTCGCGGTTGGGTCTTCTCCTCCATTTGCCTTCCTCGCAGACGGGACTATTTATATGGCGTAGAATTTTCTTTCGAGGGCACCAAGAATCAGCTCTGCAGTTTTGCTTATCGTCCAGCTTTTGGCTCAATAAAGCAGAACTGACGGAATAAGAGTTTTGTAGATCATGAACTTGGTTTTTCTATGAGCGTGTTGTTCTCCCTCACGCACAACCACGGGGGAATCGTTTCATGCTTTAGTTAACCTTACAACTGGTGTTGTGAGAGCTATCCAGGGGCGACCCTAGGAAGCTACATGTCAACTTGCTCTATGCATCGACAAGGATCGTTGCTGGCATTGCAAGAAGTTGAGAGCGATGAGCATAGACCTTGCACCCAACCCAACACACACCACAAAATGAGAACAAAATGATACACACACGTGAGAATGAACTGTCAAACGCGACGGAAGTTAAAGTTGGTCATCCGTCGTGATGCATTCCACTCATAGCAGACATTTGTCGTCACCCTCCCTCGTATTCGGTCTTACGAGTTGCCAATTTTTTTGACACTACGCAATGCACGCAACGGATTCTAAGGGTCTTGTCGTCTTGCCAAAGTCTTACTCTCTCCGTTGTAGTTATACATGAAGGATTGTGCTGTGCTGTAATCCAAGAAATAATTCTCTAATTCCATGCCATTTCAGGCGGCTCCATCGATCGTGGACCAAAATCGTTCAAATTTCACTCAGAGTATACATTCGGGTCCTAAATAAGGGGACATTTTTTTTATTGCCTGCTCAAGTATGGTGCCTGGTAGTGGTAGTGGTGCGCTTTCGCACCATTCGCCTGAACCTTTATAAAAACAAAAATTACACAGAGTAAATGCGACTAGATTTTAAATCATTTTTTTATTTGCCAGTTAATGACTGAAACATTTTACATACTGTGGAATGTAGCGAAGCATTTTGGGTGCAATGCCACTGCACATTTAGAAAACTTTAAGACTGTATGATTGTGACAATCGCGGCAACGAAGGCGCTTACTAGTGCGGTCAATTTTGCTCAGCCTGTCTTGAACACCTCTCCCATACGCACTGAAATAATAACCATAATTTAAATCTCTGTTCATGTTTGTGAATCATACAATGGAATTTTCATGCATTGGCCATTGCTGCGTCTAATGCGTTCGTCAAAAGAGACCAGTACCATTTCTTCCCGCGCACACGAATGCGATAGTTGTTCATCGCATTGACGAACAAATCCTCACCGCGCATCCGTTTGTTATATTTATGCAAACGTCGGGCACTACAATGAATTGCATCTTTTTGTTTTTGCGGTCCAAACGCTGAGCATGTTGCATAGGCTCAATCCCTTGGTGGTTTGATGCAATCATAGTCTTTATAACCACTGTTTCGCCCAAAACCATATTCGATGAATTTCGTATTTTTCGTTGCACTTGCACCGCCATATGGGATAAATGAAACCTGAACCGAATGGGTTCATTTTGCAAGAATGTCGCCCATAATATGCAATCATGTGTTCATCGAAGGAAAGTTCGTGCGCAAAAATTCCGAATTGCATGAACTTATCGTTCATGAGATCGCGGAAACGATCGCGAGTCATAGCAGCACGAATGATTTGACATTCCGGCGATGGATTTGAGGACCAGTAGCACAAAGCGTAGGTAGCTCATTTTTAAAATTTTAGAATTTTTATATCGGTTCAGGAGATCGTTTTCGCGTCGTTGCGACTGACGTGAAAAATTTTCACGTAGAATTTAATTTTCCGCAATTTTTTGAAAACTTGCATTTTATTTTTCGCGAAAATGCACTCGCGCTGCCTTACCATGAGCCAGGTCAACGAACGATCCAAACCAATGTATGCGCTTTAATGTGAGGTGATACAATTTTCCAGTTCGTCTGTGGGAAATTCCAAGGTTAGCTGGTGCGTTTCGCACGACTAGTCTGAAATGGGCTTACATACGTTGTTACGTTCAGTAAATATGCAATTAGCTGCATGCATAAGAAAAACAAATATTCTTCATTCCCGTTGAAATTTATTCAATTTTCCTTATGACTAATTTGTCCTAATTTCCGCTTCTTCTTTTGTGTCGGTCTGTGGACTCGCACGGCGTGCACCAGAGAAGCACAACTTTGTTGTGTTCAATTAGAGCATTCGGACTTCTGCAAAGCTTCACATTCAACAATGTTGCACACTCTCACATTTCTCACAAATTTGTTGCAGATTATTGCAAAATATGCGTGGCGGTCATCAGGAGACACAACTTTTCGTTCTCTTCTAGACAAGAGGACAAAAAAAACCACGCCATCTACAACCCCAGCGAGTTGACATTCACTCTTCATGCATGACATTTCCATTCAAGCCACATATGCATTTTCCAGAAGTCCATTGTGCCTTGCTGCTGCACACTTGAAACCGAGTTCCACGGGAGAGCTGTGTTGTAGCATTGCCCTTAGGACTGAATTCCTGAGAAGTTGAAAATGCACCAGCGAACGACGATGACGAGCAGCCTTGTGCAAATGAAAGTCAAATTATTGTTGGCACACAAACCATAAACCATCGACTTTACGACCACATGTGGTTCCACTCAACTGAAGCAACTCTCGACACTCACCTAACCATTGATGATGTGCCAAATGGCTTCTCATCATGCCCACGGCGGCGACGGCGGCGACGGCGGCTGCCGCCCGGCTAGTATCACCCCTCATAAATAATCCCTCTCGTACATGTATTCATCGCTTTTGTGCCGTCGTCGGTGCAGTAAGGCCGTCTCTCTCTCTGACACTCTGCCGCAATCATGATGTCTCTGTGCAGATGCCCAAACAATTTAATGACCCAATTTTGTCTTGATACACTGACACTGTGTTCGGTCGGTGCCATCACGCCCACTGCAAATGGAGTGCGCTGGCTGGTGGCTGGTCTCCTAACCATCCTCGTGCATCCTTTGGTTTCGGAGTATGACCTACCTAACCATAATGGGTTCATTTAAATTCATGGGAGCCTTGAAAGTTCTCCTCCCTCCGGTCGACTGTGCCGGTGCCGGTGCTGGCGATGCCGCCGACAAATTCATAACAAAATAAAAGCGAAAGTGTGTCCCTCTCCGTGCCGTGGGGGATGGCGGTGGTGGCCTGGCCTATTTGCCCATTTAGTGTGTGCGGTGTCAGTTGGAGCGGAAAGAGCTGGGTGCTGTCAATCGACGTGGCAACCACCCGCACCCGAAAATCGTCTTCCAAAGTGATTTCGAATCGAGTGCTACGACATCTTCGTCGCAGTTCTTATCGCGTCTGGAGCGGCTGACTGGGGCTGGGGTGCGAAAATGTCCCGTTTATGAATATCAATTCGCATGCGAGGAGCACTTGCACACCGCTCCAAGGTGTTCCATCGATGGGGGCGCCCTCCTTCAAGCGGATAATTTTATTTCTTCTGGTCTACCACGTGGGGCGGGTGGGCACGGTTCTCCGCGTCCGCGTCTGGTGCTGGCTAATAGATTTACAATGGCAATTGAGTATCGTTTAGCTAAGTGGATTTTCGGAATGATTAACGATAATTGAGGGAAACGTCAATTACTGGTCGATAGGGGGGAACAGTGGGCTGCGGCGAAGGTTGGGGCGTGAGCTCTCCAGTCTCGCTCCACAGGCAGGGTTGTGGCTTTCCTAGAAGGATAGCCTCCTCACGGAATGTGGAAAGAGTAAATGGACGGAACGTGTTCGGTGAATTCGTTATTGACCCCAAATCGGGAAGCAGCAGGTAGGCGACGACTCTTGTTGTGGCTTTGGCTTCGAAATTATCCCGAAAACAAATTTAAATGGACACGAGGAGAGATGAGGCCTATTTATGGGCTCGTATACAATTCAAACGAAGGAGCATGACGAGAATATTCGTCTGCACGTGTCTTCGGATTTCGGGGGACACCCGCAAGGCGAATATTAAATTCCGTGAGACTCTCGCGCACCTGCGGTGACTGAATGGAGTTCCATTGATTAATGTTTTTTTGATGGAACTGAAATTTTGATGGAATTTCTCTTGAAACAGCCAAGAGGATGTAATTGGCGCGTAGGTTGAGGCGGTGTGGTAATCTCTCGTCTGGCTCGAAGTGAAGGCCGGAGTTCAGTCCCCTATAAGAAGGCCAGCCTCTACAGGTTCACTGTTCAACGACGCCTGTCCAGAGTCAGCTCGTGGATGAGTCTGCTTCTCCAATCGTGGAGAATTTTTTTTCCTGAGAAGAACAGGAGCATTGTAACGTGCATTAAATATTCTCCATAGTTCTACACCGTAAAGCAGGAGTCTATAGAATCTGCTCGATATTTTGAAGAAAGGGCTCCGTTACACGACAGCCTTGCGCCCAATGAAGCGGTGATTGGCAAGAGTTATCCCGTGCGTGATCTGCATAGTTCGGGGTGTTGGCTATCGCTGACCACATTTGACGTTGATCGAAATGAGACAAATTTGGGTGCTATTTTATTCACGGGACCGCTAAGTCTCTTAGTGAAGGTTGAGATGTGGGAATCACTTTATGGCTACAAAGGAATTCTGTCGCAAAGACCCCTATTTGGGGGCGTGCTTCAGTGGGAATCAGGGAGAATTTCTTTCCGAGATCGCTATACGCAGCAGGGTTGTGACCACCGCTCGCTCCCGTTTCTACTAAATATGGCGGATCTAGAGGTGAAAAACTCAATTAAATCCGCAATTCCAGGTGTAAACTACCGAGCCTAGGAATGAATGGCATTACGTTAGTATGTCTTCGAACTGTGAAGTTCGGGTATCTGTGGCAATCTGGCTTCAATTATTTCCACTGTATACTGGGGATGAGTACAGTCCTTTCCCCCATACTCGTGGGTTCAAAATTAAAAAAAAAACTCGTCAAGGAACACTGCTGCACTTAAGCCGGGAATCGATGACCTCCGTGAAAACGACTCACAAAACGTTAACCAGCTGCAGCTGGTAACGAAGCAGTAGAAGTTCGCCTCGCCGACCACGTCATCAGAAATGATATTTACTCCGTATCCAGTTCATCCAAACTCTCCACATCAATCCGTCTCTTCCCTACGCAGTAAGATCAAAAACTGCAAAACGGGCTATAGATAAGCATCTATAGAGACAAAAAGGTGCTAAGGGAAGATGAAAAGTCTAGACTTGCCTTCCTAGAAGAGGCATTCAAAGGATGACTTGAATGATGTGTCGGAGGTAACAGAGGAGACGCAGGCTCTCTGCCCGAAAATAGCAGAGTCAGGAGCAAAGAAAACCCTGAAGGGCCCACCTCATGTTGCTGAAACAACTCGGCACAGACGAGATGTGGCCTAACCAGAAGTCAATGATGCGTTCATGCCCCTTAAGCCAACATCTGAAAACGCAGATAGGCCAGGTCTAGACACGAAGTCCGAAGAGGAAGCTCTCCTTGACGGAAGAGAGTATCACTGGCAATCCGATAACCTCCTAGCACCTGTTAACAAAAAAAAAAGACTTCTCCCTCAATACATCACCTGAGGAGGTTAACTCGACACTGGACAGTGCTAATACCAATAATCACCAAAGTTCGCCACCGGGTGCCAAAAGACCCCATTAAGGTTTATAATTGTTGGAAAGATCACGACCATGACACTCTCTCAGAGAGGCAAAAGGGTATGCTTGCAAGATGTAAAGGATGCCGTTATTACTAAGGACGAGAAAGGGCATCTGTCCGCTATCTACTTTAAGGATAGGTGCTAGAGTTTAACTATCTTGGAATTGACTGCTTACTTCCACTTAATCATCGTCTAATTATCTATGCATATAACAATATATTGCACGTTTAGTCTGAGTCAGAGTGTCGGTCAGAGTGCACAAGTGTTCGGTAGTGTATGTTGCAATGAACTGTCCTATACTTTTAGGATCCACCTGTAAATTCTCACTATAGTCGATTTACGCACTTTATCTACCGAGGCTTCTCTCGTGGGTGTTGTATTATGCCATATATTTAGTTGGTTTAGCTTAACGGCGGTCTAGTGCAGCGCAGAGTGCAGTGAGTGACGGCTGGTAGACACTTGGCTATACTCATACATTTTTCGAGTCTTTCACTCCTACTACAAAGCAAGCAGAAACAACAGTGCTTGCAGGTCTTTCTTGTCAAAGATCGTTTTTCACCGGCATTGTCTAGGCAGACACTTGATTTAAGTAATGCTGTTAATAAGTTCACATTGAAGTTGCAAAAAATAGTTACGTATCCGTCACCATAGACTATTTCCGTTCTGTTATTGAGTTCTTTTCTTACTAATTTCTCCTTAATCTTTAGTCGTACAGATATTAATTTATTAAACAAATGAAATGCTTATTTAAGTCGAAAGACATAGTTTAAGTTTAGCTTAGAATGCCCCCGAGGGCCAGTAAGTTAATGTAGTAAAATTGTTTGTTTAACTGGTCTCAAACATTTTTGTCTAGTAGGTAAGATTATCATGAATTAGGAAATAAAAATGATTTTAAAATGAAAAGAAGGAAATCCTTAATTCAGACATTGACATTGTGATGATGGGAACATTCTTGCCACGTGACCAAACAATAGAAGCATTGCACGATCTTATCATCCTTCTAGTCTCACAAATGCTGTAACTACTTGGGAATAATCTAACAACAAATACTTCAGATTAGCGATGGGCAATTGCGAATAAAAACAATCGAATAATTCGATTGTTCTAGCAATCGCAATTATTCGATTGTTCTAGCAATCGCTATTATTCGAATTCGAATTGAGCGGAATCGATTGTTGAATTTCGATTCTTTTAGGCCCGAGTCCAATCGCCAACGAATGTGTGTATTTGCCGATTCTTCAAGTCAGAGAGAGATCACTAAATTGTGTGTATCCGCTGATTCTCGCAATTGCCCATCTCTTTTTCATTTCGTTTCACTACTAAAATTTAAACTGTACATTTATGAGAGTCAGAATACAATCCTCTCACTCATTGGGTGAGAAAGACGAAGAATACAGTCGAACCTCCAAAATTCAAATAGCCACGGGAACCAATATTTTTCAGAAATTTGGTTTGACTTGTAGAAAATTCGATTTAAGGATGTTCCAATTGCAGACGTTTGGCTGCATTTCCATTCCCAATGTTCCTATTCTGGTAGGTATTGTTTCTTATTGGAGACACAGCCTTACGCTGATTTTATACACTGACACCAACATATGAATAAATCGAGGAATTAATACCCGGCATTCTGTTGGGTGTGTGATACTGAGAATAATCGATTCGATTCGATTATTATTCGATTGTTTTCTGATGAGACCGAATAAATCGACAATCGAATTCAAATTTTAACAATTGCCAATTTATTCGATTGTGAATTTCATTCGCAATAGCCCATCTCTACTTCAGATGAGTTTGTTCGAGAAACAATGCCTTCGGACATGTCTCCGTCTATATCGTACACCAGAATCGGAATACAAGAAGTACTATCCCTACGAGGTCCTGTTCAACGAGACAAACTTGAACAGGATCGATAATTTTATATCAAGCTCATCAGAAGTCATACTGCACGAGCCAGCAGCCATATCTTTGGGGCTGACTACCCTAGTACCATGTACCATGAAAGAGTGCAACTCAACGGCTATATTCCTCCTGAGGCATTCCTCTACCTCGATACCATTGGCCTGATACAGGATGATTAAGGATGTCCTATTATATACCTTGTTGTAGGTCGAACAGTGGAGAGACGACTCCGCTACCAAAGCTGTACAACGGCAAGCACCTACTTAAGCGTCTTCGGATCCAACGCTTAAGATGGGTAGGTCATGTAGATCGGATGGACACCACAGCTCCGAGCCATTGCGACAACGAAACAAAGGAGGTCTTGGACGAAATGGCGCATACAAGCGGAAAAGGACTTTAACCAACTTGGTGTGCCAAGTTGGTTCTCCGTCTACCTCCAGAAAGATCGTGCTTGCTGGAGAGGCTTATTGGTTGGGGCCTAGGTCCACCCCCGACTGTAGCGTCAAGCAAAGAAGATGAAGTTGACGGTGATGGCCTGGCCAACGTCGTTCTCTAAGACATATGGACCGATGCACCGCAAGGCCAAAATTATCAAACAGTATCTTCTTCGGGATGCAGTGGACGCTCTTGCACCTAATGTTAATTGGTATCGTCCCCAATTAGACAATTTTGCGTGTTGACGCACCCATTCATCCACAAACAGATCTGAAGGTGGTATTCCTTCCAACGTTACCCGAAAGGAAACACTAGAAAGACGGGAGAGAAGCGAAATTGCAAGCACACTTAGACCATTGTTGGTTCATTGTGATACCCAGTGCCCAAAGACAAACTGAACCAGATTTAAAAACCGGATAAAAGCATATTAACTCTTGCTTTCACTGAGACTCGAACCTGTGGCCCCTATAAACAAAGGCAGGCACTTAACCAACTGCGCCATCTAGGCGTTGTGTTGAAGAACTAGCTGATTCTGCCGACGTATTGTTGAGTTCAAATGCCAAATGTTGTACAAATGGGTCAAATGACCCCCGTCCCTCTTTCTAGTGTTCACAATTGTATTATATTCTTGCAAATGTTGTTGAAGGCTATGTACACATGCCCACCAAGTAAAAACATTCGAACAGACTTTCCTCTCCGAATATCACAACTATTTCCGTTTTCTTTTTTTTTGCTAAAAAATTCCTCATTTAAACATCAAACTAAACGAATTCCACATGCCCTTCTGCACACGGATTCCCTGAATACATCATGATGTATTCATCGGGCGCACCCATCCAGAGCTAAGCCACAGTAACGATTCGCTCAGTTCGCCGCCTTCTAGACCACAATCTGCTTGTGGCCCTTCACTCCCCTCTCCAACACCCGTGCAATCAATCTGAAGCAGGAAAAGAGCATTACTCCGGGCAGATGCAAGCTGAACTGACTCGCAGGATACACCGCTCAACCCAAATCATTTGTCAAACACCCGTCAGAACCCATCGCCTCAACATAATCTCTCATTCATTCGTAATGGCTGCCACCGCCTCGCACCGCCAGCGCTTAAATAAAAGCAAAAACACGAAGAGAGAAAACGAAGAAAGGCAGTTCCCCCTCGACGCCAGGCACACATCGGGTCTGTGTGTGCGGGTGTGTGTGGGTGCCCCTTCAAGGAGCGTCAACTTCATTCCGCATTTGCACACGAGCATTGAACTGTCGCCACCAGGCGCGTAGATTGCACTATGAACCACAAAACACGGATGCGATGTGTGTGCTTTCACGATGCATCACCAGCAGCGGTAGCAGCAGCAGATGCTGCATAAAGCCACCAAATCCCGCTGATCTGCTCCTCAGCACCTCGCACATCGCACATCGCACATCGCACCTCTTCGCACAAAGCCTCTCGCTGGCGCACAAATCCCCATCCAGTCTCGGAGAGTCTGCGTCGTCGTGACAGCTTCAAAATATTCATCCTTCCATCCATTAACCTAAATACACTGAATGCGATTGTCTTCCTCATTATTTTCTAGTTATTCAGCCGTTGTCCTGCCTGCGTTAGAGTTCCCCACACACTCGTGTCGAGGATGAACAAAAAAAAAAAAAAAATAGTACAACATCGTCAAGGACGTCATGATAACACCGCCATCGTCAGCCGGGGGAACCTCAAAGCCACCTCGTCGCAGTCGTCATCAGCGTTGTCGTTCACGTCGTCCTTTCTCCCATCGGCCCCCATCGACGCCACCGTTGTGCTCGTCCTCGTCGTCGTCATCAGTCATCAGCGCTCTTAAGGAGACCATACTTCATACGCCGAGGCAATCCGTACGTACTCAGCATGCCCGGCTGGCTCTCAGGAACGCCGATGACTACCTGCCTGCCAGGCTGACGAGGACGACTACTCGTACACCGCCACCACCGCGCCGCATCGCGCACCGGTGCAAGACTGATTTTGACCTGAAAAAGGTGTATCAGTGCGCATAAATCAAGACAGCTGGATGCCCGGAGTGAAGTGCCGAGGAAACTTTAAAGTTCTGTCGCCGCCAGATGAGTTACCATCAGACTCTCCCGATTTAATGTATTAAATAGGTGCTCCGTGGTGAGTGTTTGCGGGGCGAATTGTGTTGCGGGCCTGAATGACAGGATGTGTTCGGGACGACCGTCCTGAATGGGTGCGCCGCTTGTGTTGTTGAATTATTTAGGTGTTTGCGCTGCTGGCAGCTCGGAGCGGTCGGACGGTGGGGGATTCTCGACCTGCGAACAACATGGGAATTGTGGACCTGCGGTAATTGGAGGTGTTCGAGTGGCCACTTTCGACGGAATAAGCTCCTCGTCGTCCTTCCAGCTCCGGCGTGTGTGCGCGTGTTTGAACAGCCAATTGATGTGTACACGTTCTGCGTGATGGGCCCGTAGAAATATTGATCTTTACACGTGGCCAAAGTTGAAGTTCCGTATGCTCTCCTTGGGCAATCGGCGGACGGTGAGAAGGAGGGTCCTTGCGAAATGTTTGCCGACTCTAGGCGGTGCGGTGCTGGTCCTTTTCTTGATTGTAAATTAAAGTTCAAAGCACGCACCGAGCGAAATTTGCCGGGAACCCGTTGAGTGAGCGAAGTAAATGAGGAGGGACTCCTCCTCCGACGAGAGCGGGAAGGAGCCACACGAAAATATCGATGCGATGCTCTGAGGAAGGGAAAGGACTGTGAATTGCAATGTATACTGGAGGAACCTGACTCCGTCAGTGCTGTGCAGTGAATGCACACGAGGAGGGTGCCAGACAGGATATTGAACAGTCACAGCAGTCAGTCGGTGACAGGGAGCTCAGGTGACATTTGACGTCTTTCATTTCAAAAGGATCTGCTATCGAATGAATGAAACGAGTGACTTAGCTTGGAATTGGCTTGACTGAGCTGGTGGACAACTAGGACGGAATGATGTGTTTTTCATGTGAATTCCATGCAGGCAGGGAACAAGGGTGGCGCCTAAGACAAAAGGGATATGAAAAAACAACAAAGAGGGACGCAACGCAGGAGGCGTGAACTTGTTTCGTAAGAATAAAGACGAGGTGAGGGCCGGATTGATTGAAAAAACAGAACAAAAGGCATATCACGGCACATGACAAGACTGAAAAGCAGACGAGGCTTACGATGTGGCACGACGATTCTCCCGAGAGTCCTCGGTATGATCGAAGTTGAGTCAAAAAATTGCATGTGGCGAGTTGATTGCACACAGAGGAGAAAAAGGAATATTGCGACGGCATGCAATAGGTGGCCCATCTGCTGGCACAAGACAAAATTGCAGACTCTACAAGCTGTACCACGATGTGAAGATGTCAATGTAGTCCGGAAGGCACAAATTTGGTTACTGCACCAGCTTGGCTACATCGAGCGCATGGACAATCGCACAAAAGACAGTCCCAAATTGATGACTGAAAGCAATCTGCCATCATATCTCTTATGCTTATTCTTTCAAGTGTTTCTATTAGCTTATCATGGTTCAAAGTGTCAATAGCCTTACTGAAATCCACGAACGTATTGTTGCGTAGTAGAATACGGAGAACTGTAAATCAGGCGTGTCCTGGCATACGGAAGGAAGCGGCTAAAATGGCTTCGGTGGTGAGTGATGGCAAAACGAAGTATGCAACTTAACCAACTTCAAAATCCAATACCACACTGGACCATGTAAGAGAGCTATGGCTGATCCGAATCATGCGGTTGACCTGACAGATCACGAACACAGTCGAGGGCATTATCGCTAATAAGCGGACACTGGCTGCGGTCGCGGCATCATGTGCATTGCTGTGTGTAGTTAGATAATGAGAAATATTCGTGCAGTCCAGTATAGTTTTAAATATAATAAGAAATGACACATGTGGTGGCCCGTGGCGTTGTGGGTATGTGCGACGACCCCAACCTCGATGTCGTAGGTTCGATTCCAGCTCTGAGCGCCAAGAAAAATTTTTACGACCCCACCTCTTTCGAGTCACTGACAATGCTCAAAGAGTATTTCCTGTCTAGAAAAGGCTTCTCAAACTTGGCCGTTCGGAGTCGGCATAAAACTGTAGGTCCCTTCCACTCGTGCGAGAATAATAGCACGCACAGCACGAGTGGTTGCTGAGAAGCTAGGCCCTGGCCCCCTACGGGCTGTAGCGCCACTCATATTATTATTATTATTATTATATTAAGAAATGACATACAATATGGACATCCTTGACAGAGTCGCGCAGAGGCATGTTCAATCACAAAATTGGATGAAAAAGTGCTTGGCTACTTTGCGAAAAAACTTCTGTGAGTGGAGAGAAGCCGGCAGAGAAGATTAAAACCACAAACTGTTCGGTTTGTACAGAGATATAAGCATCCTAAGGCGTCTCTTGAAATGCCTAGGTGGGCTATGTTAGCTTCGGCCGTATTTATGACACAACGTAACAAATGATTACCGCCTCTTAGTTGGTACATTCAAGTGGCCAATAACATTAACTTACTCGGTGCACGTAACTGGGAGACAGACATATGAGTTTCGAGGGTCGCTACTTTACAGATCAGTGAACAGAGCGGAGTTGAGGAATTGAAATTAAACTGAATTACTATCCTCATTCATACAGATCAAACGATTGTATTCATGAAGACCTTCATAAGGTATAGTGCGTGTTTCATATGCCTGTGAGTATGTGCGTCTTCCCCAACCTCGACGTCGTAGATTCAGTCCCTGGTCTAAGTGTCAAAAAATAATTTTCATGGCCCCACATCCTTCGAGCCACTGACGTATTTCCTGTCTAGAAAAAGCTTCTCAAACTTGACCGTTTAGAGTCAGAGCAATAAAACTGTATGCCCCTTCCATTCGTGGTCCTCTACGGGCTGTAGCGCTACACATATTCGGTAGGATAGAATCAAACAAGGGGCAGCTTATAGCTCGAGGGTACCGGAGGAGTTCGTCAATGAACACAAGCACAAGAAGCAATGGAGTAATGAAGCCGTCTCCCGGAGGACCAAGCCATCTATGTCTACGACACCAGTACCGACAGTCATAGGTTCCCCACCTAAGTGTAGAAAGGCATCAACTAACTTGGTCCTTTGACGGCTGGATGACGCGGTTTTTTAGGCGTCTGCCTTTGGATAGAGTGGTCCTCGGTTCGAATCCCAATGAGTTTTCAAAACAGGTCCACTTACCCTTTGCGTTTGCCTTAAGTAAGGGCACTATCACTAAAGTTGTCGATCAGTGATAATAGTCTCACTGTGGGTATCACAAAAGAACAACAGTGTACTGGCTGAAAGCTCGATGACCGAACATTGTTGGATTAAGCAATTAAATCTCCAATGCTAGAGACGCTACTACAGGTATGTATAAAATCTAGAACAAGTCAAGCACCAATATCTTTTAAACACGTCAAAGTACGCATAAGTACTTGAATGTAATGCTCACGTGCTTCTCGAGACTTTAAATTGCAATTACTTATACTTGGGGAAAATAAAATTACCAGTATCAAACTACTGAGGGAAAAGTATCATTACTTATACTGGTACACTTGTGTGTGGTGAGATATTACTCTACCTCGGACTATTGCAAATCCTCTAGATAAATTCGACAACCAATGATAATTCCTTCTGCCCCATTCAGCTCGAAGGACTAAAATACTGCCCCCTACAATATTTATATTTCTGTTTGAACACCAGAGCTGATTTTTGGTACATTCCGAAACAAAACTACCAATATGAAAACAAAATTTAGGAGCTGAAAAATTGCCACATTTACACACAGATGGACAGCAATACTTCAGCTAAGACAGTCACCCAATCCTAGTCTTCGGGGCAAAAAGAAGAGACTAGATCTCTGGAACACCAAGGGACAGCACTAGTGCTGCAGCAAACTGTATGTATTCGTTACTTAGTAATATAAATAATAAAACTCTCTATTTGTGAAGATAATGGACACAAAAAGGAGTGGTTGCTGTGGAAGCTATGTCCCGATCTACTTCGGACTGTGATGACGAGTGTAAAAGAATTTGGTTTTAATTGCAGAAAATGGCATGTCCTGCAGCATGGAGGATGGAAGGTAATTTAAACTCAAACTAAGACTTGTCAACTTTCACTGTGTCACTCTTCATTTGATGTCCGTGTAGTCTTGGTGACAGTCATCTTAGTTGCCTCTGTAGCATTGGAGAGTTACTTGCTTAAAGCAACTCACAAGAGAAGATGAACTCACTTTCCATCTCTCTGTGCATGACGACGATGCCAAGAATAATAGCGACGCTCTCTGTTATTTCACTCAGATGCCACTGTCTCAGAATAAGTCGCTTATCATCCCCCAAGCCAGTCACAATACCAACAGTCACCACCAATCGAATGTCTGTCCGAAAAAGGCACGCCGCTCGGTGGCGGTGACTCGGCTCAATTCGCTTGAATCGATTTTCGTTCTTGGCATCTCCTCGCCGAGAGCTCCATTTTTCATTTCCCAGTCGTAGCCGAAGTTTGCAGAAGTCATCCACGAACTTCTGAACAATTAATTGCATCAAGACCCAACCCACTCGTTAGCTGGCCCGACTCCCGACTTCGATTGAATTTCAAGAAAAGCAAACCCGAAAAGAAAACACAACCTCCGGCAGGCGGCAGGAACAAAAAAAAAAAAAACACCGACGTTCACTTCACGTTCGTCGCCGCAGCCATGTGTGCGCCGAAAGCCAGCCCTCACCACAGCCGGGCACACAGACAAATATTGATCCTCAACCACCCCGTGCGTCGCCCCAAAGCAACCCAAGTAATATGTGTATATTCCAAATGACTGCGTAATGAGAAGTCAAATCAACAACAATCACAACCAATCAGCAGTGCTGTAGCCGAAAACAGTCGCGCTCCTCCAAGGACGTCCATCATCAGCGGCAGACGCTCTGAACAAGGCGCTCCCTCTGATCCACCAAAGCCCCGCAGGCGAAGATTAAATGAACCAATTCAATGGCAAATCAATTGATGATAATTTCTGCTTACGTTTTTGTGCCACCCCCCCTCGTTTTTTCGCATTCCCGTCCCCTCTAATCGGGCCCCCCTTGCATCCCGGCCGTTGATCCAAACTTTATTCGAAGCTCCGTGGATTCATCTGGCACCGGGACGGGATGGATCCCCGCTGAAAGAAAAGGAAAATCATCGACAGCCGGATGGTGGACGGGGGTTCGCCGAAGAAGAAAGGAAAAAACATCTGCGCTACGAATTTTCATTTCTCCCAGCCAACGCAGCCGTGGCCCCGGTTCCCAGCCACCAGCTCGCAGTCCCGATTCTGATTCTGATTTTGATTATAGCATTGAAAATTAGGGAGACGGAAGGATGCTCATGTCGAGTTTGAAGGTTTCTCTCGGATACACCGCGATCCCGGGAAGGTAGGGATAGGTTCGATTCTTTTTCGCTTCGTTCGCCTCCTTCTGCTGCTCATCGATGACGGTATTTATGCAAGGGATATCACATTTTGAGCTACGCGTGTATCGTTTCACAGGCGAGGTGAAAAGTCAACGAACTGAATTTTGTGGCAAGGCTGCCAGTGGATTTGCATATAGGCGTGTGCGTGGGTATTGGACATCTGCTTGATACTTCCTGTGCCCCTGATCATTTGCAGGACGAAGTGAGTTGCCACAAATTGAAGATACCTCTTTATGGGGCTTCTTAAATTTTCTTGTCTTCACATAAGCTCTGTGTCCAATTTGTTGTCTGTGACCGAAATACTTCTCGTTGGTTCTTTTTTACTGTCTAATCGTGTGACTCGGTGTAGATGATGTGGACCATGGTATTGCTAATGAATAGAACTATAATTGCGATTGCGCAATGCAATGTCGCGTGTTAAATAAGACTGCATACAGAGCGGCGTCTTTTCTCTTCTGCAATGATGCATGCAGGTTGACACTCTGCTTGACGCTGTCAACGTCCAGGTCTGTCTGTCAGCTGCATGAAAAACATTGAATCGAAATCGTCCGAGGCAGTGACAGTGAATTTTCGGCAAATCTTGGAGACCTCGCGCACAGGATTTCTTTGACGCTAGTTTCGCGGATATGTCGTTTCGTGCTGCATTGTAAATACAAAGTCGACTTTTCCCGCCCGATTGGCTCTGGCCAGAATCTGAGCCAGGAATGCAATGTAGTCGAATCTTCAAGAAGACAAGATCAAGAAAGTGCGGTGGCGCCTGCATGAATTTTGAAACAATACAATCGTCTCAATTATGTACATATTCAGGAATAAGCTCCAGTTTCACAGTGCTTGCTTAAGCGCCATTTCGGTCTTAATCCACAGTTCAATAATTTATCCGGGTTTACAAATCAATTCAAGTCAATTCAATTTCAAATTTATAGTTTAAGTTAAACTAGAGTACTTCTTCTTCTTTGTGTGGCGCTACAGTCCGGGGTGGACCTGGGCCTCAACCAACATGCCTCTCCAACTAGCTCGATCCCTGGCTAGCTGTCTCTAGTTTCGCACACCAAGTTGGTTGAGGTCCTTTTCCACTTGGGTGCGCCACCTTAAACGCGGGCGTCCTCTGTTGCGTTGCCCGACAGGTTCGGATTCGAAGATTCTTCGGGCCGGAGCTGTGGTGTCCATACGCTCTACATGACCTAGCCACCGTAGGCGTTGGATCCGTAGACGCCTAACTAGGCTCATGTCGCTGTACAGCCCGTACAGTTCGTGATTGAATCTTCTCCTCCAGAACCCGTCAACACAAGCAGGACCAAAGATCGTGCGTAGAACTTTTCTCTCAAAGAGACCAAGGACTTCTTCATCCGCTTTCGAGATTGTCCATGCCTCCGCGCCGTATAGCAGGACTGGGATGATCAGTGTCTTATATAGAGTCAACTTGGTTCTTCGAGAGAGGGCTCTATTACTCAATAGCCTCTTGAGCCCGAAAAAACAGCGGTTGGCAAGAGTTATATTATCCTACGCTTGATCTCGGTACTGATATTATTTGTACAATTTACTCCGGAGCCGAGGTAAGTGAATTCCTTGACTACCTCGAAGTTAAAGCTGCCCATTGTGACGCTCTGTCCAAGACGTCGATGTTGTATGTCCTTTTTTGAGGACAGTATATACTTCGTTTTGCCCTCATTCACCGCTAAACCCATTTTTGCCGCCTCCGTATCAATACAAGCAAACGCTTCATTGACGGCTCGCTGAATTCGGCCAATCACGTCAATATCGTCCGCGTATGCTAACAATTGCACGGACTTCTGGAAGATAGTGCCTCTAGTGTTGGCGTGTGAGTTTCGCACGATCTTCTCCAACACGATGTTGAAGAAGTCACATGACAACGCGTCGCCTTGCCTAAAACCTTTTTGACATTAAAGGTCTCGGTGAGTTCGTTACCGACCTTGATGGAGCAGCGAGAGTTCTCCATCGTCATCCTGCACAGCCTGACGAGTTTGGCAGGAATGTAAAAACTAGACATGGCGTTGTATAGCTCGTCTCTATGCACGCTGTCATATGCGGCCTTGAAATCGACGAACAGATGGTGAGTGTCGATTTGCATTTCTTGGGTCTTTTCCAGGATCTGCCGTAGTGTGAAGATTTGGTCTGTTGTGGACTTTCCTGGTATGAAGCCACACTGATATGGACCTATCAGATTATTAATGAACGGCTTCAGGCGGGTACACAAAACGGCAGAGAAGATCTTATATGCGATGGTAAGAAGACTGATCCCTCGATAGTTGGCGCAGTTGAAGGGATCTCCTTTCTTGTGGATCGGGCGAACGATACTGAGATTCCACTCGTCGGGCATGCTTTCCTCAGACCATATCCTGCAGATGAGCTGGTGCATGCGCCCAACCAGATCATCTCCAGCTGCCTTAAATATTTCAGCGGGCAAACCGTCCGCTCTAGAGACTAGAGTACACTGTCGGTTAAACCTCGGTTAAGCACATCAGTCATCTTGTTTCGCGCTCATATTCTCTCTTACGTACTTTGTTCTTTCTGACATCTGCTGTTCGCTACTGAGATTCATTCTTTATGTTAAAATCATTTGCGAGGAAATCCTAAAGCGCAACTTTTTCCTTGCTTTCCTAACAAAGTGTATTCACTCAAAGATTGAGAAGTGTAGTAGCAAATACACCAATCGATTGCAAATGTTGCAGTTTCATGTCGCTGGCTTTACAGAAACCAAGTTCAATTGAGTTGACGTTCTTGGCTGTCAAACCGGGCTTGTTCAAGCATAAGTTTGAACTCGCTTTAAGTCAACCTTCACTGTGAAACTGGGCGTAAGACATTTCTGTGTTACCTGAGCGTACTAGGGACTCAGCTTCCTATCTGGACAGATGTGGACTCGTAGGATCCTTGGTCATCTGCTACAAGTTGACCAAACGATGAAAAAATAGTTTTAAATATAACTATGTTGTGAAGTTATATGGGCACCCTTAAGATCTATTGTGTCATGGTTATTTTAAAACCATTCCGATTCATCAATGTATCTTAGGCGTTTTTTTCGCCTCTACACCGCTTAAGTCTTACAGCTCTACGAAGCAACTGCTGTCTTTTCTTTAAGAGGGCTGATTATTTGTAGAATAGATGTTCAATATTGCAAAAGTCGTTTAGCGGAGTGTTCAATCGCAATGCCTGCGTGGCTATTCTTCGTATGCACTTAGCATGCGCACTTCATTGCGACTGTCGATCAGTGAAGTCGATTTCTTTTTGCACATCGTTGGCCACAGGGCCCTTGCTTTTTCTTCAATCCGTAGAGCATCAGCCATCGAATCATAGTCAAGGGCAGTTTTTTTCTGTACGATGCTAAACAGGGTGAATGTATTGCTCGAAATTCATCCAGCTCAGATTCAATTTTTGGACTTTCTAGTTCGCATTTCTTTTTCCTTAGATAGCAGCATGGCCGTACTCAGACAAGGGTTGCCGTGGTCGCCAATGCGAGATGGTCGACAGGCACCGTGTCTGTACCGTGGACATAATGACGTAAGGCTGTCACAAATTATTTCAAGAACAACCATTTTCGACACAATGTCTCGTAAATACGATCGCCTGACCTTAAAAATGCGGTGCAATCGCAGTTTCAGATCATTCGAGATGACCTCTTTTTTTGAGAATCGTGCGAAATTACATAAAAGTATGCCAACCCGTGTCATCGGCTGTCTTTGAACTAATTTATGCTTTAATCGCTATTTGCTTAAGCCTTTTTAAACTATAAGGAGCAGTTGAAGCAGCCGTGGATGTTGGCAGTGTTGTGTTTTGTACGCCGCTATCTATTTTAATGGGTGCACTGGGGACGCTTCGTCTTGACACACTTACACTCATGCAGAGGCTTGGATCTTGGATCGATTCAAATTCGATTATGACTTGAAATGTAATGAGTAGAAGTGGTTCTGGTGTTCGAGAAAAAAATCCAAATATCAATAAATTTAACAAAACAGCATGAATATGACTTAGCGTTTCATAATTTGAATAAGGATGTGCAAATTGTCGAGGCTTACATACGTAGCTAGTTGCTGTGTCAAAAAAGACCTGTGGTTGGTCTTTGTTTGGTGGCCTATTCATACAGTTTGAGGGCTATCCTGTCGGAGACTTGTCAGTAACTCGTGCTGGGATACAAGATTTGATGTTAGTCACTAGCTTAGAGCAGGAGTGTTGTCACGTGGATCTTCGAAGAATTATCAATCATGAACGAGGGAAGCTTCCAACAAGTTTCATAGTAATGGTACAAAGTTCCCTTGCAGGCCTTTGCGAGGCAACAGAATGACAGTTTCCCCTTGTATTCGAGATTGATGGTCTTTTGGCGAAGTTTCGGACGGGTTTTGGGTAAAGTTTGCTCACGGGGCGTCATATGAATCGATGTTCTCTACGGGTACGTATTAACTATGCTGATACGTGGATCTTGGAAGAGTATTCAATTATAAACCAAGGAGCAATCATAAGTGTTATTCCCTTGTGTCACACTGTTGCAACATTTTTAAAAAAGTAGCTTCGAGCTAAATATATTCGAAAAGCTTGCCGATCGGAGTCTGCGTGAATTTGAAGGGCGGTCTATCCACTGAGAAAGCAATATTACGCACAACACGAGTGATTGTATGTACTACGCACCGGGTTAACTATGTGCTCCTGGTCCACACATTGAACAAGCTCGACAGTTACAGTTGAATTTACTTTGGAATAGGGCTGGCCTTCCGGCAAATAATACAATGAGACGGTATCCTGCGATGACACCTATACAGATGGAAAGGTAAGACTGCGATGCCGCACAAGCTAATTTCGAATTTAATACAACCATTTTTAGTCTGACGTCCTTCACATATAAGCTTTAATTTTTAAACATTCGAGGGATGACGAGGAACACGCTTTTAGTTCCTCTTTCGTCCCTACGGTTTTTACTGTAGGCAGAGATGAGTGCCTCTAGTATTCGACGATATTTGCCGATCAGTGATTTTCCAGTTAAGACACTCATTATTTCACTGAAAAGTGTCAAAACATTCTTAAACTGTTGCTCCGGTTGCCTGCTGCCCATCTTGACGTCAGTTGGCATAGTGATGTGATCGCGGTATGATTGGACCTAATGACGGTTGACGCACAGTGGTCGCATTGTATGGGAGAGTTGGAGCAAAATCGGTAACATACGAACCCGTGTACCGATCTTACTGAAATTTGAAACATATTACAAGTGCCATGATATATTAACGTGGTCAAAATGGTTGAACCAGGTCAATGATTAAGTTAGTAAACTAAAATAAGAAAAAAAAAAAATAAAAAAGAAAAATGCCACACAGAAGCGGCTTATTAAAAGTCTACAATACTTTGGCTTTCTATGTTCACATATAGAATTGAAAACCTATAACATTTCGCCGAGAAAAATATGTCCCTTTGAGTATTTTAGTCTAGTGCGGGACCACTGTATGGCGGTGGTGCTTTAGAGTGAGTATCAAAGTGTGTCCAAGCAGAACATATCATTCTAGACGTAGAGTTGGAGTGTCTGCTGGCACGTGTCGGCAGAAGCCATTACATCTGTAAATGGTGATTCATTCTGAGGTTTGATTTACAATGTAAAATAAAACACATCAATTTGAGAGTGAACCTATAATTTGTATTATCCGTTAATAGAACAATTCATAGCATTTACTTTTTACCTGATGGTAATGAACTGATATCATGTAAATGTTGGCCACAATTATGTCTGAGGCAGTCTAAGCCATCGAGCAAAGCGTCTGGTATCTCGCGGGTAATATGAGCAATATCGCACGATCTAGGCGGGCAATTCCTTAGCAAAACGTGAAATTAAGTGCCCTCCAAAGTGATTTCTCAACAAATCACGCACTGTATGGCTAATAGCGCCGCTCCGTCTTGTTGGAACCATCGAGCTCACCGGGATAACCGAGACAATGTACTTGATTTTTAGGAAGCACATGTACCGCTAACGTAGCGCGATAACGGTTACTTTTGACGGCAACGCTCTTATTTGCCTCATTTTTGTAGAAATATTGACCAGCTACTATAGTCTCTTCACTACGTGCTGGATGTAGTCTAACCGATCGAGTATCACCCACTTATGTAATCTGGGCCTCAAATTTGGGAAATGGTATTGGCAGTGGATTCAGTAGGTGGATTATACGCGCCTTAAGTTCCTTAAATCTCACGAAAAACATTTCTGACAGAACGCTGATTATTCTGAACATAATATGTACATAATGCAACTGAACAATGTGGAGACGCTATTGTGGTGTGAGTCTTTCGATTTGCCAAACGATACAGAAAAAATAAATGTTTGTTTGATAGGAGTCACGAGTGATCTGTTAAAGAAGCCTATTGAAAAAAACCTCACGATTAATAACCCTTTATTTATTTTTTGTCCCTGAGGAAGGAGAGTTGATATTTTTAAATCAGCCCTCAATGCAGCCAACGCGCTTGTTCATTAAAATTCCAGGGATTGCAAGGAGTATGCTACACGAAATTTAATTTTAGATCACACTTTAATTTGGACCATCTCAAAACTCGCTATACTACGTGTACCGTCTCATCGTTTTAGCGTCTCACGGTCGCACCGTCTCTACGTATCAGCGTCTCACCATCCCAACATCTACAGCGTCTAAAACGTCCACCATACACCGCCCACCATCCACCGTCTAGACGTCTTCCATTGAAAACTTCACAGGCGTCCCATGATTTTCCGCACCCACTGTCTCCAGCCGCTTTCCAAGGATACAGTGAAAATAATATTTTATTCCAAACGTTCAGATACCTTCAACATTTCGGAAGACAACAACCGGGGCTGGTGACGCCGGCGCTGGCGTGGTGGCTGGTCTGTCCCGCAGACACGTTGATAATTCCGCACAGCCCGGGATGGGAGGGCGAGACGCGCAAGCATCGTTCTAGTCATTTATGCCTCCGGATATACAATATATTCCCCATTTTTCTTCGCCCACAAAAGATAGATCCAGCGCTCGGCGAACGTGCTTGTTGGTGTGTGCGTGCAAGGATACACGATGACGATGCAGAGTGTGTAGTGGTTATTTGTACGTTGAATAATGGGTATGTTGACTTCCATTCCGGCCCCGGCCATGTTTTGTTATAATCAAATTCCATCGCAGGCATAGAATGGAATTCTGCCGAAAGGATAATCGGCGAGGAGAAAAGTACCGATGCGATGGCCAACTTTACCTAGGGATACAACTGAAACGTGTGTGTGTGTGTGAATGTGGATATTCCCCATTCAGTGGAATGCTTCAATACTATCGATAGCATGACATGTCCGAGAAGCTAATACGGCCGCTCGCAGCGGTGTGCTTTAAGAGTTAAAGCGGAGCGGCGGAATGTTCGACAGATTCTGCGAGTGAGTATGTTGCCGTCGCCGTGGGAGGGGTGTAGCTGCACAACTTTTGCCAATGAAATTGCAAAAGTTTTCGGATTCAGCCTATTCAGCGTAGTCAGCCCAATCAGGTTGAACCGCGTCTATTCGTTGAGAATTTAAGGCAGTTGAATGGTTTTGTTTCAGGGAAATAAATCTGTCGAGTCCTGTGTCTTACGAATTCGTCACTTTTTGCATGGGTTAACACAATTCTAGGGAGGCTCGCAAAGAGACGACTGTTTAAAGAGCATGATTGGAGGCGAACGTCAGAGGGTATGACGTTGTTTTCCATCACACTCCCTCGATGTTGGATCCGATAGTATTCGGAATACAGCATTAAAGGAACTCATTTGCAAAAGTGTCTCGAGAACCGAAGCAGTAGCAACACCTAGTGCCACTTCCTAAGGCAAACAATTCACGAGGAGAACCGTTGTCACATCGCCCAAAATGTTTTCTAGACGCAACGAGAAAGTTACTTGAGTCCCTAATAAACAGACAGACTGCTGACTGTAGCAGAGGAGAGGAGCACTTTCAAAGTAGCTTGGATTTCGAAAATCTCGTCGATGCAATCCAATTAGTAGTTGACATTGCGTTTGCAGCCATAGATGGCCAATGTTGTAGGTGAGGCGCCAACAAAAAAAAATATGCGGTTGTGACATTGTCCGTCAAAAACAGCCAACTGGTGTTAAATAACACAAACTTGCAAGGATGAAAACACAACACAACTTATTTATTTAAGGTGGCGCTACAGTCCGGGTTGGACCTGGGCCTCAACCAACATTTTCAGCCAGCTCGATCGTAGCTAGTGTCTCCAATTTCGCACGCATAGTTGGTTGAGGTCCCTTCCCACTTGCGTGCGCAACCTGAGAAGCGGTCTTCCTCTTCTGCGCCGTCCCTCGGGGGCTGGAGCATTGGTTTATATCCGCTCTACATGCTACATGAACTAGCCATCTCAATCGTTGGATCTTCACTCTTCCGGCTAAGTCGATGTCACTAAACAGCCCGTATATGGTAGCTCGTCGTTATTTCTCCTTCACTCACCGTCTATGCAGACGGGACCGAAAATCACACAAAGAATTTTCCTCTCGAAGCAACCAAGAGCTGCTTCATCCGCTTTTGACAGAGTCCATGCCTCGGCGCCATATAGCAAGAACGGGACGATTAAGGTCTTGTAAAGCGTTACCTTGGTTGTTCGAGAGATGACTTTGTTTACCCATTGCTTTCTTAGCCCAAAGAAGCACAGATTGGCAAGAGTTATTCTTCGTTTGATTTCAGCGCTGGTGTCGTTGTCTGAGTTGATAGCGGTTCCTAGGTAGACAAAGTTTTTAACTACCTCAAAGTTATATCTGTCTGCCGTGACGTTCTGACCGAGACGTCGGTGTTGGGTGTCCTTTCTTGCTGGCAGCATATACTTGGTCTTACCCTCGTTTACCGCTAAACCCATCTTCGCGGCCTCGGTTGCAATACTCACAAAAGCGCCTTTGACATCACGCTGCGTTCTTCCGATAATGTCAATATCGTCGGCATATGCGAGTAGTTGGACGGGCTTCTGAAAGATTGTTCCTCTAATGTTGGCGTTCGAGTTTGGAACAATTCTTTCAATAACGATGTTGAAAAGGTCGCATGACAGCGCGTCGCCTTGTCTGAATCCTTTCTTGGCATCAAAGGTCTCGGTTAGGTCTTTACCGACCTTGATGGAGCAGCGTGCATTCTCCATCGTCATCCGATACAAACGGACGAGTTTGGTAGGGATGCCAAAACTAGACATTGCTCTGTATAGCTCGTCTCTATAAATGCTATCATACGCGGCCTAAAATCGATGAAAATGTGGTGAGTATCGATTTGTTGCTTCTGGGTTTTCTCCAAAATCTGCGTCGTTCGTGAACGACGTTGACGAGATTGGGCAAACAGAGCTAGGCATCAATGAAGCGTTTTTTTGGTATTGAAACAGAGGCGGCGAAATTGGATTCAGCGGTGAATGAGAACAGAACAAAGTATATGCTGTTTTGCCAGAACGTCAACGAAGGCGGCTACAACTTCGAGGTGGTAAAGGACTTCATCTACCTTGGCTCCCAAGTTAATAGTACGAACAACATCCGTCGAGACCAAGCTAACATTGTATGAGACCCTGATCATCCCTGTCCTACTCTGTAGCGCGGAAGCCTGGACTATAGTAAGAACGGATGAAGAAGCCCTTGGTCCTTTCGAGAGAAGAGTGTTGCGTTCAATCTTTGGTCCTACTTTAGTGACTTGTATAGTGGCAGAGATATGTCTTTAATTTTTAAAGCCTGATGCGAAACCTTTCATTTTAATGGAGACCCTTACGATGGAAAATTTAATACATTTCGCAGTTTCTGCTTAATCTTAAGCAAAGGAATACTGTTTCCACTTTCTAAGGGTCTACCTATTTTCATCTCAACGCCGTGCAAATTTCGGTAAGAAAACCATTAACTATACAAGAAACTATTACAATGTGAAACGAATTCAACTGAAGAAAACATTGCAACCTTATAACAGAACTACGAAGGCTACTCATTACGGAATATGCTTAACAATTAAAAAATAAAAATTAAAGTTGGTTTTCATTCTAAAAAAATAGCTATAATTTTAATAATTAAAATAAAATATAAAATTTTAAAATTAAGTAAATTTAATTTGCCCATCGAACTGACGGCAATTCTATAGCCCTAAATTCATTACTTCTGTAATACAAACAAAGATTGAAGGAGCAAACAAATGAATTACTTCAATCTGGTTTCTCGAACTGGCGGCCCACCAAACGGGAGCCATTCTTGTTACTAGCAGCAAAGCCATGTAATACATCAATGTCCAATTCAACCATATTGTCCCTAGATCCCAAACCAGGGAAAAACCAAACCTAACAGACCCTCCAGAGGTACACTAGCAAAACATCTTCGAAAAAACCTTGTAGACCGAGCGGGAGAATCAACCGAACAAATAGAAACAATGGAGTGGCATTATTTGAAATTATAATCAACAACACAAGAAGCACTATCTTTCAAGATCCGTACAATTCTTAGCACACGAGCGAACACAACGAGCTGTCAATGAGGCATTTGCTGGCATTGAAGCGGAAGCGGCTAAAATGCGTCTAGAGGTAAACCAGGGCAAGACAAAGTACATGCTGTCATCACGAAAAGACGCACAACATCGACATCTCGGACAGAGCGTCATAATGGGCAAACTTGGAGGTAGTCAAGGACTTCGTCTACCTAGGTTGTGGAGTAAATAGGAACAACAACACCTGTACCGAGATCAAGTGCAGAATTGCTCTTGCCAATCGCTGCTTCTTTGGGCTTAAGAGCTAATTGAGTAACAGAGCCATCTCTCGAAAAACTAAGTTGACTTTGTATAAAACTCTGATCATCCCAGTCCTGCTCTATGGCGCAGAGAAATGGACGCTATTAAAAACGGATGAAGGTACTCTTGGTTGATTTGAGAGAAAAGTTCTGCGGCGATCTTTGGCCCTGTTTGCGTTGATGGCGTTTGGAGGAGAACGTTCAACCACGAACTGTACGGCATGCACTCAGTTAAGCGTTTCGGATCTAACGCCTACAATGGCTAGATCATGTAGAGCGGATGGACACCGCAGCTCCGGCCCGAAGTTTCTGGATTAAACCTTAATGAAATGTATGTGGCAGTCCTCAATATATTAGAACTCGGATTTATTCAGTTTATACCGTTGATTAAGAAAAGAGACTATTTTAAGCAACCGTGGCATAATAAAAGGTTGGTTAATCTGAAAAATGCAAAAAACAAAGCCTTCAAACAATGGAAACATTCCAATTCAGAATTTAATAGAAAGCGGTTTTGCCAATTACGCCGAGAATATGAATGTTTGAACAAATTTCTTTATAAACAGTATATATTGAATACTGAGTCGAATATCTCTGGCAATCCTAAAGGTTTCTGGGTATTTGTTAATAATAAAAGGAAGTCGAAGGATTATTTTCAAAATATGGAGTTCGAAGGGATTATATCTCATAACATTGAGACAACCTGCGAGCTATTTGCAAAATTCTTCGAAACAGTGTACGTTGATCATGCGAATATTAATACACCTTCTCCAAATGAAGATGCATATAATATGAGTATTGGATCACTCTGTTTGTCTACAGAGGATATATTATAAGGAATTGAATCCTTAAATTCATGTGTAAGTGCTGGTCCTGACAATGTCAATTGTTCTTAAACAGTGTAATGTATCCTTGTCTTTTCCATTAACAATTCTGTTCAATTTATCTTTGTCCACTGGAACATATTTGGAAGAATGGAAAAGCTCATTTATAACACCTATATACAAATCCGGACCTCGGCAAAAAGTTGAGAACTATAGCGGTATCTCAAAGCTTTCCGCCATTCCGAAATTGTTTGAATTAATTGTTACAAAAAAACTTTACCTTACAACTAAAGAAAGAATAAGTTTACAACAACATGGGTTTATGTCTGGAAGATCCACCTTAACTAACTTGACTTTATTCACGAAATATCTCTTTGAATCGGTTGAGTCGGGACATCAAGTTGATGTGGTTTTGACAGATTTTAGAAAAGCTTTTGACACAGTATGTCATACAGTCTTGGTAAATAAATAAAAGTCCTTTGGTATTCATTCTACATTCCTAAACTGGATTTCGAGTTACCCATCAAATAGGACTCAAACTGTGAAAATTGGTACTTGTCAATCTAGAACTATCAAGGTATTATCATTACTATTTATTTTATTTGTTAATTTTTTAATATGTTATTATATTTATATTATATTATATTTTTAAATATGTTCATTGTTTAATGTATGCTGACGATTTAAAAATTTGTCTGCGTGTTGCAAACATCCAAGACTGTACAAAATTTCAAAATGATTTAGTCGCGTTAGTCAAATGGTGTGATATCAACCATCTGGAGCTAAATGTAAATAAATGTCATTCGTTTTCTGTTTTCCATACTTTGTTGCCAATTCTCTGTGAATATACTATATATGGGAAGACTCTAACGAGAAAGAATGAAATTAAAGACCTTGGTATAATTTTTGATACGAAATTGAAGTTCACATTTCATATTGACTACGTAATTGCTAAAGCAAACTCAATGCTTGGGTTCCTTAAACGTTCTTGTTATGAATTTTCTAATCCGTATGCCCTAAAGTCAGTTTACATGTCTCTTGTACGTCCGTATCTGGAATACTGTTCCGTAATATGGTCTCCATCGCATTCAAAACACGTGTTACATTTAAAAAAGGTTCAAAAGACCTTTACGAGATTCGTTATAAAAAGAATGAATTGGAACCTTGAATCCATGCCTCCTTATAAAATAAGATGTGCCTTAATAGGACTAGATACACTAGAAAAAAGACGAAGTATTTAATCTATTATGTTTATTTATGATATTTTCTCGTAGCGTATAAACTGTCTGGATATACTTCAATGTATTAAACTGTACGCCCCAGAAAGAAATCTTCGATCAAGAAACTTGTTGTACCAACCAAACCACTTATATAATTATGGTTTTAATGATCCGCTTACAAAATGCATCCTCAATTTTAATTCTGCCTGTATCGAAATAGATCTATGCGATGATAGACTGAAATTCAAAAATTCAATTCCAAATCTCTGAATAAAATTCATATCGTGTCTTAGTTAAATATGTTAAATTTCACACTGCTGTTAGTTTAATTATTTATATATTATTATTAATTGTATTTATTATAACTAGCTAATTACTGACTTTATATAAAATTATTCCCTTATTATTATTAAAATACTATTATACTTATATTTCTGCAATCTGTAAGAGAGTTAAACTCGGTAGATGAAATAAATAAATATAAATACAAATATAAAAAGTGTCTTCGATACAGAGCCATTGGGGCAGCGCAACAGAGGACGTCCTCGCACGACGTGGCGCACACAAGTGGAAAAGGCCCTCAACCAACTTGGTGTGCGCAGCTGGAGAAAGCTGGCGAAGGATCGTGCTGCCTGGAGATGCATGTTGGTTGTGGCCCAGGGCCACCCCGGCGCCAATTAAAGAAGAAGAAGAATTCGATGACTTCACCTACTTTGGCTCCTGAGTAAATTGTAAAAATAACCCCATTACCGGGATCAAGCGTAGGATGACTCTTGCCAACCGCTCTCTCTCGATGGAACAAGTTTACTATTAGACACTGATCATGCCAGTGGAGGCATTGACAATCTCAAAAGCGGATGAAGAACTCCTTGGTCTCTTCGAGGGAAAAGTTCTGCGTGCTATCTGTGGTCCTGTCTGTGGTGATGGTTCTGAAGTAGAAGACATCCCAGCACAAACTGTACGGGTTGCACAGCAACATGAGCCTAGCCAGGCGTCTGCGGATATAACGCCTACGATGACTGCGCCAATGTAGACCGTAAGGACAACACAGCTCCGTCCCGATCGTCGAATCCGAACCTGTGGTGCAACGCAACAGCAGAATCTTTAAAAAGTTTACACATTCATTGGGGCACACTATAGAGAACCACTTGTGCGACTACACATTTGCTGAACACATCCTCTATTGTAATTTCGAAAATATGAATCTTAAACACTTGGTGAACTCATCCTCACGTAATGTGGTTTCTGAACACACCCCCAGCAACTGTTCCGCATTTGCTTGACTTCACTCTTGGTGCAGTCATCTCCATCATTTCCTGCGAAATTGTTCAGCTGGGCACTTGATGAACACACCGCCAACTGACATCTGCGTCCATCGATGTGACATGTCACCGACAGGACTTAAAGACTCGCACACAGCCGTATCCCCTTTAAGCCATTGGACACGGATACACAGTCCTCACGTACCTCACACGTCTTCTCGGGCTAATCCAATTTTATCATTACTTCCCCAGCTGCGGGGGCTTCGCCGGCGGGGGACGGGATATAAACTTTCGTGGACCGCTGAAAGAAGACAGCGGACTGCCGAGAATGCATAATCTTCAGGAAATCATCACCTTCAACTTTACGTAATTACTTAGCCGAGTGGATTTTTATTTATGACTTTCCAGGGAATCCGTCTTCGTCGGTGGCCCGGGGGCAGGCTGCCTTCGTCTCAAGCCAGCGTGGTGTGGCGTGCTCTGCGGCCGCGGGTGTGCCGGGTGCTGGGTGCTGCCTTGAAAATCAGCATTGGTTACTCGGTGATAAATGACTGTATCAATGGCTGTGTGGCAGAAATGACAAATGAATTTTTTCTCCTTCCTTTCCTGCCATTCCCTGGCCGGCTGTGTGCCACACGGAGAGAGACACGCATTTGCTGGGTGGCAGTGGCGGTGGCGGTGGCGGAGAGGCGTTCTTAAGCTGAGATAATGCCGCACCGGCAGTGAATATTAAGTATCTAAATGTATACACACTAGAGCTGAGTTTTTACCGGATATAAGTAATTGAGATAAGGATATCTTTTGTTATGAATGTGGAAAGTGGAAAATTCTTCAATGCGGATGTGAGTGGTGAGGTGGTGCGGCGGTGGGAGCGAAGCCCTGAAGAGTGCGAAGGAAAGAAACGATGGAGGATTTCGAGGGGGCTTTAAAGCGAGAGTGATCTTCCATAACAGGATTTAAGGATTCTCTGAGCGGGTGGGGAGTGCGAGATAAGGAGTATAAAAGATATCCGACAAGTGCTGTTAATTGTTTTTAGTCTGATGGGTTTTCGAGTTCGGAGCAGTTGAACGGTTTAACAGTTGCTGCATGAAATGAAAAGTGCTGGCAGTTGCTGGAGGATCCTGTCTTGGCAGGATGCAAACTAAGTGCAGGCTTCTATAAAACTGGTAGTGAGTCCATCTTAACATCTTAACGCGGTGGATGATAGTTTTGTGTGAACGACATGTGAGCATTTGTTGGTGTTTCGCTACGCTGAGTATGTCGTACAAAATTTTGTTGGTTATTTCGTCCAGATTCAAATTGAAATTGGTCTTAATTTTTATAAGGCCGACTAAAAACGAGGCCTCATTTCTGATTTTACGGCATCAATTAAGTTATTCTCATCAACATGTGTCAACACTTAACAAATAAAAACGATTTCAGTGTCTGTTTATTATGTATTTATAAAGGTTTGGGAAAATAAGGACTTGACAACTTTGAATTTCATTTGTGAACGCACTCCTTTACTAATCATCAAACTGTCACTGTCAATTAATTTACACGAACCGAAATACCGAAATGCGAAGTCGGTGAAAGATACTTTAAAAGTAAGTAGACAGGAAATAACAAGCTTAGTGCACAAATTTTGATCCACAAATTCATTGTGTGACGTTCCCGTGTCAGTGAGACATATGGTTGGTCGAAGTGTCGAAACTATCGCTGCCTTTCTGGCGTCCGTAGCAAACGAATAAAATAAGTCAATTGCACGGTGTTCTCAAGAATTGGGCATCGCTCAGAGCTGATTATGGGGTAGATTGGGTAATCTTCAAGTTCGTCAATAACCAATATATGCGTTATTGGTCGGTTGTAAATCCACATGTGCTTCACGAATCACCACTTCATACTCAAAAATAACTATTTGGTATGGTTGCCAAGCTGAGCCATACTTTTTCGTCGATAGTAACGATCGTCACGTTACTGGTCAGCATTATTACGCCATAATTACCGATTATTTTTGGCCCGAATTGGAAGATGTGGACTTGGACGATATGTGGTTTCAACAGGATGGTTTCGCACACAGCACACGTTACATTCGATTTGTTGAAGAGTAAGTATGGTGTTATCTCAAGAAATGAGGAAGTCGATTGTCCTCCACGTTCGTGCAATTTAACGCCGCTTGACTATTTTCTATGAAGCTACGTTAAATCAGAGGTCAGAGCCAACATTAAATGCGAAGTATCGGCCGTTTCTGCCGAAATGTATGGCCAAGGAATGGAACGCTATAAACGTACTGGCGGTGCTTCTATGAACGGAGTCGGGTTCCATCCATTAATGTTTTGATTGTGCTTCAAGCCGATAGTAAAGTTTTTGAAATATCTCAAATGGTTTGCGTTTTATTTAAAAAGAAAGTTATGTGGGATGAGTCGCCGAACAGAACACTACTTACACTACGGACATAACGTTCAAATCAGGCGACAAAACATCTTATAATCAGACGACGAACTATACAACACACGCAACGGTACGACTGAATGAAGAGACCATACAATAAACGAACAACACACACACACAAACAGACGAAGGACAGATCAGTACAATATACTGAGCAGTAGAGGCAGTTGTAGAAAGAGCAGCGAAAAGAGTAGACGCGCCAACAGCTACCCAAAGCTGTTTCATTGAAGTTAATTTTCAATAAAGAAGTTTGAAAAACATTAAAATACGTTTCTTGTGTGATCGCCAAATCCTACAGTTTTTAAGTTAGTTATTGGAAAGCCCTTTATTTGAAAAAATCAGTTAGCATTGCCAGAGGCTTTCCATCATTTCTCTTGTTCAAAAAAAGCTTTTCTTTTCAACTCCGATTTGGGTCTCCTTGTGTGCGCTGACGATCTAGACCCTGGACCTTCTTCATCATTTTAAGAGTTGATGACGATTTTATGAGCTGAATATCATTCCCTATGTGCACATGTCCATCAAAGTGTAACAAGCTTCCTGGCTCAATATCGGATTAGCACTCAAGAAGAAGTTTTTCTCAAATGTGCCATCATTGTTCTCAAATGTGCCGATGGTAGATCATCTTCAGGGTCAAATTCATGAAGTTTTGTCATGACTGGCACGCCAAATCTAGATTTTTAAAACATTTTTAAGCCATACACACTGTCCTGTTGCTAGATATTGCGTTCTTTCCTCTCAAAGTCAATTCTTGTGCCTTTATCGTTCGCTCTCTTTATCTCGCAGCGAAAAAGATACTTATACGTTTTACTGAAGAAAATGCTTCCCGACTAAGGGAATTTAACTTTGTTCAAATTGCCGATCCGCGATTTTATTTAATTAGGGAAGTGTCCACTAAAGGGAATATAAAATGTGTATAACTTCAATTCAAGACCTACGGTCGTGAGAAACATTTAGCCCATGGGGACTATCCGCCTTGTTGGAAGCTTTTCACTGTATTTACAGTACCCTCCGCCAGAATTGAATGTTTTAGACCAATAAATACCATATAAATACCGATTTTTTTTATAATTTGCGCGTGCTCGAGGGGTTATTAATACCCTTAATTGTCCGGGGTCAAGACACAGCACGGGCCGAAGGTATAGAGGGAGAGAGAGAGAGCAGGTACCTGTGCTCATTGGTCTTAAATATCTGCGGATTATAGTCTGTGGGCAATATTTAGCTGGGAAAAGCATTTCATATTCGTGTAGTGTGGCTAAAAAACGACTCTCTAAGTTTCACTGTGCGTCCGAAAGCAGGCTTAAGGGTAAACTGATGTGCATTCCTGGCGAGACGTGTATTACGGGTGAATTCAAGGAAAGGAGGAATGCAGTTAGCCAGCTCACTTGAGCATCGTTTGTTAAAATAACGATAAATCACGGACAAGGGAGACACGGTACGTCAATGTTCGAGCGAGTCTAATAAACCTGCGATATCGTTGTCTCCTATAAGTTTTATCCCTCGCTTTTGGATTCTATCTAGTAAGTGCAATGTGGTCTTGGGGGCACCACACCAGATATGAGCGTTGTACTCAATCTTATTGTGAATATACGCCTTATATATTAAGGCCACATCAGTGGGGGTGAAATATTTCTTGCATCGAATAAGGAAACCTAAACATTGCGTAGCATTTTTGGCGACCTCGAATATGTTATCGTTCCATGGATGGAGAGTTTTTCCGGTTTCGTCGATATAAGCGCTGATTAACAGGGGTTCGCTTTAGTGACAGCAGACAGCATTTAGTTTTGGAAGCATTGAATTCCACTCTGTTGTTCTTACCCCAGTTAATTATGCTGTCAAGATCAGAATTCAATGTGCTTGACATACGCCGCCGTTCCAATACTACGTCCGAAGGGCAAGGTCGTCAATTATGGAACGAATATGAAAAGCTGAGGGTGCTGTCATCAGCGAAGGAGTGGATTGGATTAGAAGTGGCAGACAGGAGATCATTTATAAAAATGAGAAAGAATATCGGAGACAGAACAGAGCCTTGGGGGACAGCAGCATTTATTTTGTGGATATCAGACTTGAACCCATCCATTGAACGGTTCAAAAGGTAGTTTCCAATCGATAGAAGCAGACACTCATCAACACCGTAAGCACGCATGTTTGACAAAAGAGATTGGTACAATAAACGCACTAAAAGAAAAGCTATTGTTCTTTATCCATATGTTCATAATTCAGCTCTAGACAACATCATGGTACTTCACACCAACTTTTTTGGTTATGCAACATGATAAAAGTCAACCGTGCAGTAGGTGATGATCTTGCTCGATAGAAAAAAATGTCTGAACGTCTGACGGACTCATGTGAAATGGTACGGTTCAATTTTGCTCCATATCTATGTAAAATCGTTAAATTCTTAATGACTGATCGATCATTGATATTAAGAGATGTTAAGAGCATTCGTGTTAAGAGTAGTGTTTCTGAACTCATTGCTGGTGTTCCACAAGGTTTAGTCCTTAGACCACTGTTGTATAATTTTATGTTTGCTGACTTTTCTAATCTTCCTTACTGTTATACATCCACATATGTTGATGATACAGCCATTTTTTCTCTAGCATACGTTCATTCTCAGTATTGATAAAAACTTAATAAATGCGGTTATATGCCTACCCCAATAGTTTCGCAGAAAAATAAAATTTTGGTGGTCCGTGGCGTTGTGGGTATGTGCGTCGACCCCAACGTCGATGGCGTAGGTTCGTTTCCTGGCTCAAAGAGTATTACCAGTCTAGAAAAAGCTTCTCAAACTTGACCGGTCGGAGTTCACCTAAAGCTGTCGATCCCTTCCACTGAGAGAGAACGAACAGCAGCACGCACAACACGAGTGGTTGCTGAGAAGCTACGCCCTGGCCCCTTACGGTCTGTACCGCCGCTCATATTATTATTACTATCCGTTTTCTCAGAGCCGCATGCGCCAAACCGAGATAATCCGAGTTGGAATGGAAGGGAAGTTTTTAGGTAAGAAGTTAAATTACTACTGCCCGCTCGTGGTTGAATTTTCTCCTTCAAACAGTCTCAAGTAAGGACACCACATTTGTTGCACGCCACCAATAAGAACGGAAGAAGCTGAGATGACTCGGCCAATTGAATGGACCCCCGCATCACTGAAACACATCAACATTCATATCGACGGAGTGGATAGACCAGCGCATAGTCATTTTCACAAGTTTAACATTTTATTCATTTATGTTCGCCACTGTTTCACTTCCGTCCATCTCTGGGCTGCAGACACTCCAGTCCTCGCCCTTATTCCGTGTAAAACATTTAAAGCCTAGCTATCCCCCTCCGGTTTATCGATTCCCAAGGCATAAATCTCCATTTCGACCAGAGACGCCCCAGCCAATGTACGTGACGGCCCACCCCGACTGGCATCCACGAAAATTACCTCATTTCCAGGCCCAATAAAAACACCATAACACCGCAAGCCAACCCTTCGCCACATCCGCGCCAAGTCGAGTCCGATTGTGGCTGAGGAAAAAAAGGATTCCTTCGAGTTAATCCTCCACACACACACAAGCAACTCCGGAACGTCTGGGGAACTGGCACAGTTCCCGTTCGTGAACTCATATTCCAAACCCTCACATATCTCCGGCTTAAGTGCGAATAATTCTCTAATATATTTATCCAATCCATAAGGATCGGCGAAGGACACGGAATTCTAAATGGAAATAAGCGGCTTTGCCGCATTTATTGCCGCCAGCACCGAACCGGCGGTCTTCCCATCCAAACTCGACGACATTACGCATAACTAATAAAAAATGACACCGGTCCCACTGGCCTTCCGGTGCAAACATCGAGGCAGGCAGCAGGATTAGACTGCTGTTACCGCTGCCAACTGCCAGAGCAGAGTTCAAGACTTTACGACACCGAGCCGCGCAGCACCGCGTCGCCACTGACCTCTGGCCGGCTGCGTGTGGGCGAGTGCGACGCTGAACTCCACCTCGGCAGGTGTCGCCGACACTGGCCGCGAGGACGACACACACTCCGCCAGAGTGGATTTATGACCATTCTATGACCAAAGAACAGGTTTACGACGGAATTAATGGATTTACTTAAAGGATTTAACGGCGAATTTATAGCCAATAAAATCGAGTGTATCCAGTCGGAATAGGAAGGGCGGGCGCGTTGCCCGCCGGCCATCGATGACCAGCGATGGGGACGAACGTCGTCAGCTGGCGCGCACACATCGAGGCACCACCGCCATCCTCGGGCCACATGAATATTCAAACAAATATATGTGAACTCAGTTGAAATATATTGAAATTCAATAAAATTTCGTCCTGATTGCCAAATTGATTGTGATTGGCTGCGCTCTACACCACCACTCGGGGTCCGGGTGGCCAACTGGGCAACTGGGTGACCCCCCTGCGGGTCAGTCGAGCAAATATAAGGGAAATCAAATTACCGGCCCTCAAATGTGTGCGAGAGTACGGTTTCACTGCCGATCAATATTTATTTAAGTTAATTGAATTGAGCAACTTACGTTTATGGCCTATTTTTAGAGTTTTTTAATTTAAAATAGTCTTTAGCTTTCGATGGGTGCGTGAGTTCTTTGGGGTGCACTGCGACCTTCATATCCCACGACTGGGGATGCTGTACAGTTGGTAATCTTTGGCCTAGGTGTCGATAAATAAAATTTCTTAAAAACCATAGCAGACCTTGGCTCCCAAGTTAATAGTACGAACAACATCAGTACCTAGATTAAACGGAGAATAACTCTAGCCAACCGCTGTTTCTTTGGGTGCGACAGGCGATTGCGTGGTAGGGACCTCTCTCGAAAGACCAAGCTCACATTATATAAGACCTTGATCATCCCTGTCTTGCTATATGGCGCGGAAGCCTGGACTATCTCATGGTCCGTCGAAGACACACTTGGTCCCTTCGAGAGAAAAGTTCTGCGTTCTATCGTTGGTCCTGTTTGCGTTAAAGTTTTCTGGAGAAGAAGATTCAATCACGAACTGTTATACAGCGACATAAGTCTAGTCAGGCTTCTACGGATTCAACGCCTAAGATGGCTAGGCCATGTAGAGCGCAAGAACAACCATGCGCTCAGGTTCATACCGGACTGTAGCGCCAGAAGAAGAAGAAAAAGCAGAGCTCTTTTAAAGCCAGCTCGTGGGCCTTATCCTAGAATAAAAGAAAATGATTCGAATCCCAATATTCGGAAACCTGTAACGAGCTATACGGATTCAAATTGCAGGAACTACAGCCCTGCATGGTCCACAGGCTATTTATACAGGGTGGCTCACGAATCGTGCTACAAAGACCGTTTTTTTTAAGATGTTACACGAGACTTTTTAATACGCTAAGGAATGATCCAATTAGCAATGCAAGATAAAATTGAATTCTGTATCCAATAACAAATGATTTAACATAATATTTATTTCAGTTTTTTTATTGTAGCGCAATTGGTGCGTTGCCATGTATATGGTAAGTAGTCAGCCATGGAGCAGCTATCTGGTGGACTGGGCTCGATAAAGACAGTTCAAGGCAGAAAGCCGCTCGGTGGGATAGCAATTAAATTAACCATCGGAGCGTTAAAGAGAAACCAATCCGCAGTTCATGCCCCTTGAGTTTTCGTTGATATACTTAATCGGCAGACAGATAGTAGACAGCTGGGGTAATCAAACTGAAGTCGCTGTACGGTAGATGCACCCCATTTATGTATTTGAGAAGGAGGATAGCATGTATGTAGAAACTCCTTGCAGTGCACATGTCGTAACTTCTGTCGGGTCATGGCAGTGCAAAATGGACAACTAAATGTCCAAAAGATATAAAAGGTGGAGCAGCTAGGATAATTCTCACGGTTCTCCAAAAAAAATGTATATACACCTTATTCTGTTTTCACACGGTTTTTATAGAACCGGAATATGTTTAATTTTTGTACACAATTTTATTCCATTTATAGGAATTATCTTTTTGCGCGTACAAGCAGATTTACTAGTAAAATCAAATTACACGGTTTTTTCTGGAACCAATCTACCGTGTAAAAACAGAATCAGGTGTATAGCAGAAGCTAAGGCTCTGACACCAATATCAAGAGTTGATGAACCTACTCCTAAGAGGAAAAGATCAAAAGAGTCGAAAAGACACTGCATCAGCAGGTCCGTATGAAAGAAATAGATAGATGATGGGTGAAGATGTGACCGTAGCCATATCAGTCTCTTTCAGGCGAAGGACTATAGGTTTAAAGGAAGTTGAGTCAATTTTAGTCAAGGAACTATGCAATATTGTCTACAGATACCGCCATGTATTCTGATAGCAAAGCATCCACGTCAATGAATTACAGCTCAACTCTCAACGAGACGGCGAAGTATCTTAGCATATAATATATGGCTATGCCGGGATTGTGTTATCTTCCCAAAAAATTGAGAAGTGTGACACCATGCTAGAAAATACACTGAGTCCGTACTTTGCCGCTTGTACAAATCGCATATAAGGCTGATTGACGAGTAATATTAGGTGCAAAAATGTATCATCCCATCGAAAGATGGGAATCTCGACGTAGTAGGCTCGGTTCCTGGTCTGTACGTCAAAAATAATTTTCACGACCCCACCTTTTTCGAGTCACTGAAAAATGCTCAATGAGCATTCTCTGGCTGAAAAAAACTTTTCAAACTTGGCTGTTCGGAGTCGTCAATAAAAATGAAGGTCCCTTCCTCACGTTGCTGAGAAGCTGCGCACTGGCTCTCTACGGCCTATAGCGCCATCCATATTATTATTATTTTTATTAAAGTTTTATTAGCCCGTCTTGCACTCCGAACCAGCGCGACAACGCAATACAGGACGACCACGAAGCCGATGGCGCAATTAAGTGGAGAAGGACCTCAACCAACTTGGAGTGCGAAATTGGAGGCAGCTGGCTAAGGATCGGGCCAGCTATAGAGGCTTGTTGGCTGAGGCCCAGGTTCACTTCGCACTGTACCGCCAGAAGAAGAAGCCGGATAACCTGCCTGGAATCTAAAATCAGTATAAAACTTGGGCTCCAGTATTCGCCTAGAAATTAATATTTTTCTTTTTTTTAAACACAGATATTATTTATTTATATTCGAAATTAAACCTACTTTGATGTGCAAATTGATCTGCTAAAAAGCCAACAGTGTGAAAACAGCGCCACTATTTTCCGTAGAGAAAATACGCACTTAGCTGCATGATCCACAATTGAAAGCAATATGTGCGCATGAAACAAACATAAAGTGTTGTTTTCGTGTTTACTTTTCTCACTACAGACTTACCGCCTATTTCTTGGTTTTTGACAAAAAAAGGAACAACCTGATCATCTCATACAATAACCGGGCACTGTGCAATTGGCACTCTTGCGCCTCATATAATGATTTTTTGCAGGAGCTGCAGGGATGAAGAGGAGGAAGAAAACACTCATCACCTACTCCTGCAGCGCTCTGACTAGCCAGTAGGTTCTACATATAGGGGTCTACCATTTCAATAATCTCAATGAGTTAACAGCGCCAGCTAAATCGCTTCACTACAAGCACCAAGTGGTTCCGATGTTAGGAGAAGTCAATCCGCGTGGTATCACAATGGCCGTACGCTGGCTTAAGTGTGACTGTCCTTACCAGTCAGCCACTGTAACCTGACCTAACCTAACCTACTATTCACTCAATGCAATGGGTTTGAAAGACTGTAGAAAAAACAGCCCTTATTGTTAAACACAACAGCCTCACACACTGCTCCGTTCATGGCCAACCCGAGTCCGAGTTGTGCGTTCACATCGTGTCGAATGGTTCGCGGATTTGACGTTCATGTTTTTTCATTTCGTTTCATTTTAATTTCAGCAACTTGTTCGACATAAATTTAACTCGGTTCAACTCGGCTTGGACGTAAATCGGGTTGACTCGGTTTTCAACTCGAATTGACCAATCTCCAATTAAAGTCCAATCGGAGGACAGCGCCATTTCGATTTGGCCCTGAAGCGACTGTTTCCCTTTCGCGGAGGTATGATACTCACTTTCTGTCAATATTTCGAGCGGGAAAATAGCTGTCACTGTCAAAATAAACTACGCCCTTAGAACCTTATATGACGCAGGCTGCACATACAACAGAGTAAAAATATGTTTGTACGCATTTTAATACTCTGTCCCGACTGTGGAGATAGGACTTTTAAAGTGTCCGAGATATACACGTGTCCGAACTACTGAAGTGTCCGGCTTATCGAGGCTGCACTGTACATATGTATGCACGCTTTATTGATTGATTCCTATTCTACGAAATTAGCACAAGACACATCCTTCATCCTTGTGCCCATTCCTCACTACTGTCTTGCTTTGTCGCAACCTTCGAATATTGCAAGCATCTGCATCAGCATCTGACAATTCGACTCCCTCCAAGCCATCCAGTGCCACGAAAGAACCAAAATTAATCCATTAAGCAGACAATCGCTCCCAAGCTGGGTGCAAAGGGAAATCCATTTCGCGACAGCCGACAAGCGTTAAAATCAATTTGTACCATCGCCGCTGCTGCTCAAAACAATGCATCGATGAACGAATGCACTCGAATATTGATCACATCTCCGCAGCCAGCGACACCGACAGCACCGTCACCACAAAATGCGCGGCGCTGCGCGGCGGTTGCTTCGAAAGGACTGAAACTGATTTCCCCCGAAAAACGGATTTCCATAAATGCATCTGAGTTGATTACAAAATTGGCCATTTCCCAATCAGACATGGCAGACCGCAATTTCCTCGGCACTTCTTGTTGTTTCTTCGTTCGTTTCCGCAGTCGTTAGGGGCCATTGCCGAGTGGTGCCTTCGTTCGTTTCGAGTAAAATTTTATGCGCACTTTAGCAGTAACGATTGTTTCTCGACCACTTCACCCCGGCCCGGATGGCCGGGCCAACTGCAAGCCGAAGACAAGGCGAGAGACAGCACAAAGGGTTTCGTTGCGAAAAGTTTGAAGGATATGCACTCACCACTGCACCCCGGCACGAGGGCTGCTGGCTTCGAGACGCAGCCATTGTATCAAGGCAATAAGCGCTTGCCACAGATCGAAGTGTTGTGATAAAATTTGTTTTTTTTTGTTTCCTTTTCTGTCTTGCCCAAGGATGGCCGGCGTTGGGTTCGCCTTGATAGTGGCGTCTCGGGAGTCGGCCAGAGCGCTCACAATGCCAAGCAAGTGACAGGGGAACGGCTGCTGGGATGACAACAATGACGCCGACTGCTGTAGATGTGCACAATGTCGTTACCACCATTATGGTCATTTTAACACTTGCTCTTGGAATTCCCTTGGCGGGCGGACTTGGCCGGGGAATGTCGAGTGGTGTGGGCACTGGCAAGCCAGCGAATGGGTGAATTCAGTTGTGAAAGTGCTGCGCTTGATATAATGGGATGGAATTCTGTAAGTGGACAGCTCTTTGTGTCCGATGATGGCGGTGTGTGGACGAGGACTGAGAGCAGCTCATTCGCTGAGATGTAAATATCGTCACCAGCAGTTGACGAGGGATTTGTCGAGAGGGCAAGGGCGGCGTAAGGACTCTGGAAGCTCTGCGATTTGTAAGGTCATTGTTGCAACATTGTTTTGACGTCGCTTTCGCTGGAAGAGGTGGGTTTTACGATGGCATCATGGTCTTCTCGGACTGCAGCTCCCAGCGGTGGAGTGACAATCATAAGCAGTTGACAATGGCCATTGTGAACGGACTACGGTGCAACAGATATAGTTGGATGGTGATGATTCCATCTCTATTCGTGCCATTCACACGATTTCTGTGACACTGTCTATCTAAACGTTGGCTTCGAAGAAGGTATGAGTTGCCTGTTGACTGTCGAAAGACACGAACAGGGTTAACAGCCATATCTGATCGTCTAGAGGAGAATCGACCAGCGAATGACTCACCTTTTGTAAGAATACTCTTTAGAGCGGTGTTGGAAATGTTCACAAGGACTAATTGATGTTTTTGAACTCCAGACAGCATTCCAACGATGGGTGATATGATATCGTTCGATATCGACTTCCTGTGAATGCATTGTTGTACAACTCGGTGGATCTAGTGTGCATTGATGACACCCCAAATTCTTCGTGTTTATTGTTGCCGTACTCGTCCATCGACATTTTTTTTTACAATTTTTCTGAAACTCTTCCAGAACCTATTCAGAGAACACAAGCCGTTTTCTTTGGTCGTGAGGCTTATCATTACTTACTAACTTCTCAAGGCCTGCGTCCAATGGAGGGTCCTAGACTGCGCTAAAGCTGCTATCCTCCGATGATGGTACTCCTCTCCTCTCGAACCAGGAGTTTTAAATTGTTAGCGCATAGTTGACGGGCAATGATGTCCATGCTTTCGATCTGGCAGACCCAGTGTATGAGTCGAACTTGCACTACCTTTTTCCCTTACGGACTACATCTTGGTACAGGTCGTAGAACTTGCAATTGCCTTCTGCTCCATTGAACCTCTGTGCAGGCAGGACTTTAACTATATATCCGAGAATGAGCTCTGCACTTTTGCTTATCAGCCAGCTTTCTTTTCGCAGGACTGGCGAATAAAGAGTCTTGCCGAGCGATTTATATATATATATATGGGTGGTGCTACATCCCGAAGGGGGCCAGGGCCTAGCTTCTTAGCAACCACTCGTGTTGTGCCTGCTATTGTTCTCTCACGAGTGGAAGGGACCTGCAGTTTTATGCCGACTCCGAACGACCAAGTTTTGAGAAGCTTTTTCTAGACAGGAAATACTCTTTGAGCATTGTCAGTGACTCGAAAGAGGTGGGGTCGTGAAAATTGTTTTCGTCGCATAGAGCAGGAATCGAACCTACGACTTCGAGGTTGGGGTCGACGCACATACCCACAACGCCACGGGCCACCACCAAGCCGAGCGATTTGGGTCCTTAGGCGTTTCGTCAAATCGAAGGTGCATCGGTTCTAAGTCAGACCCCTTCTGTGATGTCGTTTATGGAGCTTACCTTCACCCCGAGGTAGACAAACTCCTTTACCTCCCTCGACATTGTAGACTCGAGTCAACGAACAGCACTTTCTGTAATGCCAAGGTCGAAAGCACACGCCATGTGAATTGCCTTTCAGCCACCAGCAGGCAGATGTGACATGAGGCTACCGACAATAGGAACTTTAGGACTATGAACGCTCTCAGTTTACCAAAAGGCACTGAAACGAAGAAAACAATTCAGAAGTCTTGAACACGGGAAGAGCAGAAGCTTAATCAGAACCTCACCAAAGATCGCCCACAGTCACCCAGCTAAAGAATAACGAGCAGTGTCAGCACCTTACCCAGTTAGCCCTTGAATCAAATGACGTCCGAGGAGACGGTATAATATTAGATTCCAGTTTGAGTAATCTTGGGATAGTGGGATGCAGCTTAGGCCAGAGTTGTTTGGCTATCCTGTGCCAGTTGACGATCTATGATTGGCTTGGACAAGAGTGTTCAGCTTCAGTAGATGTTTTACAGTAGCGATAGGCCTCGCGTAGCGTGTAGCCGAGTTTGTACCCTTTATAGCGAGTTCATCGGCTTTGCAATTCTGTGTGTGTCCTGGCACTACCATACGTAGGTTATTAAGATACTTGGTTATCTCGTTAAGAGATGTGCGGCAATTAAGTGAAGCCTTGGCGTTAAATGTGACTGAACTCAGAGATTTAATTGATATTTGGTAATTTTTCAGTTAGGCTTCATGGTTGTATATAATGACTTCCGTGTTTGAAGGTGGGCTCCGATCTATTTTCTCCAGTAGCAAATTGAAAGAGTCAGATGATAGCGAATCTCCTCTAGGATAGGTCCAGCGAATGTCCTTGAACCAAACTACACAGTACATCGCGTATGTGTAAGCGTGAAGCGTCAAAAAACCAAAGCCGAATTCGGCTCAACGGCGAAATTGATCCGTTTGTGTCACACCACGCTAACGCACACGTATTGCGCCATTCAGCTCGGGTCTGAGCGTCTGAATCGTTTGAAACCTTAACTGGATTTCGGTAAGGAGATGCGTTGCTGTGTGATTTCGTTAGTTTGGTACTGGAGAAGATAGTGTAGCTCGCAAAAGTCAACACGGAAGGGACTATCTTCAACAAGTCAGTCCAGTTGTTGGCATATGCAGATGACATCGACTTCGTCGCGTGTTCCCAACGTGCTGGAGTTGAAGCATTTACGGGAATTGAAAAAGACGGTAAACGAGCTGGTCTAAAGGTCAATGAGGACAAAAGAACATTTAATTTGTCGACCAAAAAAACGTTCCGTCACACACCGCATATGACAACGTATCTCAATTGACAGCTGTAATTTTGAAGTAGTAAGTTAGTTTCTCTACCTCGGCCTCGGGGCAAACGTTAACACCACAAACACCATTACAGTGGAGATCATAGATTCACTCTTGGCAACCGATGTTACTTTGGTGTGTCGAAACAACTGGGGTCAAAACTATTGACTCGAAGGACCAAAATCATGCTCTAGACTCATGCTCAAGACTCTTATTTTGTTAGTCCTGCTTGCTATGCCCCATGCCGGAGCTAAAAGCTGAAAGAAAAATTCTACATTGGATATATGGTCCCGTGTGCAAGGAACGCGTGTGCAAGGAGAGCGGTTGTATCAATCGCGAACTCTACGAGCCATACAAAATATGGAAACAATCCGAAAGGCAGTAATTCGTCTGCACTGTCTCTGCCAAATCAAGCGCATGGACATCAACGCTCTAGTTATGCAGGTCTTCGAATCCGAGCCTCCTGGTGGAAGAAGTAGATGATAACTGAACCTCCGGTATGGAGATCAAGTCATCGAGGATGTAAGACAGCTTGGTCTTGATCAGGCTCGGATCCTTCATAGATCGCCGTCCTGAAAAGTAAGTCATCAGACCCATACTGCTGTATGGTGTGGTGATTTGGTGGATAAATCAACTGCAAGCCGATTGCAAGGATGCAAGGCACGGCTTTAGTTATGGTATCAGGAAAATTTCGTCCAAAGCCATACGAGCATACCAGTCTTGACCTAAACTCGCCACAAGCTCGAGTATTGAACGTTAAGCAGGTTTCACAATTGATTCCAAACTCACGAGGAAGGAAGACATGTCGAAAATGACCGGTAGTACACTCAATACACTGTCAATGACAAATGATTCCCTGGAAGGCATTGAAGAAGAAATCATTTCTGGCGCAGCTTACAAGAATCCAAACAATGGAAAGAACAGCGTAGAAGGGGTAGTAGAAGAGGTATTTGATACATGTAGGCTGGGTATTTTTTCGACGGCTCAAAACCGAGTTCGGGTATAGACTACTGTGACAACATCTAGAACTAATGGATGATTGCAACGTCTTCGAAGTCAAAGTGGCTGTGATAGGCGCGGAAAACGGTCACAGTTCCTGCAACAACCCCATTTACATACGAAGACTCCGTTTTAGTTATGTTCCATTCACACATGTTAAGATAATTGAACGAAACTTAACGAAAAGGGACCAAAGTTAATGTAACCACTTTCACATCATCTTAGTGTCTCAGAGCAAGACTTTTTGAAGCAATATAATTAAATCACACCACGACTGGTCTAGATCTTAAAGCTTTACTCTAAAGACAACCACCCCTCAACGCCAGCTCTTATTTAGACCATCATCTCCGCGAATTTTCTAAAAACCCTTACAATACTCCAACGATCAAACCTTGAACCTCTGTTTTTCCGCTTTTCTTCGAATATTCCCTCTCACCCAGCACCTCGACAAAACATGACAGACTACCCTTCAGCAATAAAAAGTAAATACAAATTCCACAAAACCCGATTACAGTTCCAGGGAGCAAGCATTCTGCTGAAAAATTCACAAAACTCAATTCACGCCTCGCCGACTTCAAGCCCTGTCAGTCATCAAATTTCCAATCAGCACAATTTATACCGTCACTTGTTGTAAGAGTTTTTCCAGCCGAATCAACGTCGGCCAGACGTGTTCCATAAGTGAGTTCAGTCTCAACAAGTCAAAGTTACTTTTCGACATAAAAATATAAAATAAACATCAAACGAAGCTGGTGGTGAGGCTGTTGGTTGCTGCGTTCAAGGAATGCCAACGATTTGGTTCTTCGAATTATAAATTCAATTAGAAATAAATGTTGTTGATCCATGAACTCTGCCGACTGTCTTTTTGGTTGATGCCTGCGTTCAGCAAGGACGAGGTAAGTGTCTAAAAATAAATCGAAGGTAATGGGCCAGAAGTAGACTGCTCCCCTCGATTTTCGTTGCTGCATTTTTTCACATCAATTTAACGGCAAAAAATAAGAAAATTGATAGTCAGAGTTATTGCAACGTCTGCAAAACACCAAAAAATCAGACTACGAAGCAAGGTGGCAAGTGCGTTAAGGAAAGACATCTTAAGCGCAAGGCGTAGTTAACTGTAACAGTGCACGCTCATCAACGTACGAAGAGAGCGATTAATTCCGCTTACACTTACATAAGTTAAGAAAATTTAACGAAACTTAACGAAACGGTGCTTAGTGGTCGGAGAGTATCATCACGTTGTATTTGCTCGGTTACTTATGTTGACACTGAATGCGAAGAAATATCTTTTCTGTCAAAGGGAGGAATACTACGTTATATTGATGGTTTGCCTTATTTGATGTGTATTAAGATAAGAGAGTACAGCACTGCTCGCTTTCTAACCAATGGCCAAAATGCGATTTTCCTGAAAAGGTTAGAATGCACACCGTTCCCTATTGCTTCATCGCTCTAATTCAATTGCATAATTATCATGTTCAGTTCGTGTGGAGGTCTGTTTAGTCACAATGGCGACTGATTTTATTACTTTGGTAGAAGTAATACAGTCCGTTGCTTGATGTCCTTGCCGCTTCTGTAGCTTTGAGGAATTGTTGTGAGTCGAGCTGCTCAGGTCCCTGATAGCTATGTTTGGGTGATAGCGGATGTCATTTAGTTGTTTCTGGAACTGTGTCATCAAGTGAGTCTCCTGTTGCCGGGGTATTTCTGACGGGCTTTGTTATAGGTGGTTCCTCTCGAGGACCGAACTCCCTTCTATGCAGTCCGTCTTGTTTTCATATGATTTATTTTGTAGCACTTTCCTTTCGAATATTTTCATATGATTGAGCATATTCGGTGAAATCCAAATCTTCGAGTCAGCTTCGAGTGGTTGTTAAATGTCAGTTTCTCGGTGAAGTTGCCCACGATATACTTCACCTTACATCGTCGCGCCATTGTCAAGCACGTTTTTAGTACTTCGGCATTCTGCTACTGATCCGCATCTACCTCTGGATATTCTACTAAGGCACAGAAGTAGATTAGGTTAGGTTAGGTTGTTAAGCTGCCAGCGAATTCGCCAGCATACTTTGACAAATGTTAGTTCATTGCGACACTCAGTACCCCTATTTGATCCCAACCGCAAAAGAACAAATTATATTAACTTTGCTCTCATTGGGATTCGAACCTGGAGCCCTTAGAAGCAAGGACCGGCCCTTCACCAAGCTATCCAGCCGTTGCTTAATTGAGTGCTTCTTCCCCGTTTTGGCTTCCACTCTTGGTGTTTTGATTCGTGATGACACTGATTTGGCGCATCTCAGTGATTCGTCTGCGAATAGGCAACATTTCACTACAACGACGAGATGTGGCTGGGATACCATTTAGATGTTGTATATCCACCATCCATCCAATCCGATCCATCCATCCAAGCTCTAATTCTTCAGCTATGATATTCCACTCCGTTATGCTGCCTTCTACAAGGACACATAACTTTCTTTAGTGAGGAAGGCTGTATATAACTTTAATTAGATTAGAGAGGAATCCCACTAGATTTATCTTGTAGACGAATGCCTACCTGTCTGAAGGCTTTTTCCACGTCCAGAAAGCAGGTGGTTTTTAAAATCAGCTAGGTTAGACGTCGAGTTGAAACATCATTAAAGGACGGAGTACGTACGATGTACGATGGATAGTTTTTGGTCGGAGGATCATTGCTTAAGTTTTATCGATCTTAGGTACTGCATGAACTCCATGAACTCCAAAAATCATCCACAGTTGTAATCGATTGATATCTACTCATATGTATTTGCCCACCATTATTTCATTCGATTTATCTGCTGAATTCAATTGTACAGGAGTAGTATAAGTTTTAGATAGTCTGAAAATTAAGCCCTGGCGAAGGTAGTTATAGAACAACAGATCTATTACATAGCAAAGATAACTTCGGATCAATCCCCACAAGACTGATAAATCTTAGTTTCGACGGGGCATCATAATGGGTCCAATAGGACCTAAGTGCGACGTGGCCTCACCAAATCTAGCCAAGAACCTAACTTAACCTAGCAGAAGACAAAAAAAGCTTGATGTCAAACTCTGTCAAACGCCTTAAAAATATCAAGCGCAACTATCTAGCTTTCGCCTATATTTTCAATGATCACCAGTGGACCTGTTCTTGCGGCAACCGAACTGTTGGTCTTTAAGAAGCTTCAGCCATTGATTAACTGAGTATGTATCAGCGTTGCAATGACCTTATCCGACCGCTTTGTGCCGAGCTATAACACATAGGACGACGAAGATAGCCATTTTTTACGGATCTTCATCTACTCGGAAAGATACCTGAAGAATAGGATGGACGAGCATTCGCAGTGGTTTTAGCAACGAAAAAGAAGGATTGGGAGCGTACCATCTGGACCAGCGGATATGTGCCTGTCGAGATCCTTAAGTACTCTTGCAACTGTACGAGTGCGGAAGACCCATGTCAAACGTTCTTGAGTATTGACAAATGAATTGAATCTGGCAGTGTTGACCTGGCAGCGAAATCCGTCACAATCAGGTTAGCTTTCTCTAAAAAGCTGACAGCTGGTCGTTTCAAATGAACCGGGGAATTGAAGTCGAGATGGTTTTTTTTTTTACAAATGACCAAGAGTCTTTGATTTCGCTTCCATTTATATAGGTTAAGTTAGGTTATAGTGGCTGACTGTTAAAGGGCAGTCACACTTATGCCAGGATAGGGCCATTGTGATACCACGTGGATTGACTTCTCCTAACACTGAAACCAGTTGGTGCTTCTAGAGTAGCGATTTAGCTGGCCAATGTTGCCACTGTTTAGATCGTTACGGCCGCTGAAGTAGTAAGCTCCTAGGTATAGGTGTAGGAATCTACGACTATCAAGAGCACTACAGGAGGAGAGAAGGTGATGAGTGTTTTCAATCAAAATCATCTGACAATTGCACAGTGCCCGGTTATGACTCCTAAGAGAGTCCTTAATGAGTGCTAGCTGAGTCTGAGTAGACTGAGTGACCGTTTTAGATTAAGTGATGGCCAGATTTCTTTTGTTCTACGGCAGGTGGTGCCTTCTAGCATTTGTCGTTGGTGGTTTTCATTCCCTGAATCTTCAAAAGATGTCAGACTGTAGCGATCGGCATGGAAGGTGGTACCCCTGCTATTGATAGGGATGAGGTTGTACCACACACTCGCAAGGTGTCTGCTTTGCAGCTGCCTGGTATGTCACATTGTCCTGACATCCAAACGAGGTGAAATGCTCAGCCATCTCGTTAAGAGCCAGTCTGCAATTAAGGGATGTTTTTGAGTAGTACATGACATTGTCCAGATATTTCATAGCGGCCTGAATATCGGAACAGATGGTGATATCCCTTGTTGATATCACGTAAATAAAATTGAACGAAACTTAACGAAACAGGCGAAGTGGTCACAACACATAATTTTGTTACTTTTTCTTGATTTCTTGTGTTGACACTGAATGTGTCAAAACATCTCCTCTCTCAGAGTGAAACATATTGCGAAAGACTGCTGATGAGTGATGAAATTTTGCTGATTGAAAATGTTGCGATACATTCAGTTCCGCTCGCGATTATAGAGGCATCAAATCAAAACAGTAACTCTGTCCGCATCCCTCTTGAAACCACTCGACAATCAAATCCCCTCTTCATCGAGTCAAGCACGACGACCTCCAGTCGGAAACTTCCCCTCCTTGAAAACAGCACCCCCGGAACATCCTCCGCCCAACATACAGGATATCAAACCCGCACGTGCTAATATGTTCACTAATCGACTAAACACTACTTCCACTTGACATTATCCCTTCCAAGATGGCTTCCTCATTAATTCTCGATGAACCTTTCGCATCCTTATCAGCTTCTCGCTGCAAGCCAACTCACCTTGAATCGCACAAGACTCTCGCCCCAAATTGACTTCGAAACCCGTTCCCGAATCTTCCCAGCACCACCGCGTACCCCACCCGCCAGCCGTCTGCCTTTAAATGCGAACCCGATACATTTAAAGACCCACTCCGCTGGGGGAGCTGGGGAAAAAGTTGTGTTTCAGGTGTAATCCTTTCGGTTGAAATGAATGAAAACCCTTTTGCGGAAGGATGTAATAATGGATTTGTGACCTTAGGCATATTGCTGCCGTTCCAGCGCCATAAAGATGATAAATTGCCCGTGTCTGGGGGTACCTTTATTGATTCTTCAAAAGGGCGCGGCGGGCGGCACATAATGGGGGCGGCTGCCTCCGAGTGAGTGTGCAGTCTATTTTTGTTTCCGCTCCACGCCAGCCCCACAGGAGACCACCTAATACATCACTTAGTGTCAGATTTCAAAAATCAGTTAACGCGCTCGTGGCTCCTGGCTCCTGGCTCCTGCCTCGTGGCTCGAGTGCGAGGGAAGTCCTTTAATTTGGCTGAAACTTAAAGCGTAACGAAACGGGAATCCACGCCGGGATAGAGCAATAATGAGGGGAGCTTCTGACAGAACGAATGACAACGTCGTCGAGGACATGTATCAGCACACACACAAGGAAGGAGTCTAGTCGGAGAGAAAAATTGAAGCGAAACAGGACCATCAGCAGCGTACACCGAGCTCACTTTATCTTGCGCAAATCTCCGTTTGCATTATAAATCCTCGCCGGGGATCTCTGAGCGGGGTGCTGCACAGCGGGCATTGTCTTCCGAGCCCTACGCTTGTCCTGTGTGAGAACACTGAAGAACCGAGAAAAAAAAATTGGGTAAAATTAGATGACACCGAAAGCTCTTAATTATCCCAGCCCGCCAAGCCCCGCGCACAAGCCACCCGAAAAAATAAACGAATTAAACCCTTTTTCACACAAGGAAAAGGTAGGACCAGAAGGACGATCCCCCTTAATCGCTGGCAATTAGTCACCGCGTCGGCCAAAAGTAAAAGCAAACAAAGACCGAAACCGGGGCGATGGAGCGGGACGCGACGGTACAAGCGAGGAGAGACAGCGCTCGCTTAATGTCTCCTTTATTGGGCGGAATTTATCTTGGCAATTTATATACATTGTTGGCAGGATATCCTATCTTGCCGGCTGCTGGGCTGCTTGCATGGTGTAAGGCGGGAGCATGCAGAGATTAACACACGGCGCCGAGCGTTTGATCCGATGCATGCCCCTTGGTCGGGTGTGTGCATGTGGAGGGTAGCACACCGTTGCCACTGTGGGCATGGGATTAAATTGCACTTTTTCGCGGTCAACGTGTGCCTTTAAGCGGGGTTTTGAGGTTTCCATGTCAGAGCGATGGGGTTTCTTTTCGAAGAATTTCTCGCACTCATTCTGGAGATTATCAAAAGTTGCTCTTATTTCTTTAAGAGAAGTTAGAATTAGAATTAGAATATTGGACGGGGTAGGAAAGGACGGGAGGAAGGGCTCCTGGACGCTCCGAGGAGCCAACATCGGCTCGGACCATTTCTTTGTTGTAGCCAAGGTAAGGATGAGGATTTCGAGAGAAGTATGGAGTCGACACAGGACACTACGGGTTACCGTCGTTGCCGACTGCGTCTCCCTGACACTTTCTGAAAGTTCAAAGAAGAATGGGAACGTTGTCACAAAGCCATCAAAGAAGCTGCCACTGATGTGCTGGGTTTCACGACACCACCCAGAAGGAACCCATGGTTTGACGAAGAGCGCAGGCAGGCACATGCAGCCAAACAGCAAGCCTACAAGGCAACGCTGCATCGAACAAATAGGGCTGTTCGTGAGCTCTACGAACAGAAGAGAAGGGAAGAGCACCGACTTCTCAGAAAGAAAAAGAAGGAGCATGAGAAGCGCACGCTCGAGGAGATGGAGAGGTTTTATGGCAGGAATGACGTCCAAAGCGTGAAACAATTATCCAATGGATATACAACTCGGACAGAAGCCTATCGGGATGAGAATGGGCGACTGGTAGTAGAGCCGTAGTCGATACTGAGAATCTGGAAAAATCACTTCCGCAGACTATTGAGCGGCGAAGAGGACACCAATACCAGGAGTCTGTCAGGCATAATGTTTCACTCAATCTGGACGATGAAAGACGAGAAATCCGTCTTCCAGACTTAAACGAGGTCAAGATAGCAATATCAAGACTGAAGTCGAACAAAGCTGCTGGAGCGGACGGATTGTCCGCGGAATTGTTTAAGGCAGCTGGAGATGACCTAGTTGGGCGCATGCACCAGCTCATCTGCAAGATATGGTCTGAGGAAAGCATGCCCGATGAGTGGAATCTCAGCGTCGTTTGTCCGGTCCACAAGAAAGGAGATCCCTTTGACTGCGCCAACTATCGAGGGATCAGCCTCCTTAACATCGCTTACAAGATACTCTCTGCCGTTCTGTGTGAACGCCTGAAACCCTTTGTCAACAACCTGATAGGTCCTTATCAGTGCGGTTTCAGGCCAGGAAAGTCCACAATAGACCAAATATATACACTTCGGCAGATCCTGGAAAAGACTCATGAGATGCAGATCGACACCCACCACCAATTTGTCAATTTCAAGGCCGCATATGACAGCGTGCATAGAGACGAGCTTTCCAACGCCATGTCTAGTTTTGACATTCCTGCCAAACTCGTCAGGTTGTGCAGGATGACGATGGAGAACTCTCGCTGCTCCATCAAGGTCGGTAGCGAACTCACCGAGACCTTCAATGTCAAAAATGGTTTTAGGCAAGGCGACACGCTGTCATGTGACTTCTTTAACATCATACTTGAGAAGATCGTGCGAAACTCAAACGTAAACACCCGAGGCACGATCTTCCAAAAGTTCGTTCAACTACTTGCTCACGCGGACGACATTGACGTGATTGGACGAACACAGCGAGCTGTCAATGAGGCGTTTGCTGGTATTGAAGCGGAAGCGGCTAAAATGGGTCTAGCGGTAAACCAGGGCAAAACAAAGTACATGCTGTCATCACGGAAGGACGCACAACATCGACGTCTCGGACAGAGCGTCATATTGGGCAGCAGAAACTTTGAGGTAGTCAAGGACTTCGTCTACCTAGGCTCTGGAGTAAATAGGGACAGTAACGCCAGTTCCGAGGTCAAGCGCAGAATTACTCTTGCCAATCGCTGCTTCTTTGGGCCCAAGAGGCAATTGAGTAACAGAGCCATCTCTCGAAACACCAAGTTGACTTTGTATAAAAAAACGATCATCCCAGTCCTGCTCTGTGGCGCAGGTAAATGGACACTATTGAAAGCGGATGAAGAAGCTATTGGTTGTTTTGAGAAAAAGTTCTACGTGCAATCTTTGGTCATGGTTGCGTTGATGGCGTGTGAAGAAGAAGATTCAACCACGAACTGTAGGCGTTGTATAGCGGCATGCACCCGGTTAAGCGTCTTCGGATCAAACGCTTAAGATGGCTAGGTCATTTAGAGCGGATGGACACCGCAGCTCCGGCCCGAAGATTCTTCAATACCAATTGGACAGTGCAACAGAAGAAGTCCTCGCACTAGATGGCGCCCACAAGTGGAAAAGGACCTCAACCAACTTGGTGTGCGCAGCTGGAGGCAGCTGGCGAAAGATCGCGGTGGCTGGAGTAATGTTGCTTGAGGGCCAGGACCACCCCAAACTTTCGCAATCAAAGGAGAAGAAGCATCACAATGTCAGTAGCATATCCTTGGACATAGAAACCTTAGTTGCTGAGGATGAACCACAGAAGGGGAAATGGTAGCCCACGCTGAGGGCAGCCTTTAGCAGCTTTGATACTGATTTTGTCAATGCCCTGCGTAGCATTGATTTTTCTGCGGCTGAGCATGTTGTATCCATTTGCATATAGTATTGTCCACTCCTGTAATGAGGATGCAACGTTGTATGAAGTATTATATTGAAGTCGTTGTTGTGGAATGCATTTTCAATGTAAAGGAAGCAGTCAATTGTGATCTCTGTCGATGATTGATTTGTTGATACATGCTGCTAGCTCCTGAAGAGTGTGTGTGGTGGACTTACCTGGCTGATCGATTTGTTGCTGGGAAGTGATGATGATGAAGTCGATGAAATAGTTCTCAAACCTAGGTTTGAAGAAATCAGCACAGCATTAAAAGACTGAATAACAACAAAGCCGTACGCTCATCAGAACTATTCAAAGCTGGTGGCAATGTTCTGGTAGGGACCATGCACCAGATCATCTGGCGAATCTGAGAATACCAAAGCCTTCCCGAAGATTGAAATATCAGCTCCATAAGCTTCATACACAAAAGAGACGATTCTACCTTTTGCAACAACTACAGAGATATATTCCTGCTCAACGTCGCCTACAAGATCCTATCCATTATACTGTGTGAACGTCTAAAGCCGTTTCTCACCGCACTAATTAGCTTGTACTAGTGCGGCTTCCGCCTCGGCAAATCGACTATAGACCAAATCTTTACACAAAGATAAAGCGAGGAGACGTCCAGCAAGTTTCAAATCGGTACTCACCATTTTTTTTACCGATTTAAAAGCCGCATACGACAGCATTCATCGCAAGGAATTATTCGAAGCGATTGCCGAATTCGGGATTTCCGGAAAATGTATCCGGTTGTGTCGCATCACACTAGCACTTACGCGATGCACCGAGCAGTTCGCCTCGAGGACCTCTGTGCCGTTTGAAAACTGCACTGGATTTCGTCAAGGAGATGCACTATAGAGGATAGTGCGGCGGGCACAAATCAACACGGAATTCACTTTATTCTACAAGGAAGTCCAAATGTTGGGTTGTGCAGATGACATTGAAATCGTCACGCGTCCTCCACCTGGGCGAAGTGGAAGCATTTACATCAATTAACAACAAAGTTCCGAAGTAGTGCTGTGATTACACTTCCTTGTGGTGTTCCATGAAAACTCATTCAAAGATAAGTGTTGTACGTGTACATGGATAAGCTTCTTGCAATAAGATGTGATCCTGTCAATCTCCTTCTCTATTTCAACCTGAACGCATGAACAACTTCGGACGAACAGTGTCATTCACTTGTGTGGAGCACCAACAAATCCATCGTAACCCTGAGTCTTGAAGGTCAAAATTCGAAGCGAACCTACTGAAATGGGTGACCAGGGGGCAATGAAAATGTCGCGACAATGATACTCGTAGTTCTCATCCACTCCGAGTTGACTCTTTGTCCCGATTTCGACTGTAAAAGCCAACTTTTGAGCTACTTCTCCGCCCACAGTCTCCTGTCTTATGCCCCTTCACACGTCAACGGAGAGCGTCAGATTTGTCATCGCTTGTGTCATAAAATCCAAGTGGACACCCACTTCCACTCCATGTGCCCCAGAAGTCCCACTCATCCGCTGTAACAAATCACCGCTGTCCCGTCAAAAAATTCCATCCCAAAACTCATGTCTGCTGGCGGTCATCATTCACGGGTCGTTAATGCCAAGAAGCCATTTAAAATTCCGTCTGCGAACAGTCTGCGAGCGATGATCGAGAGGACTCCGAGAGGAGACCACATAAACCAGCAGCCAGACGGCAAAAAAGCGTTCCCAAAAAAGCATGAAAAAGTTAATTAAAGTTATGAGCCAACCTGCTGCCACCCACCTCGTCGCGTCCTCGAACACAGCTTCCCCCACCACCACCCACAGCCCCTCTGACGGATTCGTGCACACTTGAAGCCATGTCACAGTGGCCATAATCATTTGGATTTAAGTACCTCGCGGGCGTGCTCAAAAATTAACTGAAGCCGGCGATAAACACGACTGCTTATCATTTCAACCTCCTCCCCCGTCAACAACCTCTCAGAAGTGCGCTGTGCCAAGAGCGTCGGCAGCAGCAGCTGCGCTTCGTCGGCAATTTCTCTTCCAAATCGTTTTCTTCATTTGCCAACATTTTGGCAAACATTAGCCTTTTATGCGGCAGAGTCTTCGTCACCTGCACCCACTGCCATGCCGCGCCGCCTACAGGATACACAAGGACACACGAGAGGAACTTCCTTTTCTTAGCGTCACCAAAGTGCATCGCCGCCTGGGCTCCTCTCTTCATCCTTGAAAATTTAATTTAACATCACTGGCTGAGGATCTCTTGAGAGTGTTTGGAGGTCCTTTGTGAACACGACTCTCCCTCTCTCGCCGCGATAGTCGGCAGCACACGACGAACAAAGTGGCAATCTTTACTCACGACCAAGCCGAAGGAGATTGGAACAAAGAAATTGGCAATCTAACCATGTTTGCGCACACATCCGCATCCACACATCGGAGCGGGACCGACGAGGTCCTTTTGTTGCCGTTCCTAAGCCAAGGAACCGAGCATGTGTGCATGAATACATCGGGTAACCACTAAAGAGGACATTTAATTAAAAACTGCACAAATTCCGCATTGAAGGCAATTATTCTGCGGCAGAGGACTGCCATTCCTGGGCCTGTGTGCACCTGTGTGTGTGTTTGTGAAGGGAATCTTAACCTTTTGAGAGTCCAGGATAAAGTTAGTTACGTGACCATAAAAGGACGTAGAGTAATCGATGAGGGTAAACACTTACCTGTGCTATTAGTTCCTTGTTGTCCCACACACCCTCATTGCCCGCCTGCCAGGGCCTATGTGCGCTTCCTGAAAGGATCCCGTGCCAAGTGGGACATTGGCGCATGCATGCCTATCGCAAAGGTGTGTATCTGGGCGCCTTTTTTCTTCTCTTAATTATTGCATACGAAAATTGCTGAGCAAGCAGCTGGGCGGCGGCAGGTAAGAAGGCGTCATCAAAGGATGGCGGCCCTATCGATGGCAGAGGGAGAACAAAAAACTGTCATCGCATGGGTTGGACAGAGAGCTGGGCATAATTAGGTTCAGGGCCTTTGCCAAGAGCGGGCGAAGGGAGCGGCGACTGTTAAGTGTGCCCAGTGAATGTGATTGGAAAACATCGTTATCGGTGGAGAGTCGACAGGTTGCTAGTGAGTCCTTTGAGCGACCGACGAACGTATCACTTTCTTTGATCCGGTTGCCTATGAAGTGACAAAGAAGTGCGTATACATTTCAGAGCAGATGAAGGCCCCACGACATGAGATCGATCCCAATTGATGGTGCTTTCAAGATCGCAGTTAAATGTGCTTGACACTCACGCGCTCCTGTTGCATGGCCGAAGGGGAAGGTCTTTGCTCTGAGATCAGAAAAGAGAGAACACTGTGGTCAGTGAAGAAGTGAAATGAATTAGTGGTATCGGGCAAGTCATAATTCATAATGATGAGAAAGAGTACCCAAGACACAACACAACCTTGTGGCACTTCAAGGATTATTTGATGAATATTAGACACGAAGCCATTCAGGATTTCATGCAATGGTTCAAGTGACATCGTATCCGTGAAAATGGGATTCAGAAATACCATGTACAAGGATCTTCTATTGGCATACGTCCTTTTTCTGTTTGGGTCCACTTTTATTCGAGATATGACATTTATTCACTAGAATTTCATAAATTTCACTTCACTACCATATGGGCACACAAGAGCATTAAACTCTTCAAGGCGGGAGATTACGACATTATCCCGGGGGGATTCAGGAAAAAAAAGCAGTCCTCATGCCATGGCAAGTTAACGTCTTCAAAGGATGCATGCTCTTATGTCATGTTCCTAACTCCTGGAACGGAGTGAAGGTGAAACACTTTTCTAAGGGCCCACATCATTAAAATCCTTGCGTGCATTGCGTCATATCAAAACTTGACAACTTCTACGACGAATTCTCTTAGAGATGGGTCAACTGGAGTTGAAAACCGAGTCAGCCCGAGTTACGTCCTCGAGTTGACCCATCTCACGTGATAATATAATGTTTCACGTGAGCCAAGTTAAATCGTCGTCACTAAATTCTTGCACTTTATTTTTCGTATTTCTAAACTAGCACTTACGCCAAAAATTGTTTTAATAAAACTGAAATAGCCAACTCGAGTTACAAAAGCTTGGGGTTGGTACATCTCTAGATTCTATTAACTTCGACCTAAAAGTATAGAAGCCTAATCCTTGTCCACAACTGGGCGCTGCACACTTGACACTCGTCCGCAGGATGGGCGTCTTGTAATGTATTTCGTGACGAGAAGAATTCACCACAGGCACAGATGGAAATGGGTCTAGTACACGGTTACGCCCAGTCCAGTACTTTGATTCCCTGATCGCTTTCTGCCATGCATCCACTTTTTTGTCCAATTTGAACGCTCCACTATACTTCCGCTAGTAATACCAATTCTTGAAGATCTATGTATTGAAAAAAAGCTCATACTTTGTGTCTCACAAATGTTCTCGAAAACGGTTCGTTCTTTCTGTGAATCTCTATTGGCTCCAGATCTCCTGACTGATACGTTGGGCGCAAATGCCAGGTTCCAAGTTCCCTTGCACTCACCTCATTTATCGACCGTCTCTTGGCTTCGACACATCCTTCTGGCATGAGTTGTGCCCTAAATGTCTCCGCCATGCAGTCGATGATCGATCTGCATTTTTTGCGTCTTAACCACTTTCGCCTGAGGTTGGTCCTTCTTCTTCCAGCTTCAGATCAATTATTCTTTGTGTGGCGCTACAGTCCGGGGTGGACCTGGGCCTCAATCAACAGGCCTCTCCAACTAGCGCGATCTCTGGCTAGCTGTCTCCAGTTTCGCACACCAAGTTGGTTGAGGTCCCTCCTCACTTGGGTGCGCCACATTAAACGCAGGCGTCCTCTGTTGCTGAAGCTTTTTCCATCAATTAGCATCGGGTATCCCTGGCTTCCGTCTGGCACTGTGAGGACTTCACACCACGGCTTGAGTTGATCTACCGTCACCTCGGTGAGCAATCTTCCCACGGCCCCCGAATCCGCTCAGCCGCCTTTGGTCGTCTTCGTACGTGATCCCGCCCTTCTCAGCACACAGACACAATAATTCCTATGTTAATAAACACTGTGACCTGGTATCGGTTCATAGTGGTGTCTTTGATGTATTCGAACCTGCTTAGGTTGCTGGACACCGTGATCTGGTGCCGATGCTCTGCTGCATCGTATTCGGGCCTACTTCCCCTCACCAGTAATTGCAAATTCCTTTCTGATCTTGTCCACTCTTTGTTTCGGCCGCCGTCCCACTGCGAACAGTCCCTTGTATAATACCCGATTTGATAGCATTCGAAACATTTTCCCCCTCTTCCTGTAGTGTCCTCCCTACGACGTATTTATTACTCTTCCGTCGTCTGCTGCCTCTCAGTTCTATGATCCAGAGGACAGCGTTGGCTGACGTTGACCTTAACGCCATGAGGGCATCTGAAGTTCCACATCCCCAATCCGCTGGATGATATATTTCCAGGTTGCTCTCCGGAATGTGACCCCGCGGCGATAGTACCCTCATCTCGAAGATATATTCTTCCGTATCTTCGCTGGGTCATTGCCTTCACTCTCGCAGCCTATCTTGGATGTTGGCATCGTCGTACCCGCCGAGAAGTTGTAGCGCAATCCAGAGAAAAAATCCTTCAGTAGCTCTGCGGTTGCGTTGCGGCTTCACAAGAGTGCTGGTGCTGCACTAGTCGACCATGAGCACCATCTTTGCGTCCAGCTTGTGGATCCTTTGTTTGCCTAGGACCTTCTGCTTCCAGCCCTCGGAGGAAAATCAATCAATCATTCGCCTTTGGTTCGAAAACCGGCAGCATCTCTGCCTCTGTGGGTGCAGCATCTCCTGCGGCATGTTCTGACGTTTCTGCTGACTCGACTCGTCTGCGTTGCCCATGCCTTGCAGCTGCATCATCCGCCGCCACCTTGTGATGGCCGCAAGACTATCCCCGAAGGGGTCTGTTGCGCGGGCTTATATACCCGTCTGCGTGTGATGTAACATATGTTTGACGAACAGTTTCAAGTTTTCATATGAAACTCCAAGGAACATCAAATCGCACTTAGCTGGAGTGCGTTGCTTAAATGCCACTGACTCGATCTTCTTCAAGCGGGGGATTTCTCTGTCTCGCCCACCTCCTTAAAATGTTCTCCTAACTTACATGCCTCCCAGGCCAGGAGCCTATTTCGCGGATCTGAGACTGATCAAGCACAGCTTCTATGCAAGTCTCACGACCCGCAGCACTGTCCTAATCCTAGCTCTGATTTGCAGAAGATATATGCCTGTTCCTGCACCAGGTAAGATCAAACGAAAATTCGTAAGCAATTCTGATGGCTTCCAAGGACATACTTTCTTTTCCAGACGTCCAGCACCTTGCCACTTAACTAGAGAGTCATACACATAGTGTAACACCAATAAATATTTCCTTCATCCCACAGATCCTTAGCATCCACCCCAAACCAGGAAATACAGAGAAAACGAATCAGAAAAGGCGGCTCTTAGTGCAAGGTGTGGGGGCGTATACGTAACAATTTTGCGTTGAAATTTCCAAACACGGAAGAATAACAAGACCACATCTCACCGTCGCTGCCTGAAGACGAAAACATCTCACTCCCCGTGACGAGCCACTGCTTACTGCACTGCAGCTGAAGACGCCATCCAGTTGCCATCCAGAGGTGTTTCTTCACACGTATGCACCCAATTAGACAGATTCTCGAGAGAGAGAGAGTCATCCCTCCTAGCGGGTGAGTTTCCTTGACTGCACTCACAACTCTCACACGCTCCATTGAAAGAAAGCTGTCTTCCCCCCGCCGCCGACGTACGTCGTAAACAAGTAAGCCAAGCAAGCACTTGTCCATCGCCTCGGGCAAGCAGCTCATAAGGAACTGTTTGTGCTCGCAACCGAAAGTCAATTAAGTTTCTATTTTATGTGAGTTCCCATCATGACCAGACATAAACATCCTCACCGGCCACAGACAGCACTTGAGTACACACCTTAACACACACAGGACAGGGTAATTTATCCACACTCATCCACCGATCCCGCCTGCCGGGGCCGGACATGCTCGCAACAGCCGCCCCCCTTGGGTGAGTGGCGGCGGACAGGGAGCGACTATTTTAATTTGCTGCAGAAAAACTTTCACAACATAAGCACTCCGGCCCCTGATTGTGGTGTGAATGAGCAAGAAACTCGTCAGGGACCTTAAGGACCCCGACCAGGGGCCAGGGGTGACGGGAGCTGTGTGCTTCGAATGAGAAGGAGAATAAATTCGAATTTCCATTCGGACAGTCGTCGGGCCTTAAAAGTTTCAAAACACATTTGTGTGTTGGGGCTGCTTTTTGGCAGGAGCCGCCATCATTTCCATCTCATCGAAGCCGAGCCGCAGCCGGAGTCGGAGTCGGAGCCCAGACAATAAAGAACAGAAGGCCGATCGGCAGGACAAGCCGGTTGCCGTCGTCATTTTCGTTGTGGTTATTGTCGTCGTCGTCGTCGTAGTCGACTACAGGATGTCGAAACAGCTGAAAACCAATAAAGTTAAATGGAAAATCCGAAAACTATAAATCATGGCTTTAAGTCCATTTCCTTGGTTGTCGATTTTGCATCCTTTCATCCGGACGAGAGGCGATTTATTCGAAGTCACCCTTCGAAAGTGCTTGGTTGGAGGGCGGGACGGGGCGAGATCCCTGCAGCAGGGACTTGTATGACAGTACATGACTCCTTGCAGCGGGGGCGGGCGGTCGGTCGTTCGCGTGCAGAAATGAAGGCAACATTGAAGTGGAATGGTCTCAAGAAACGAAATTGAATGTCCTTTCAAATCGATTGGTTATTTATCGTGCTTGTACTTGGGTGGCTGTGTGCTGCTGCGGCCGACGATGATACACAATAGCGGGCGAGAGATTGCCAACGGAAGGCAGGCAGTTTGGACAGATGAACAAAAGTTGGTTTAAGACACGCTGTGCAGCCGGGAATTTTGAAACTGCTGAGCTGGCGTTGCAGTAGAGAGCCGAGATGAATTTTTTTCTAGAAATTCTGAAGGTAAGCAGAGGAGGTTAAGAGATTTGGCGGAGGGAGAGGTGCTACCTCGCGCCGTAATTCCTGGTGGGTATAAACTTGAGACTAAGTGTTACACTTCAGAAATCCGTAAGCCGAAAAAATAATCCGATTAATCTTGAGCACTAAAGCAGGTGTTAGAGCCGATTAGCGAAAATCGACCGATTTGCTTCAAAAGAAGAAATTTACGATCGTGATGTTTCCAGTCTTCACGTCAGTTTGGTGTGAAATTTGGAATGAAGCTTTTTGATTTTAATTATATTTTTAATTTGTTGTCCTTTTTGTCAAGCGAATATGCTGATATGAACAATGATCTGAATTTTTTCTAGAATTCAGTAAAATGAACAAAACTGAGTTTTCTGATGACTTTCTTGTCTGCCAGGATTTCGGTGCAAAAACCGTCGCGACACCGGAAAGCGTGAGAAAGCTGACAAAATTTCGAAGAATGAGTTCATACGGGTTCCGGCTATAATCATGGAAACATGGACTGTCTGATCTCTGCTATAATATTTACGATTGAGTGCACGATGCTCGTGATTAGCTACTGACCTACTTCTCAGCCCACCGGACCATAGGTGGTCCTAGCTTGTAGTTATAATGTCCAAGTTATCTTGCAACCGACAAGACTTTTTATGCGGAGTACAGCCAGTGGTTTTCCGAACTGGGCTTGAATGTGCTTGCTTACGTGAAGGTGTGGGGGTATGTCCACCTTTTAGTTGCTCTTCCACGACTCAGTCGATCCCTCAGGCGTTTAATGTGAGTCAGAGCTCCACTTTTCCCAAAGCTGCGTCAGAACACAATGGGGAGTCTTGCTGGTGTAACTTTCAGACTATCGACATAAAAAGGAAACACCTTTGACTGCGCCAATTACCCAGAGATAAGTATCCTTAACATTGCGTACAAGACCACCGCCTTAGAAATAACTTGTACAGCGTATAATTTTGACATTTCCGCCAAACTGGTCCGGTTGTGCAGGAGACCGATGGAGAATTCTCACTGCTCGCTCAAGGTCTTACCGAGATCTCCAATGTGTAAAAGGGACACAAAAGGGACTTCTTGAAAATCTTCGAGATCGTGCAGAGGGTTCATGCGGAATACGCCAACACTAGAGGCACGATCTTCCAGGCGCTAATGTACGCTGGTGACACTGAAATGATTGGTAGAACTCTGTGACCAGTCTATAAAGTGTCTGTTGGGACTAAGACAGAAGCGGGTAGTGTGGGTTTGACTTTAAACGAGGGACTACTAAGTGCATGTTGTTGTCGAGATAGGATGTGCAGCATCGTCTGCCCAAGATCTGGTAGTTGTAACCTTGATTTTGCGTATCTTGGCTAAGCAGTCAACAGTATAAGAATCATCAGCACCGAGATCGAACTCGAGTAACTCTTTTCAAAGTTCTGTGTCTATGGGCTCAAGACCCAATTGAGTAAGCCCTCTCTCGGGAGACCAAGTTAAGTCTGCACAAGACGTTGATCATATCCTTATAGCTCTACGGCGCGGCTCAGGGATATACCCAAGCCTGATGAATTGCTGTCTTCAGCAGATAAGTTCTTTGGTCCTGTTTGTGTCGATGGTTTCTGGAGAAGAAGATTCAACCACGGATGTCTACGGATCCAACGACTAATATGACTGAGCACAAGGAGTATAAGGAAAACTTAGCTCCGGCCGGAAAAAAATGTTCCTTAGTCTGAACCTGTGGTACAACGCAAAATAAGGCGTCCAAAAGTCGAGGGAGACTTTTGTCAGCTTGTTGTGTTAAACGGAAGAGAGCTAGCCAAGGACCGTGCTGGATGGAGTATGCGAGGAGGAAATCTGTAATGTCATAGCCCACTGCCTGCTGGACAAACACCCAGGAGCAATGGGAGCCCCTACAGCTCTACACTAACACGGCACTTGCCCAATCTTAACAGGAGGAAGGGAAAATTAAGCAAGGCAACAATAGTAGCCTTGACGAAATGTGAAATATAAAGATTCTAAACATCAGTAGGAAGCAAATTGAGTCGATTATATCAATAGAGGCCACTAGAATACCAGCAGGTATTTCTTAGGTGTTAGTTTACCTTTTTGTCAACGAGGCATCGGTGCAGTAATTTAACAACGGCAGGACCGATTTGTCTTTGACGGTCACCTTGTAATAATCTTACCTTACCTTGCACTAGACCTTGGGCAATACTTAAATTGGGCTACGAAGTTTTTACACTGCTCTGTCTGCCTACGCGTGCATTAGACATACATATCTGATATTCAAAGTAGTGTATTTAGACATATGGCCGCTTCATTAATCGTTCATTTATAAAAGGTCAAGTCGAAGAGGAACTGTGTTGAAGCGGATCGCGTAATTTGTGCAACTGCCTTCACAGGCACGTTTTAACTAACTATTATTTGTAGTAGTCAGATGTTAAGCACCCTGCCTTGGACAAGGCTCTAGTCCTTTTTAAGCATGTGTGGAATATATTTGAAAACTACTTCATTTGTGCTTGATTCTTGCGTCATTGCAATCGACTTTATCGGTAGGAGGAATTGGAATTGATACTCTTAGGCCAAAGTTGCACTGCCACGTGGGAGTGTATATTCAGAGAGAGGGACGCCGTGGTTATGACAGCCAGTCAAACAACACATTTTACTAGTGCTTACTTGCGTCAAGTTGAGGACTGTTGCAGAGAAGTAGCTGGATGCTTTGGAGAACAGAGCTACCCTTTTGGCATAGAGACCTAATAGACAGTCTCCAGTAATTATTTAAACTGCAGTACGAACTTTTAGAAATTAAGCTTTTTGATCCTCTTTGATTCCCCATCAAGACGATGCCAGATTTTCCTGGAAGTTCGACAAGTGATGCTTATCGACCATTTGGCATTGAATAAGTGTGTGTTAAGGTAGCTGAGATGGAGCTGATTGGTAGCACCTGGCAGTCTGGTGTCGTATTTAGCGAGTAAGTCAAGTATAGTTGGAATATCTCGTCATGAGATGCACAGCAGTCGATTACTAATTTAGAGTTTAAAGAGTTTTTAGAGTCTACATGGCGGGCGGATATCATGTTAGCTTTACTGATCGCCATTGTTTACTTTTGGAAGATGCTGCAGTGGTTGGGAAGACGGGTGAGAAAACGCCACTTCCTACTCCATCTTCCGTTTCGGATTTTTCTATGTAGAAATATGGCTTCACAAAGGGGTATTGGTGATCTTTGTGCTGAAACTGGGTCGTTTGGTTTATGTTAGGTTTCGTCCGCTTAAGATTTTGGCGTTGATTAATAAAGATAGCTGTTGTTTAAGAGAATTTCAATTGCTTCAATGAGAAGTTCTGAGGGCACGACATTTTTCCGCGCCGTATAGGAGATGGTTCTAATGGCAGCTATGAAAAGCTAGATTGTTATATAATCCCACTTCTGCCCGATAGCATTCTTGCTCATGCAAGAAGGCCGTAGTGGTCTTGCTTACTGCTTTGCAATTTACTTATTTCAGTGAATGTGAAATCGATCACATACTTCAACATTGTGATAAGGGAAACTAACTGAATAGAAACTAACAGCGTGAAGACCGTAAGACCACCGTAAGACTGTCCCCGGGTCATCTGTGATGCGGGTTTTTATACCCGCGTGCATCTAACGTTACAATTGCTTCAGATCGGACTGGATGACTCAGATATTTTAGCGGATAGGTCTAGGACAGATGTGGAACTGGGTTCATGTGGCTTTTCCTCAAATCTCTAGCTTAGTAGTTGCTGCCTCTGCCTAGAGCTGCCGCCTCCTTCTTCTGAAGAATTCAGGCTTTCAAAGATAATGAGTGAAGCCGGATATGAGCCCTCATTAGATCAGTCGCCAGGGCGTTCATCTCTGACGTTGAATACAGAATTAATTGCGCAGTGCATCAAACTTCAAAGTTGTTGTCCAACTCATGTCTCCCTCTCTCTCCTTCTCTCTGAAGCAGTAACCCGTAATCCAATTCAGAAGGCTCGTTCCGCAGTTTACGACTGTGTTCAAAGTAAAACAGAAATTAATTATTCCCTGGCCACCGGCCAACAGTGTCCCCTGGCCAAAAGATTTCGACCAAAGAAAATCCGCATAAATTTTCCCCTGGAACCACATCCGAATGCCAGCGACGAGAATTCCAATCTCGCCGACTGCGGAGATTTCATTTTGTCTTCTTTTTTTTCGGTTAAATACCCTTTAGGTCCCCGGCCAGGCTCCCAGTGTCCTGCGTTCCATTCTGCATCGCCGTCGGACTTTGATTTAAATAAAAATTAATTTGTCTGGACTCTGGACTCGCATTCCGAGTCAGCAGCGGATTTATCTTCGTCCATAATTGCTTGCCGCGAAGAACTAGAAACTCCTCCAGAAGCACAACGACACCGGAAGCACCCAACAGGCGATGTAAAACAACAGTGGGACGTGTCCAGGAGCCGAGCGGTTCCTCAATAAAGTTGGCAATGGTGAAATTAATTAAATTATCCGGCCCGGCATTAGATACAGATACCGAATAAGCCATCAGTCATGCCGTTGAAGTGCACTCCGGTGATTGATTGCTTGTGCGCCACGAGTTACATGTAACAGCTGACCCATGTTCGGCATTTGGCAAAGACAAGCCAAGCCAAAGCCATGTGCTTGCAATTGCACAAGCACGCTCCCAAGCGTAAGGAGTCACGTGATGCTGATGTGCATCAAACGAAGAGCGGTACGGCAAAGCCAAGCCAAGCCAAGCCATGTGCTTGCAATTGTATATGCATGCTCCCCAGCCGAAGAAGTCACGTGATACTGCTGTGCATCAGATGAAGACGCTAAAGCCAAGCTACAATCTATATAACTCTCTCTCTTTCATTCATACGTGTACAAACTACAAGTTCTCTTTTGTACTCTTTGTGTTGTCGGTGTTAACATTGTCTTAAGTTAAGTCCTGTTAGTTTTCTTTTGTAAATGTTAGAAGCGAAAGCGAAGACTCTCTTAGTTTGGATCTTGTTAGAAGCGCAAGGAAATTAAATAAGTAGTGCAAAAAGAATAAGAATAAATAAATAGTGTAAACCATAAGTGTATGTTAAGAATATATGTACATTGAACAAAAAATGAATAAGCAATACAAATATAAAAATATATAAATATATAACAAAAAAATTGTGTTTTTTTTTTTGGGCCATTACTAGCTCCCAAATATTACTGGCGCAGTCGGAAAAAGAAAAAAAAAGTGCAAATAAATCATTACAAGTGAAGTGAAAAACAATATACTTAAAAACAAAACAACGTTTAAAGTAGTTGAACAAAACAAGAAAGACGTTAGTGAGCAGTGTGAATATTTTCAAGAAATACCAGCAATTTTATCACAAGAAGAAGGAAAAGAAGAAAAAATGGCAGGTGAAAATCTTCTAAGTTTAATTAACATTATCAATGATTATACGGGCTTGCCCGAAGAACTAGAATTGTTCATCAAACATGTAGACTACATATATATGTTTATTGATAGAGTAGATGAAATATCTAAAGGGTTTTTAGATTTAAGATTACGTCAAAAAATCAAAGGTACTGCAAATATTATACTAATAAATAATAACAATCCAACAAGTTGGCCGGAAATAAAATCCATTTTAAAGTTAAATTGTACTGTGGACGAAAGTATTGAAAGCTTAATTAATAACATTAAAATGTTAAAATTTCAAAGTTCTGTGGGAGAGTTATATGACAGGACCATCAATCTGTTAACTAAACTTAATATAAAATCGAGTCTCGCGGAGGATACAGATATTCCAACATGGTTTAACAGTGCGAATAATGAAGTAATGGCTTTAAAACTTTTTATTAATAAATTACCAAATGAACCAAAGTTAATTTTACAAGCAAGAAATCCGAAAAACTTCCGAGAAGCAAAATCGATCTTAGTTGAAACAGACAATTTTTATCATTCTTTCAATTCACAATTTCAAACACAGAATTCCTTTCCGAATGTCCTCCATAGATATAGAAATCCATACCCTCCACAACAGTTTCAAAATTCAAACCCTCTAAGAACACACATTCAGACGCCTCAACACTTAAACTTTTCTAGACAAAATTATCATTATCCCAACCCTCAAAATCCAGGTCACCTACAAAACCATAGATACACAAACTCCGCCCAGCCTAGAACCAATTCCGGCGGTAACAGACAAAATTCCATGCAATCAGGTTCCTTACAAAGAAGTCAACAAAGTAGATCAATGGAAGTTGACCACTTACACACTGCAGTACCAACTATTAATGAAAACCTAGGTACTTTTGAAAACGTTGACAATTCCCGGCATCAAAATTTTCAGTTTCCCACCTCAGATCTTTACCCTATATAGTGGTGAGAACTCAATCGTCTCCATTAAAGCTTTTGATAGACTCAGGAGCCAGCACATCTCTCATAAAAGCGGGTCTATTTCATGCATCCTTCAAAACGATTCTCAATAAACCGATATTGCTTAAATCGATCAATTCAAGCATTTCAGTTAACACCAAAATTACAATTCCATTATTTAAAGAACTAAATAAGCCGTTAACGAAGATCGAAATGCTTGAGGCGGATTTGAATTGTAATTTTGATGGAATACTGGGTTGTAATGTTTTAAAACCGTTACAAGCAGTAATTGACCTCAACAAATCTCAACTAATTACAAAAGAAGCCACCCTACCCCTTTTATTTGACTGTCCTTCAAAACAACTAACTCAGAAAGAAATAAATCAATTAACACAAAATAATGATACAACTCATTTTGAAAAACCTGATATCACAAAAATTACAGACAGATTCAAAATAAATGATTATAATCGTGAAGAACTAAAAGCTTTGACTGGTGTTCTTAAGAAATTTTCCAAGCTTTTCTACATCGATGATGAAAATCTTTCAGCTGTCATTAAATATAGCCACACTATACCAACAAAAAACGATATCCCCATATTTACCAAAGCATATAGGTATCCAGAAATACACAAAGATGAAGTAGACGAACAAATGTCTAAAATGCTTCAGTCAGGCATAATTACACCTTCGAATAGTCCATACAATGCTCCAATTTGGATCATTCCAAAAAAAATTGACAATTCGGGTCAACAGAAATGGCGCATTGTAGTGGACTACAGAAAATTAAACGAGGTAACAGTTGAAGACAAGTTTCCCATTCCAAACATCGAAGACATACTGTCAAAGCTAGGAAATGCTCAATATTTTTCTGTTCTCGATCTTGCGAAGGGATTTCATCAAATTCCAATACGCAAAGAAGACAGAGCAAAAACAGCATTTTCCACTGCAAATGGGCATTACGAATTCACTCGTATGCCTTTTGGCTTAAAGAATGCTCCTGCATCGTTCCAAAGAATGATGAATGAAGTTCTTTATGAGTATATCAACAAGATATGTGTAGTTTATCTTGACGATATTCTTATTTTCTCAACTTCACTTCAAGAGCACATTGATTCTTTGAATAAAATATTTCAACGACTTCTCGATTACAACCTCAAAATTCAGATTGATAAATGTAATTTTCTAAAACGTGAAACTGAATACTTAGGTCATATAATATCAAAGAATGGTGTAAAGCCTAATCCAAGTAAAATAGAGATCATTAAGCACATAAAATTACCTCAAACAAGAAAACAAATTAAATCTTTTCTGGGTGTTACGGGATTTTACAGAAAGTTCATTAAGGACTACTCTAGAGTAGCCCTTCCAATGACTAAATTTCTTAAAAAAGACAGCAAAATGAACGTTAAGGATGAACAATACATTGAGTCCTTTGATAAGCTCAAAGAACTCATATGTACTTGTCCCGTCCTAGCCTATCCCGATTTTTCAAAGATTTTCACTCTCACAACGGATGCAAGTAATGCAGCATTGGGCGCAGTTCTCTCTCAAAATGGTCACCCTGTAGCATTTGCTTCTCGGACTTTAAATCGCCACGAGACAAACTACAGCACAATAGAGAAGGAACTCCTATGTATTGTATGGGCAACCAAATATTTCAGACCTTTCTTATTTGGACGCAAATTTAAGGTGCAAACAGATCACCGTCCTTTAGTCTGGTTGACGTCGCTTAAGGAGCCCAATAGTAAATTGCAACGGTGGAAAATCAGGCTCAATGAATTCGATTTTGATATTGATTACATAAAAGGGAAGGAAAATAATGTTGCTGATTTCCTTAGTCGATTGGAAATAAATCATGCTGAGGAAACTAGATCTGATTTAGCAACTATACACAGTGGAATTGAGAATGTTGATGACCACATTTACATAACAGAAAATCCAGTAAATATATATAAATTTCAGTTAATCATAGAACTAGGTAAATCGAACACGTATACAAATAAATTTCTGTACCAAAAAAAACGGAGAACTGTTATTTCAATAACACATTACGACGAGGACTACATACTAAGTGTTTTAAAGGAACTTTTTCCATTAAAAGGAACTGTAGGCGTTTTTTGTGAGAATGATAATTTTTTTTTGAAGTTTCAAAGCACTATAGTTAAGTATTTCTCAAATTCTTCAAGTATGAAATTACTTAGGTGCACACGATTTTTGAAGGATATTACTTGCATTGAAAAGTTAACAGATTTGATCGAGAAAGCCCACATCAATAAAAACCATAGAGGTATTGAAGAAACATTTATAGATTTAAAGAACATGTACTACTATCCAAATCTCAGGTTAGAAGTCCATAAATTTATCAACAATTGTATACTATGTAATATGTGCAAGTATGATCGACACCCTATTACACCGAAACTAATGATTTCCGAGACTCCTTTTAAGCCAAACGAGATAGTGCACATAGATATTTGGTTTTTTAACAAAAATACTATGTTCTTAACCTGCATCGACAAGTTAACAAAACATGTTTCTATTCACCCAATAACGGACAGAAATTCCATAACAATAGTAGAAATATTAAGACACAGATTCTCAATTTTAGGCAAACCGATTAAGATAATAGCTGACAACGAGTTCAACACTGCCTACATTAGAAATTTTTTAAACAAAGAAAATATACTTTACCATTTCACCTCCCCTAACACTCATACAGGCAATTCTACAATAGAAAGATTCCATTCAACCCTCAATGAACACGTTCGACTTTTTAAGCTAAATCCCGAATATAAAGGTATTGACAACAAAACCTTAGCCTTCAAAGCAACAGAAATTTACAATGACACAGTTCACTCTACAACAAAATTTAAGCCCAATGACCTTCTTCATTCAACACTCAATGATATAGAATGGGAAACATTAAGACAAAAAGTTAAAGATTTAAAAATAAAACAGATCAATAAGTGTAACTTAAAGCGAAAGGATTATCCAGGGTATAGAACCCGTGAGTTTGTTAAAAATTTAGGTTTTCATAATGTTAAGAATCTACCACGTTATGTAATAAAAGATGTGAAAGAAAAAGGTAAAACATTTTTCAAGGATAAGGATGGTCATAAGCGTGATAGGCAAATAGTTAAGAGAAAATACAAGTATCAAAATTCTATTAAAGATATAATTTTTGATCCGAAAACGACAGGAAGAGACTACTCCAACAGAAAAAAAAAAACGCTACACAAAGAAATTTCAATAGTTTAAAAACAGTTAAAATAACAATGTCACGTCCTAATACAATGACAAATATGTAATACACTTAAACATACGATTTTTTTGACCCAAGAATAACACTAATTGTAATAAATATATAAGTCTATATATTGTAAGAAATAGAATAACTTTTCCTTATATAAAATTGAATTTGAATTTGATATTTTAAATGCAAACTTACCTACAAACAAAATCATAATATATTTGTTTTGTATTATGCACAATTCTATGATAATAATCTTTTCTTAACCATTATCTATTTCATATTTTCTATTGTAATAATTTAAGTCACAGATCTTTAATGCGTTTAAGTACTTGAATATTGTTCTGAATAAAATATCATATAAAATGTATACTTAAAAATCGAACATATGTGTGCATAAGCGCAGAAATTAAATGTAGTAACATGTATAAAAAAATGTATCCAGATGGGCAGACTTAAAGACAGATGACAGAAAAAATGTTACGTATACGACATCGATTCCGAAATACAAAACGAGCAAACTTAACACAACTAACAACCTATTACCAATGTACATGGAATGTCCATACTAAGGGGGGAGGAGTTACATGTAACAGCTGACCCATGTTCGGCATTTGGCAAAGACAAGCCAAGCCAAAGCCATGTGCTTGCAATTGCACAAGCACGCTCCCAAGCGTAAGGAGTCACGTGATGCTGATGTGCATCAAACGAAGAGCGGTACGGCAAAGCCAAGCCAAGCCAAGCCATGTGCTTGCAATTGTATATGCATGCTCCCCAGCCGAAGAAGTCACGTGATACTGCTGTGCATCAGATGAAGACGCTAAAGCCAAGCTACAATCTATATAACTCTCTCTCTTTCATTCATACGTGTACAAACTACAAGTTCTCTTTTGTACTCTTTGTGTTGTCGGTGTTAACATTGTCTTAAGTTAAGTCCTGTTAGTTTTCTTTTGTAAATGTTAGAAGCGAAAGCGAAGACTCTCTTAGTTTGGATCTTGTTAGAAGCGCAAGGAAATTAAATAAGTAGTGCAAAAAGAATAAGAATAAATAAATAGTGTAAACCATAAGTGTATGTTAAGAATATATGTACATTGAACAAAAAATGAATAAGCAATACAAATATAAAAATATATAAATATATAACAAAAAAATTGTGTTTTTTTTTTTGGGCCATTACTAGCTCCCAAATATTACTCACGGGACGGGACGGGCGCAGGGCCTCCTCCCCTGGCTCAACCCGAAGGAATTGTGTTATTTTAGGATCAGAAGTTCAATTAAAATCCTCATTCAATTACAGAGCTCATCCCGATCCCGGTCAGCCCGGCGAGCGGAAGGGTTGCACGCCGGTAGTCAGTTGTGCACACAGGGAACAAACACCGAAAGAGAACGGCACCGTAATTGAATGTCCTGGCGGTGAGCTTAGTTGCTGGTGAATTTATAATTGAGATTCATCTCGTTTCTTATTCATCTGACCGTTGTGGGTCCGGTATCGGTATCGCTGCTTAAATTCGCCCGACGACGACGAGGGTGCCCAGGCAGATGGGTCTGCTGACAGCAATAACTGGGATTATCGTGAGGAAATTAGATTGGACTCCGGCGGCATGGTTATGTGGAGGCAATCAAGCAAGTGGGTGCCATCCAGCCATTCAGCCATCCACCCATACGTGTGTTGTAAATGATTCATTGTGGGGCGGCTAGGTTTCGGGCACAGACAGCCTGAGGGGGTGTCTCTTGAACTCGCTTAGGTCCCCCTTTATGGCGCTGCACCATTTCAAAGTGTGGGCGTTGAACTTCAAAAACTCGTTACCGTTTGGGGAACTGGCGTAATTAATTCGTTTTTTCCTTCTCTTCGTCTTCACGGAGCGGAGCAGAAACCCTCACGGAATTAATTGGCAGCAGACCGACTAAATTCTGCGTGAGTGGCTGCATCCCCGAGGAGCAAGGTTAGGAAAACATTTTTACGCGACAGGTGGCGTTTTGCACAAGAACAACGCTCGTTCAACCAAGAATTTGCATGTCTTCCAGCAGTGGACACAAATTCAATTAAATGCGAATGAGGATGGGGAGGCAATTATTAGCAATTTCGCTGTATTTTGCCACAAGGATAGACAAGGGGGGAGATGCAGGATGGGGAAAAGATGTGGAATGTAGCAACACCACCACCATCGATCATAGATCTTTCGGGTCAAACGTTCACTAAGCAGACGTATGGCACTGTATTCTTCTTCATTGGCTGCTGCTGCAGTCCAGTATGATCCTGCGCCTCAGTCAACGTGCCTCTTCAACTAGTATTATCTTGGGAGGAGCGCTTTCAGTTTTGCACACCCAGCTGATTAAGGTCAATTTTCAGCTGACAAGTCTTCGGCTGTGCAACAAACGTATTCATTTGGTAGCTCTTTTTTCGAACTCCGGCAAATACGATCGTTGTACATTTCAACCGCAATGACAGTTTTAAGCTTTGGTGAAGCAAGCAAAATACTTCTCACGAAAAGATCTTTTGAAGAAGCCGTATTTAAATAACCAAGGCTTACGGTTTTAAAGCATTTTTTAATATAAAATAAAATAACCCTTCCTCTGTATTGCGCAATTCCAACATTCGTCAAAAGTTTGCTAAAGACTATAAATGGAGGCGTAGTTTTTGTTTTGTTCTTAATTGTTCGTACTCCACACCATAACCCTTCCAACAGACCCGAAAAGGTTGCACGACTGTTTACCCCTTCCAAATTTTTCTGTTCGGCAAACAGTAGACTCAATCACATGCTTTCCACATTCAACCAGCAGCTGATTTACAACCTTAGGTTCTCTACAATGACTATTATCTTAGATTTTTCTAATAATTATGCGTTCTTCGTCCCGCGATAATTTGTTGGACTGGTCTTTCTGTTGCTTTAACTCAACACGACTAATATGGGTCTAGCGATAAACCAGGGCAAAACAAAGTACATGCTGTCATCACGGAAGGACGCACAACATCGACGTCTCGGACAGAGCGTCATATTGGGCAGCAGAAGCTTTGAGGTAGTCAAGGGCTTCGTCTACCTAGGCTCTGGAGTAAATAGGGACAGTAACGCCAGTGCCGAGATCAAGCGCAGAATTACTCTTGCCAATCGCTGCGTCTTTGGGCCCAAGAGGCAATTGAGTAACAGAGCCATCTCTCGAAACTAAACTGATAACACCTTATCACCCGTGTCCTGTTCTATGGCGCAGAGACATGGACGCTATTGAAAGCGGATGAAGAAACTCTTGGTTGTTTCGAGAGAAAAGTTCTGCGTACGATCTTTGGTCCTGTTTGCGTTGATGGCGTTTGGAGGAAAAGATTGAACCACGAACTGTACGGGCTGTACAGCGACATGAGCCTAGTTAGGCGTCTACGGATCCAACGCCTACGGTGGCTAAGTCATGTAGAGTGAATGGACACCACAGCTCCGGCCCGAAGAATCTTCGAATCCGAACCTGTCGGGCAACTTAACAGAGGACGCCCGCGTTTAAGGTGGCCCACCCAAGTGGAGAAGAACCTCAACCAACTTGGTGTGCGAAACTGGAGACAGCTAGCCAGAGATCGCGCTAGTTGGAGAGGCACGTTGGTTGAGGCCCAAATCCACCCCGGACACACAAAGAAGAAGAAGAAGAATACTAGACATGTGAATATAAAGTTGACTACACTATATAGCTTTTTTAAAGCCACCATTCACTTATAAGCTAAGGATGAATGACAGAAATTTTGTATTTCCCGGTGAAGAGGATTAATTGGGTTTTCTTTCTGATTGACACTTGGGCCCCAGTTCCTAATCAATTTTTCAAGCTCTGAGAGAGCCATCTGCAAAATGTTACTGATAGTAGATGGATATATATTTCCCAGAGGCCACAATGGCAACATCGTCATTTCTGGGTGGCAACATCGAAATGAAAAGAAAGTTGTTCCATTTATAATTAAGAATATAGTTCTTATCGCGTACAAACCTAGTTTCGTTGTAAACGTTTTCAAAAAGGCTTTGATTTCTAAACAATCGCATGTGCTTACGAACTCTTTTTCAATTAAAACTAAAACGTTTCGTCTGGTGATCCGTTTGGTGTGTTGCCATTTTCTTCGGTCCCAAGCTCGTGGTCCTCTAGTTGCCTCAGCAACCAAAAGAAGAAAGCAGAAACGAGCAAGGTCAAAAGTCCACATCAAGCTTAGACTACGCAATATTTGTGAGTCTTCTTTTTCAGACCGCTTTCTGGCGATGTTGGTCTGGTCGCCATACACTCTATTACCTGTCATCCACAACTCAGTTTGAGTATTTCTCTGCATGAAGTGGTTTGCTTTGCAGCTGTTGCAACTTCACTGGGGTATGGACTAATCCACTGTCACTTGTGCGTATCATGATCTTTTTTATCACGCCCAGGAAAATGTGAAATTTTCGAGAAGAAAATAGTGAACAAAAATCACAATATGTATGAACCGAACAAAAAGTATCTACAGTGGGGTGCACAAACGACTATAAAGGCTTGCAGAGGGTGCATGATTTGGTTGTATCGGCCTTGGTCCTGAGAGCCAGTCTGCTTAAGAGTAGGCACAGTTAATGTTTGGGACTACGTCCTATTATTTGCATTAAGAACTCGTGTTGTCGACACGGAGCAGTGAAGTTTGGGATGCTTTTCTACACTGTTAAGCTCGCTGGTCGTTGTTTATAGGTCTGAATACTGTTCGTCTTAGGAATCAAAGACTCCTCTTATGATTTGCCACGAGAACCCAAATTGGGATTTATTTTAGTTCTACTGCTAATAAATACCACACAAAAATCTTTTATCCTCTCAACCGCTCCAACTGCTAGATCCAGTTCCTGATTGCTGAATGCATCTTGCTTTCACCTCCCACTAGCCAAAATAATTACCAGTCTCTTAACGGTGTCCTCCTCACTGCATCCATTCATGTCATGAACTGAAAGCAGACAGCTCCCCAGTGGTAGCCCTATCCATTTCGTCTGCTGCAGAACAACCAAAGGTAGCTGTCCTCCCTCTTTGCTGCATAAACAAGCCGAAGAAGTATTTAATTACGCTTTTCCCAACGTGCACCGTCAGCCCTTGTATCCGTTCGTCAACGTCAACCGTCTTGCAGTCTCCACAGCACCATACATTCCACGGCATGCCGCACGGAAGCCAATTACGCCCGAATTCCCCGTCGCGGTCGTTTAATTTACATAAATATCAAATTCTGTCATACGCTTAAATCTGTCAACAGCGTGTACAATAAATTGCGCAATGAACAATATAAATCAGCGACAGAGCGAAGGAAGTGGGCGGCACAAAGAAACGAGCCGAGGACAGGACCAACTCAACGACTGGTCCGCAATGACGACGGCGACTATGGCGGCGACTGCTGGCTGTTGAAAGCGTAACCGTCACTCATTCGAATCCCCTTCAGGTGAGCCACAACACATGAGCTGTCCGCACACCCCAGTCCTGGCCGCGGTCTTGGTCCTGGCCTCGGTCTCATATGCCATGCAGGAATCCATCGAACGCCGGCGTCTAGCTCCCTTTGTTTTGTGTCTATCCCAACGAGAACATGTAGTCGGAGGATGGGGGGCTCCTTCGCGTCAAGGAAAAATCCTGTATCCGAGCGGTTGACGAGGTATTTTTGCATACATACGTCGTGCTGTGCGAGCTTCACGTAAACAAGGATGACGTATTAACGCCACAGTCGTGTGTTCTTCTCCTCGTTTCCTTGGATAAGCTGCTCACAGCAGTGTGCTGCCGTGATGACGTGTATCGGATGCTGCTCAATTTCATTGGCATAATGTCAATTTCCAGCATCAAATGCACGTTGCGGGGGCGTGCACGATGGCGGTCCCTTCAATTACTCCCGCATCGCAGCTCCCATTCGAGTTTAATTAAAGTCTCCCGCCAGCATCCGTCTGCGTGCCGCAGTGCGAAGCGCCCCCGCTCCTCGAGATGGCTGCAGGGAAACACAAGTGATTTCCCTTAATTAATGGAAAGTGGCAGTATAAATGGAAGAGGTTCATTTCCTGCGCTGATAAGCGAGCGGAGGATACGCGGTGCCCCCGCAGCGGTGCGATACAAAACGCGCTCGGCTTGGATGCACTCTGAGAGCGCAGGCGGTTACTTCGGCGATAAATGTCAAGCCCAGGAGTGCCCCCGGTGAATATATCCTTTTCGAAAGGAAAAATCGAAGGAAAAACTTTGTGCTCTTGTGTGTGCGGACAAATTCCTTAACTCTTGCGTCCTGTGCGTGTCCTTGTTTATGTCCGCCTTGCGAGGGCCGAAGTAATTTCACTTCGCCGGTGGAGTTTCGTTCGTTTAGCGCTGAAAAGGACACAACTTTTGCGATTTATTGTCCGGAGTTTCGAAGGATTTCGGTTTCTTTTTTGTCTTCGCCTTGTTGTTCACATTTGAAAGGATCTGAAGAAATGTTCTTATCACGAGATGCATTTCTAGCTGGCTTTTCGTTTGCATACTAAATGGGTTTCTTTCCGAGACCGTGAGGAGCGGGTTGGCCGGACTTAAGGAAAGGATGCTGATCGTCATGGTTGACTTTTACGAGATGGGTTTTTATTTGGCAAACGGATTGCGAAGGAGCCGACGAAGGATTCCCGAGGAAAATTGGTATAAACATGTCACTGGACTATGGGGAAATTATTTTAGATCCGTTCTTTATTGTTTTTGTTGAAGTTGAAGCGGAAGCGGGTTTGTTTTTACCGCTCTCAGTGGGGTTTATGGTTATTGCCCGACGCTGACCAGATGGAAAACAGAAAAAAAACACGTGTTTCTCTGAGAAATTAGGGTGCCCGGAATGACGGAGTCCTTGAGACGGAAATCCCAGTCGTTAGATTGGCTTTCGAGTCGTTAACTTGACGAGTGGCATTGTTCGTGTGTCCGTGTCAGCGAAAGAGATGTGGCGAATCTATGCGATAAGAATGGCTCAGCGGATGGCTTTCGAATTCATGACGGTCGCTGGGAAAATTAGTTTTTGATGGGATGTGGGATAACTTTTGAATTTCCACGACGGCTTTGGCTTTGTGTGTCGCCTGCTGATGGAGCAGACAATATTTGTGTTGGGGATGGATTAAGAGAAGAGGATGTGGTTTAACGAACTGAGACCACCTTATTTGGTTGTAAACGACTGGTCTTAATTGCAAAAAATTGGTAAGAGGTTGACTGTTAAAAGCCTAAGCCGCAGCCATGAGTCATCTTGAAAAATTGAACGAAAGAACTGCAGTGAATTACTGCAGTCATACTAACACTTCACACAGTTTCGTTAAGTTTCGTTCACTTTTGCTTACATAAGTCTGAACGAAATGAATTGAGTAAATGAGTTTCCGGAGGTAGGTAAGATTAGTTTATTGGGCTGCGAGCGAAAATTGACAGCACACTTAGACCATTGATAATTCTTTGTGATACCCAGTGACGTCAATATGATCCCAACGACAAATGCTGACTGGACTAGATTTGAAAATCAGATAAAGGAATATTAAGCTTTAACTCGGATTCGAACCTGTGACCCCTATAACCAAGAGCAGGCACTCAATAAACTCCGCCATCCAGCCGTTTTTCCGGAAGTAAAAATGGAGAGTTTGAAATTAAAGGCTGCACCTTCTGAAGTTGGGCCTTAGGAAATGGCTCCCACAAGGAATCGAAGGAATTTGAATTGCCAAACGTCGTTGTCCATAATTCTGCAATTCATGACTAAATGATCTGAAAAAAGAGTCTTATGTTAACTTTAAAAGGTCAATGTTGCTGCACAGTCCAAAAAATATCACATCCCCCTTGAGATGCGTCTGTAGAGCTATAGTGTTTGTTGAACACGTCAAGCGCTGGAGGAGTTGGATAAGATCGAGCGCTTTAGGCAGATACCTTGAAGACTTCGCTGATTTTCCACCAATCTCTCAGCGAGATAGGGAAGTATTTTAGCATCCAACTTATGTGGATCTCGGACACAGTAACATTTCAGTGGATTGTGAAACGGACAAACTAGCTAAAAGTGGTACTAGTTCTACAAACTCTCTTCGAAATCGGCTAAGCATATAAATCGTAGGTGGTCCACTGGCACAAGGGGCTTCAATAAAAAAAAGCAGCTAGTATGTCTAGCTCACGCTAGAGTAAACGCAACCTCAAAGCCATTATCGGTATTATAACCGGCAACGAACTCTGCACAAGCTGCAGAGAAGAGGAGGAAGAAACTAACCGATAGAAAGTGATAGAAATATCGCAGGATGCATTCAACTGTAATTTAGGCTGCTATTGCTATCCAAACTACACTTTTTCACAGAACATCTCACAAGAAATCTATCGCCATCTTCTCCGCCAACACAGCGAAGTAGCAATAAGTGTCATAGCATCGGACATCTTGACTTCTAAGTGTGTCAGGTTATGCAAACAAAGCCTCAGTTAGATATCGTTGACAAACCCGGTGACCTTATGCTGGTACTTAGCCATACTTGCATTCAAGGCAACGAAAAGACGGACGTCCTCGCCCTCTTAAGCTCTCACGACGCTTGGCTCTATAAGAAGGAAAATAGAAAACGAAACCTTGAAAGACAAAAAACTCATGGTCCAGTGTGGAAGCTGGAGAAATAGCGAGGGCCTTTGGACGACGCTAAATAAGAAATTATCGAAATCACTGATCAGTTTTAGTGGTAATGAGGTACGAAAAACGACTGTGCGCTGTATGGCACAGGAATGCATGCATCACGACTGAACATACCACACAACGCTTATTGCAGATGTAGAGATGAGTTAGAAATAACATCTGCCTTGCGAATGCCCAACACTAGCAAAGAGAAGGAAGTAGTACTTAGGCAAAACACCACTTTGCAGAGCTGTTGGACTTGTGCAGTGTAGAGCTGAAGAACGCCTTAAGTTTACAAACGCATGATAGTAGTATACACATAATCACGAGCACAGTGGACCAAACTAGCTTCAGAGGCAAGGTGGGAAGGGCATCCAATTACCTTCCAACCTACCTGCCTAGCCCACCTCTAATTGCCAGAGCATTTCTTAGATTTATACGCCGGGATAACTCTTGTGTGAAGATTTGGTCGATGGTGGACTTCTCTTGCCTGAAATCGCACTGATAAGGACCTCTCAGGTTACTTACGAATTGTTTTTTGGCACTCACATAAAATGGCAGGGAAGATCTTAAAAGTGATGTTTATGAAACTTATCCCTCTGTAGTTGGAGTAGTTGAAAGGGTCTAATTCCTTGTGGATCGGCATAACGAAATTGAGATTCCAAACGCCAAACTGAATTATCCTAAGTGACAAGATGAGTATGTTAAGGGAGACACTTTTTTTGTTTTTTGTCTGAGCTAAAAAATATGTATGATAAATCTAGTTTTCTCTGCAGCTTTTAATTGGAATGCTTTATTAAAATAAAAATGCTGCAGAAAGACGCGCAATCGAATAAACTATTGAACTGCCCATTTTTGCTTAAAATGTCGCTCAAGATAATGTGGTGGTTAGGGTGCGATATAATACAGACAGTACTGAGTACATCGGCACCAGCAGCTCGTCATGACAGAGGGATGCCCAGTTCTAATATCATATGCTTCTACCATTCATTGTTGTTCTAAAGGCTAGAAAACAAGCCAACAGGGTCTTTGAAACAAAAGTGAATTGCATTTGTAAATGTCCATAAATGACTGATCTTAGAATGGACACCTCCACTAAAGGACGATCTTTACGTTTCCGCTGCTGAGCAGAACAAGAAAAGTAGAACGAGTAGGAAACTACGCGGCAGAAGTGAAATTTCGTATTTAAGAGGCCTACGACCCATTGAGGGTCGGAGAATGAGACCGCCTTCCATCGTCGACGGTAGTGGGTACGATGCGCATCAAAGCAAAGCTCTATATAACCGCGATGACTTGGTCTCAATACCAGCTGTTTGGTCTTGCTCTCCTTCTCGAAACTTCGCAGCGAATGAATATCTAGAGATGATATGATGCCTTAGGAAATAATCTCTTAAAGCACCTCAAAATATTTGTGCGTCGTGACTTCAGGCCTCTGAGCAACAACCAAACCGTCGTGGGTTACTATGTACTAATATCCAACATTAACGCTGTTCTTCTTCTTCTTCTTTATGTGGCGCTACAGTCCGGGGTGGACCTGGGCCTCAACCAACATGCCTCTCCAACTAGCGCGATCCCTGGCTAGCTGTCTCCAGTTTCGCACACCAAGTTGGTTGAGGTCCTTCTCCACTTGGGTGCGCCACCTTAAACGCGGGCGGTCTCTGTTGCGTTGCCCGACAGGTTGGGATTCGAAGATTCTTCGGGCCGGAGCTGTGGTGTCCATACGCTCTACATGACTTAGCCACCGTAGGCGTTGGATCCGTAGACGCCTAACTAGGCTCATGTCGCTGTACAGCCCGTACAGTTCGTGATTGAATCTTCTCCTCCAGAACCCGTCAACACAAACAGGACCAAAGATCGTGCGTAGAACTTTTCTCTCAAAGAGACCATGGACTTCTTCATCCGCTTTCGAGATTGTCCATGCCTCCGCGCCGTATAGCAGGACTGGGATGATCAGAGCCTTATATAGAGTCAACTTGGTTCTTCGAGAGAGGGCTCTATTACTCAATTGCCTCTTGAGCCCGAAGAAACAGCGGTTGGCAAGAGTTATCCTACGCTTGATCTCGGTACTGATGTTATTTGTACAATTTACTCCGGAGCCGAGGTAAGTGAAGTCCTTGACCACCTCGAAGTTATAGCTGCCCATTGTGACGCTCTGTCCAAGACGATGTTGTATGTCCTTTTTTGAGGACAGCATGTACTTCGTTTTGCCCTCATCCACCGTCAGACCCATTTTAGCCGCTTCTGTCTCAATGTTAGCAAAAGCCTCACTGACGGCTCGCTGAGTTCTGACAATCACGTCAATGTCATCGGCGTATGCTAACAATTGCACGGACTTCTGGAAGATCGTGCCTCTAGTGTTGGCGTGTGGGTTTCGCACGATCTTCTCCAGGGCGATGTTGAAGAAAGCACATGACAACGCGCCGCCTTGCCTAAAACCTTTTTGACATTGAAGTTCTCGGTGAGTTCGTTACCGACGTTGATGAGGCAAAGAGAGGTCTCCATCATCATCCTGTACAGCCTGAGGAGATTGGCAGGAATGTCAAAACTAGACATGGCGTTGTATAGCTCGTCTCTATGCACGCTGTCAAATGCGTCCTTGAAATCGGCGAACAGAGTGAGTGTCGATTTGCATTTCTTGGGTCTTTTCCAGGATCTGCCGTTGTGTGAAGACTTGGTCTGTTGTGGACTTTCCTGGCCTGAAGCCACACTGATATGGACCTATCAGATTATTAATGAACGGCTTCAGGCGGGTACACAAAACGGCAGAGAAGATCTTATACGCGATGTTAAGAAGACTGATCCCTCGATAGTTGGCGCAGTTGAAGGGGTCTCCTTTCTTGTGGATTGGGCAAACGAAACACAATAACGCTGGCAAATGTAAACCTCAGAAGCATCGACAGTTCAACGCGCGTAATGCCGTCTTCCGCACTGTGTTGCCTATGAAAGACCCGAAGACCCGGTTTTAGCGACGGTTTTAGGTAAGTAACTTAATATCAAGGGTTCCACATGCAACAGCCAGTTAACGATGTTCAATAAAACCCAAAAGAATTCTCCCACTGCTAAAATTGTGTAACAGAAATCTTCTCGAAACTCTTTGAAATAAAAAGTGTCGGTTTTCGTTACATGAAATCTCGTGTACACCCAATTCTGTTCATACACGGTCTTTTTTATGAGGTTTGGAAACAAAAACAGATAATGGTCTTGTTTCGTATTCAATTAACCACGATTACTTCATGTGTTATTTTTCACTGTTTCTTCTGGAACGTATAACTAAAGTTCAAAAAATAATGACCTTCTTTCCCTTTGCTGAATCAGCCCGTTTTATGGTCGAATCAATCCTTCCATTGGCATTCCCAACATGAAACTATAAACAATCGTTTGGCTGTGGTGCCCTCAAAGTTGACATCAACTCGCTTATGATTCCTCGTGAGATTGTCAACGACCTGCAGGGGTCAAGATCTCATTACCCTTCTTCTCAGAGCACATCCCTTAGCAACGAAAAGGGCACCGGAGTCATTCGACAACCGCACTGTAAATATTGTATCGAATTAGAATCCAAACCATGTAGTTTGTGGCTCCCAGAAAAACACCCTCCAAAACCGAGTATACCCTGCCGCACACAAGCCCACTTAAAAAGTGAAATTCCTCAACCGGCTCACCTGCGAACAACAACACCCACTGCAGTCGTGTATCCCTTTTTTAGCTGCGCACAGCAGAACCCTGCCGAGCACACGGCGAAAACTTTGTCCTCCCTGAAGACTCAATCGGAGCTGATCACGACCCTTTTGTGGTGGAAGGCAACCGTCAAACGATGCCAAACTATGCACACCAAGCCAAATGCAAAACACTCTTCAGGTTCAAAGGAAACAAAAAAAAACAACACACACCAGCTCCGACAAAAAGGACGACAAAAAAACACGGGACGAGAACTTCGATGGAAACGTTCCCAGAATACTCGTGCTCTCGCCGCCCCTGCGTGCGGAGGTGTACGTGTGTGTGGGTGTGAGGGGAGGAGAGTGTTGTTCTTATTTTATTCAGCCGAGGATATCAAGGATCAAATTATAAATTCAGGCAAAAGTTTGCACTTGTATCACCACTAATTTACTCGAGAATTAACATAATCAGATTTCGTGTTTGGTAAATTTTTATCACCTCCACCCTGGACCACCGCTCCGCGCCGCTGAGCCATCGGCCCGACCTCAGCGGCGGAGTCTTTGTGGGGTCTGAACTTTATAGTCCTCGCCCATAATCTGGGGATGGGGTGGCGCTGGGTGCTGCCTGGGAGGGGTGCCACAGATGAAGACACTGGTGCGTCCTTTGTGGCGTTGCTGCTGCTGCTTCAATGTGAAACCATAGTTTATGGGTAAATAAGCTTTGAATAGATACGACGATGCTAGGGACTTGATGCGACGACTACGACGACGACGACGATGTCGGGAGGTGACTGCCGCTGCTCGACACTGTGCCTGTGGTATTAAATCGATATCATGACATTGGCAAATATCCAAGGGGAGGTTAAGCAGCCGCCAGACTTTACTACGGATTTATGTTATTAATTTGTTGTGGATTTAGCCTTAAAGAGTTGATGAATCTGTCGGTAAGTGGCGGCATGGGGTGGGCGAGGTTTTTATGTTCTCCGATGTCGCCTCGTTGGACAGATGGCGGTAGGGGATGGGGATGGAGAGGAGTTTTCACTTAATTCATTAATACCGTCGATGGAGCTGGGGGAAATGCCATCGACGGTGGTGGGGATTTTAAAAACGTTTTCTTGTTTAAAAATGACTAAGTTGGGGAACCGGGGCGATGGACCATGTCGAGGGGACGTCTGTCTTTTCGCTTGCCGTTATTTGTATTTTGCAATATGTGCGTGCTCAAGGGCTTATTAATACAGGCACAGGTCCAAGGTGTACAAGGAGAGATGCAGAGGAGGTACCTGCTCCTCTGTCTGTGTGTCTGGGCTGGGAAGAGCATTCCATATTCGTGCAGTGCGTCTGAAAAACAAGTCTCTTAATATGACTGTGAAACGAAAGCAGGCTTAAGGGTAAACTGATGGACATTCCTGGCGAGACTTGTATGCAAGGAGAGGAGAAATGCGGTTGGCTTGAGCATCGTTGAAATTACGATACACGGACAAGCAAGAGACGGTACGTTGGTGTTCGAGCCAGTTTAATGAATCCGCGATATTGTTGTCTCCTATAAGCTTCATCGCTCGCTTTTGGATTCTACCTAGTAGGTGCATGGTGGTCTTGGGGGCACCAGACCAGATATGAGCGTTGTACTCAAGCTTAGAGCGAATAATCACCTTACAGATTACTGCAAAATCAGAGGGCGTGAAATAGGTCTTGCATCTATTAAGAAAACCTAAACATTTCGAAGAATTTTTGGCGACCTCGAAGATGTGATCGTTCCAACCAAGTGTTGCGTTGGTGCAATGCCAAGGATGGTGAAGGTTTTTCCAGTTTCATCGATTCAAACACTATTCATGGATAATGGCTGGTAAACAGGGATTAGCTTTAGTGGCAGCAGACAGCATTGAATACCACTCTGTTGTTCTTACCCCAGTTAATTATGCTGTCAAGATCGGAATTCAATGTGCTTGACATACGCTGTCCTTCCAATACTACGTCCGAGGGGCAGGGTCGTGAGTATTGGAACGAATATGAAAAGCTGAGGATGCTGTCATCAGCGTAGGAGTGAAGTGGATTAGAAGTAGCAGACAGGAGATCATTTGTACAAATGAGAAAGAGTATCGGAGACAGAACATAGCCTTGAGGGACACCAGTATTTATTTTGTGGACTTCAGGCTGACTGATTTGAAAGCTGCGCTCTTCAAGCACAAATCACGGACGTATCAATGCTGCATGCTTGTCTCATTACTAGTTCTACGCACTATTTTGGTGTTTATAAGGCTAACTGGAGCGGTCAGAAAGAACGATGTGTTATTGCTAAGAATTCATTCACCTTTGCTTTCCTGATCGCAACTTTATTTGGATGATTAATCCGAATTTGGTCACATATTCTGAATAAATAATCCAAAAACGGAACATTATATAATATAAGAAATAAAAATTCATTAGATCATTCAGCTCTAAAACTCTAACCATCCGCTCATTAAAAATCTTCCTTTGTGTGCAATAAAATATCTCCAATCCATATATAATGCTTGTTTTAAATTAAGTTACTTTCCCAAAAATTGGAAGAAAGCTAAAGTAATTCCTTTGCTCAAGACTGGAAAGGACCCCCGGAATCCAAACAGCTACAGGCCCATTAGCCTGCTCAACGTATGCAGCAAAATATTAGAAAAACTTATAAAGCTTAAGCTAGATTTTTTTCTGAACAATAGTAGCATTCTGCCTCAAATGCAATTTGGTGTTGGTGATAAGAAATTGCAGGTAAATAAAACAAAGCTTAAGGGAAAAAAATCGATTGGTCTTGTGTTACTAGACTTAGAAAAAGCTTTTGACTTTGTTTGGCATGACGGTCTAATCCATAAACTCATCAATTTTGGTTGTCTAAGTGATAGAACGTTTTCGGTTTTCTTAGTCGGTTCAGTCTCTTCCTCTAAAGTTGTACTTACTGGTGTTCCTCAAGGCTCTGCCCTGGCACCAACACTATTTAATATATTCACAGCTGACTTCCCTTCTATACCGAACTGTCACATAGCTCTGTATGCCGATGACTCGGCCTTGTATGCATCTCATACAAATGGAACAGTCATTGCAAATAATTTGCAAAATGGCCTCAACATAATATTTGAATATTTTAAACACTGGAAGGTAAAAATTAATGCGGCCAAATGTCAATCGATCTTTTTTACAAGAAAAACATTACTTTGTCATTTTCCTCAAAATACCTTACAAATGAATAACCTTGACATGGGCCATGGGCTAGTTCTGTCAAGTACCTCGGGGTTTAATTGGATCCGAAACTAACCTTTGGTATACATAATAAAAATACCCTCAATAAGTTAAACATCGCCACTAAAATACTTTATCCATTGATCGACCGGAAGTCGATGTTGAGCCATAAAAACAAAATGATTATGTTTAAGGTGATTTTTCAATCACTGATTACTTATAAATCTCCTGTATGGAGTAATTGTGCGAAAACACATCAAAAAACTACAAATAGCACAGAACAAAATTCTCAGAATGATGTTGAATTTACCCTGGGACTTTTCAACAGCGATTTTACACGAAAAAGGTGGAGTTATTCAAGTCGCCTGAAGAATCGAAATCCTCAATGAGAAGTTTTTCTCGAAATGTCTATTAGTCGAAAATACACTAGTTACTGAGCCTACACCACTCTAAATTATTTATTTGTTTATCTATCTACTTATTTATTTATTTATTTACTTATTTATATACTAACTTATTTATTTATTAATTTATGCACTGACCATCAACTGTTTGAGGTACTACAACTCTGTCTCTTGTCTTAAAAAGCATCTTGTGTGTTTACATCACACAGAGTTAAAAGGTTTGCAGTTAATATGTATATATTTGAGGTACTCAAGGACTTCGTCTACCTAAGCTCTGGAGTAAAGAGGGACAACAACACCAGTACCGAGATCAAGCGCAGAATTACTCTTGCCAATCGCGGCTTCTTTGGGCTCAAGAAACAATTGAGTAACAGAGCCATCTCTCGAAAACTCTTATCATCCCAGTCCTACTCTATGGCGCAGAGACATGGAAGCTATTGAAAGCGGATGAAGAAGCTCTTGGTTGTTTTGAGAGAAAAGTTCTGCGTACGCCGAACCGGACAAACTTGGTGTGCGCAGCTGGAGGCAGCTGGCGAAAGATCGTGCTGGCTGGAGCGGCATGTTGGTTGAGGCCCAGGTCCACCCCGGACTGTAGCGCCAATCAAAGAAAAAGACGAAGTTAGAGTTAGAAATTTAGTAAAAAAATAGAGGGTCAGGACCTAGCTTCTCAGCAACCACTCGTGTTGTGCCTGCTATTGTCCTCACACGAGTGGAAGGGACCCACAGTTCTGTGCCTACTCCGAACGACCAAGTTTGAGTAGCTTTTTCTAGACAGGAAATACTATTTGAGCATTGTTAGTGACTCGAAAGAGGTGGGGCCGTCAAAATAATTTTTGTCGCTCAGAGGTGGAGCAATCGAGGTTGGGGTCGACGCACATACCCGCACCGCCACGGGCCACCACGGTTTTAGTTACTGAGCTTACTCCACTCTAAATTATTTATTTGTCTATCTATCTACTTATTTATATACTAACTTATTTATTCATTAAATTATTTATTTATTTATGTATTTGTTTATTAGTTATTTTCTATTCATGTACTCATTTTACCATTACTTGGTTTTGTTGTATGTCCGTTTACAAATATCTGCATATGTTTTTATCATCTAACTCACAAAATGCAAATAACAAGCAATGTGTATATTCATCTATGAAACAATAAATGTCTAATGTAATGTCTCTAATCATCCGCTCATTGTGATCATAGGCTCATCATCATGTCACTTACCTTGTTGTGGATCCTAAGGCCTTTACAATGCTTACTCGTCATCCTAGGCAGTGTCTGGCAATGTGTCCCTAGTTGGTTGTCGCCAGTTTCCGTGTTCTCGACTGTTTTTTGCAATGTGCTGGGTGGGCCATCTACTGTTTGAGGTACTACAACCCTATCTCTTGTCTTAAAAAAAAGGTTTGCAGTTAATATGTATAATTTTGAGGTACTCAAGGACTTCGTCCACCTAAGCTCTGGAGTAAAGAGGGACAACAACACCAGTACCGAGATCAAGCGCAGAATTACTCTTGCCAATCGCTGTTTCTTTGGGCTCAAGAAGCAATTGAGTAACAGAGCCATCTCTCGAAAACTCTTATCATCCCAGTCCTACTCTTTGGCGCAGAGACATGGACGCTATTGAAACCGGATGAAGAAGCTCTTGGTTGTTTTGAGAGAAAAGTTCTGCGTACGCCGGACCGGACCAACTTGGTGTGCGCAGCTGGAGGCAGCTGGCGAAAGATCGTGCTAGCTGGAGAAGCATGTTGGTTGAGGCCCAGGTCCACCCACGACTGTAGCGCCAATCAAAGGAGAAGAAGAATGTACAATTTAGAGATGGCCAAACCCGAGTCGATAAAGCGAGTCAATCGAGTTGTGTGATCACACCATGTCGAATGGTTCGTAGATTTGATGTACATTTATTCGTTTCGGTTTTAGTTTCAGCAACTCGGTTTGACATACATTTTACTCGGTTCAACTCGGTTGCCTCAGTTATCAACTCGAGTTGACCCATCTCCAGTGCAAGCAACCACCGCGTCGTATGCTATTCACCGATAAAAATGTGGCTGCTATGGCCAAGAGTATGGCGTGCCAACACATAATCTGTGTTTTGTGCACCAAAGTCCCAAATCGTGCTATAAATATGAAGTGGCTGCCTCATTGCTACGATTTGGCCCCTTTAGCCTCTTTTGTGGATAACCGTAAGAAAGCCGATGTAATACCAACAATCCAAAAACGATTCAAACACATAAGTCCAAGCAATCCGTGAGCTAGGGCCCCAAACTTGATGATTTCAAGGTCGGTCAGCCGAGGCAGTCTCTTGAACAAAAACTTTGTCTACCTAGGAACCGCTATCAACTCAGACAATGATACCTACGCTGAAATCAAACGAAGAATAACTCTTGCCATTCGGCGCTTCTTTGGGCTAAGAAAGCAATTGGTAGACAAAGCCCTCTCTCGAACAACCAAGGTAACGCTTTACACGACCTCAATCGTCCCAGTCCTGATATATGGCGCGGAGGCATGGACTTTGTCAAAAGCGGATGAAGCTGCTCTTGGTTGCTTCGAGAGGAAAATTCTTTGTGGGATTTTCGGTCCCGACTGCATAGATGGGTGGAGGAGGAGATATAATGACGAACTATACGGGCTATTCAGCGACAGTGAAGATCCAACGATTGAGATGGCTAGGTCATGTAGAGCGGATGGAAACCAATGCTCCGGCCCGGAAAGTCCGCGAATACACCCCCGAGGGACGGCGCAGTAGAGGAAGACCGCTAATCAGGTGGCGCACAAGTGGAAAGGGACCTCAATCAACTATTGGTTCGAAAGAGAGCTAAAGATAGAGCTGTCTGGAGACGCTTTTTGGTTGAGGCCCAGGTCCACCTCGGACTAAAGCGCCGCCTTTAGACTTAAGACTGAGTATTTCTGAGCAGTTCTCAGCAACCCAATTTTTCGAAAGTTTCTTGAAACTCTCGCCATCTCATTGGTTTCTACTGTTTAGCTTTAGCTCAGCTTAGGAGAACGGGTTGGCATTTTGGTCTTTGTAGACCCATTGTGATGCTTTGGGTTGGTTTCTCTGTTCGTAATGTGGTTGATACCAATTGTTATTCTGTAAGATCATGACCACATGTTCTAAGTCTTTGATCGCTTCAATATTTGCTATGTAACATATGTTGTTTGATTTTTTAGCAGTTATGGCGGTGGCCCGTCGCGTTGTGAGCATGTGCGTCAACCCCAACTTCGACGTCGTAGGTTCGATTCCTGCTCTGTGCGACGAAAATAATTGTCACGACCCCACCTCTTTCGAATCACTGACAATGCTCAAAGCGTATTTCCTGTCTAGATAAAGCTTCTCAAATTTGGCCGTTCGCAGTCGGAATAAAACTGTACGTCCCTTCCACTCGTGAGAGAACAATAGCATGCATAATACGAGCGGTTGCTGAGAAGATAGGCCCCGGCATTTTAAAAAGAAATTAAGGGCATTGCCCCAAGCCTTAGGGAATTCACCCAGGGTTTTCTAAATTGTGAGGATAATTTAATTACTAGCCCGTAAGAGAGTGATACGGAACGCCAACTCCAGATGATGAAGTAGTCCTCTTCCCTAGCCTTGAACAAGACTGGTGGCGATGTTCTGGAAGGGAGCTTGTACGAGATTATCTGTCAAATTTGTGACGAAGAAAGCATGACTGGAATAGCCGCTCCATGTACCTCATCCGCAGAAAAACCTCTTGCAACAACTATAGAGGTATATTCCTGCTCTACGTCGCCTATAAGATCCCTGCCAGCGTACTTTGCGACCGTCTAAAGCTGTTTTGGGAGTGAGTCTCTAGCTTAATTGCGGTGCACATTCAACAGCTGCTTACCCACATCCTGACCAGCACCGATTGATACTCCTCCAACCAAGTTTTTGAAAAGTCGCCACAGCAATTGAAAAGAAAAGAAAACACACAAGTCAAGTCGGAAAATAGTAGCTAGTGCCCAATTTAAGGCCTGACGTCCAATCCACGGTGCGTCACAATGGGCACAAGACTGACCTCTCTCCGCGACATGCAGATCCAAGGTAACAATCATCACAGCTTCCTCCAACATCTCCCGGATCAGTGCGAAGCGATCCAATTCAAAGCTCGTCAGCCCTTGTTTGTCCTTATTTCACCGCAACACACACACTACATTCCGAGTCTTGTTCACCTCGACGATGCGGTCAGTGTGATTGGAAGCACTTCCCTGTAATTTAACTTGATTCAAGTGCCACCAACGAGAAGCTCACAATCTGCTCGACAGCTCGACATAGCCAAGTGCATCCTTCACGAGCTGCACACCACCCCAAAGTCCTCTCGAGTTCCCCGCCATGGCTCACACCCACACGGCAGTGTCCTTCATCGCATGACACAACCAACAAAATACCTAATCAATGGATCTGCACACACACACATTGTGTTTCCCGTCGTAAATTGGATTTAAACGCACACCCACATATCTGCTGGCACGCCATCGAACACTGAATACTAATACCGAAGGACTAACGAAAATAAACTCAATTGAAATCGCACCTAGAATGTAAATTGCAAGGAATCACATTCCGAACACCACTTTTGTGGCGCATAAAAATCAATAGGGGAGTCCTTGGCGCGCCGTGTGGGGTCGGGCTCCATCCGCCGTCGTCCACCCATCGAAGGCGGTGACCGAATCAGTGAAAACATTTCACCTTCGGATCAGTGTAATCCTGATTCTATTTATTGTGTAGATGGACTCCATTCAGGCGTCCGCACACAAATGGTGCAATTTTTCATGAAATCACACCGACCAAGGACGACGACGACGGCGTGTGTGTGTGTGCCGAGTGGAAGCATGTGTACAACATTTGGTCATCCGTTTCGTCTTCGCCTTTGTGTGTCCTGCTGGCTGCTGCCCGGTGCCTGCTCCTCCTAATAACGGGCCATTCTTTCACTTCACTTTCCGGGCGAAATAAATTGATATGAAATCTAATAGAGAACACGTGGTGATGACGTGGCAGTGGCGTTGGCTCTGGCGGTGGGCCTCCTCCCCGTGGAGCTCGTTTAAAATGGCCTCCGGGAGGGCAGTCGAACGGACCTGTCTGTGAATTGTGCTGACCCACATTGCATTTGAAATGGGCTGGCACTCCCGAGACTGTTGCTGGTACACGGGCGGCCGGTCCATCGGGCCCCCGTTCGTTTCGTATTCAAAGCGCACCACAATATTCGGGCGGCAATCAAATCAATGCCTCGACAGCCTCGGACCGGAATCTCAAGTGTTGATCCTTTTCTGTGTGCGAGCGTTGTCGGGACTATTTATGGGCAGTTGGGGACTTGACTCTTGTCGAGAATTGGCGCCTACTTCATTGGACACTGGGCCTCGGACGTGAATGACAATCAGATCTGGCGCCTGATTTGCTTACCTTGTCCATGGCCCGGTGCGGGCGCTCCAAGGATCTCCGTCCGTCCGTGTTGGTGGTGTTAATTTAAGCAGTTAGGTGCTTTTGAGCTGTTCAATGGCTCACTCAGAAGACAAAGAAGGCGGAAAGCTTTCCGTGACAGCACCAAGGACGGGGTGGGCAGGCTGCTGCGTTGTGTTGAATTGTTTCATTGTTGCTGTGTGGCATTCGCTTCAAGGATATTCCTCCGCCTTGACTGCTGGCGCTCTGTGTTACTCAGGCGTTCTTGGGAGGGCGGCTGGGGGCCTGTTCGCCTTTGAATGAACTGGCAAACACTTGGGCTAGAGCGCGCGGCCGGCGCTGGTGGCAGGTGGCGAAGGTAGTGGAGGTGAAAAGGCAGCCTGACACAGAGAGGGAATAATTGAAATTTTTAATCAAAAGGAAATCCTTTGAAAGTCTTCGGGACCTTCAGCTGAGGCGGTCTTGCGAAAAGTGGGCAAACAAAGGTGGATGTTGTGTTTTTGTTGCTTATTAAGTGCGGCGAGTTCCTGGCGCAGAAAATCAGTATAATGCGGGGGGGGGGCGAATTTCCAAGGCATTCTGTGCTGAATTTGCCAAGGTCAGATTGTGTAGTTGTGGCGGGTTTTGTGTGTGCCTTGTGCGGCCGCCGCTTTGGTGCACGGGGGAGCGAGTTGTGGCCGTGCGCCTTTGCTGGCGTAGTCATGACCGCATTTTGAAGCTAAAATGAGGGGCGAATCGGGACAATGGCCGCGGCTTGACCGAAGGAGGGGGGCTGAGGAGAGCTGATTGAACAAGTTCATGATACACCGGGAGCAAGCAAGAACAGCGAGGTTCGGCCTTAAACTCTTACACACTTTGCTTTGGTAACGAGGCTTGGCCACGGGAATGAACGCAGGTCCCAATTACTGAAGTACATAAAAGATCAAGTATTCACAAAGGATTGAATTGGGGCAACGTGTCCAGGAATCTTACAAATATCCGCATGCAGATTTAGGGACGACGTACCAGGTGTGGACGCTAGTTCATTTTGCTTCCTTAATTGTTGAGGAATCATTGGCGAGGTGTTAGAAATCACACAACAGAAGTGAAGAAGAATTTCAACCAACTTGTTGCGCGTATTCCTGTAAGTCCTGCCTGTAAGGTCTTGCTGGTTGAATTTCTGCTCCATCTCGGGCTGATAGAGATGCTAGATAGAGAAGAGACATTTGCACTCGAACTGCTCCCTTCACCGCTGTATGGCGAACTCTAGGAGCCGAGTCCATTTAACTATAGACGAGGAACGCAAGGCTCCCGGATGCCGGTGGCGGTTACAATCAAGAAATGTATATGATAAGAGTCTTTTTTTCCGATGCCTAGTTTAAATGCTGGCTGCGCGTTGTCTAGACAGCACGAGCTACTTCACTACCTTGTCACCTACTTCGACATATTTGGAGATTAGTTCGGGATCTTGGAACAGAGTCAGTTCGGGGAAGTTTGTGAGCTTATGACATTGACCTCAAATAACTCCAGAAAATGAAATTTTATGTTTTTAAAACACAAGTCTGACCGTGGAAACCAAAGAGTACACGTCCAGGTACAGGAGCAGTCATGACTTCACCATGCAATTTACATTATTTCGTGAATAACCGCCAAAAATTCGTCGATAATTGAGGAAAAATCTCTCAAAGCTGTTAGTGGACAAGTCGGCTATCTCTACAGTGCATGATTCCTTACCCAAACAATAAGCTCTCAAATTGTTTTTCTTATAGTTTGTATCTTTAAGAGGAGCCGTCAGACTTATGTCTACTTTTAAGATTATCGATGCTCCATCAATACCGGTGCCGACCTCATCGAGACCTTAGAAATGAAAAAAAAATTTAAGACAAGGCGACGCGCTTCATTCTGGAGACGATCGTGACTTACCGGCCAACCAAGAGGCCGTTCAATAGCTGGCACACATGGACGACATTGATGCGATTCGCAGAGAACCGTAAATGAGACATTTGTTGGCGGGTCTTCCAAGCAACTATTAAGACAGAAGCGGTTTTGAAATCCCTGCAAAACTCGACAGTTTGTGCAGGATGACGATGGAGAACTCTCGCTGCGTCATCAACGTCGGTAACGAACTCACCGAGACCTTCAATGTCATAAAAGATTTAAGGCAAGGCGACACGCTGTGATGTGATTTCTTCAAAATCTTCCTGGAAAAGATAGTGCAAAGCTCACACGCCAGCATACGTGGACGACATTGACGTTCGAACGGTCGAATTTATTAAGCCGTCAATGAAGCGTTTGCTTGTATTGGTACGGAGGCGACAAAAATGGGTTTTGCGGATGAATGAGGGTAAAACGTAGTACATGCTGTCATCAAGGCAGGATACACAACATCGACGACTCGGTCAGAACGTCACCATAGGCAGCTACAACTTCGAGGTGACAAAGGTCTTCATCTACCTTGGCTCCCAAGTTAATAGTACGAACAACATCAGTACCGATATTAAACGCAGAATAATCTTGCCAACCACTGGTTCTTTGGGCTCAAGAGGCAATTGAGTAGTAGAGCCCTCTCTCGAAAGACCAAGCTCACATTAGATAAGACATTGATCATCCCTGTCCTGCTCTATGGCGCGGAATCCTGTACGATCTCAAGGCCGGATGAAGACGCACTTGGTCTCTTCGAGAGAAAAGTTCTGCGTTCAATCCTTGGTCAATCCTTGGTCCCGGTGGGACTACGCAATAGAATACGACCACGAACTTAAACCTCACGAATTGACGTAATTGGTCGATACAGCGAGTCGTAAATGACTTGGCGTTGACGGAAGTCGATAAAGTGGGTCTGACGGGGGTAAGGCTATGTCTACGTTGCTCGCTAGCAAGGACATGGAACATCGGCGTCTTAGATATCGCTACAATGGGCAACTATGACTTTTACGTGATGTAGGACTTAGTCTTCCTCGACCTAGACCAACCCTTAAGACCTTGACTATCCCAATCCTGCTCTACGCCGAAGACACATGGACTGTATCTAAGGCAGATGAAGAAACTATTGATCTTTTTAAAACAAAAGCTCTACGTTCTGTCTGTGTTGATGGTTCTTGAAAATGTAGATTCTATCGCTGAGTACATGGGGTGTACAGAACATGAGTCTGCCCTGCCGTCTTCGTCGGAGATGGTTAAGCCATGGATAACTTAGCTGCGTCCCGAAGTATCTTTGACTCTGAATATTGACAATATCTGGACTTATCTGATAGTAGATTCTATGCTTAGTATTACAAAGTGTAGAGTACCATTTCTGAGATTAAATCATACATTTAAGTCTAATGTCAGTCATACAGATTATTTTTATATTAGTCTTTAAAAAAACAAAAAAACAAAAAGTTAAAATTAAAAACATAAAGTAATTTCATACAGTTTTAAAAAAATTGCGGGTGATATGGCCTACCCTGTTTTTCACTCGCATGGAAAGAGTCAATGGGTAAATGGGTTGAACAAGTGGTACAAATATGTACATCATACGGTCTTCGGAGGTGTGCCTTATATGGGAGTCCACCAGAAAGGTGTTGAATTGGATGAGTCGATGGCGGAGGATCGAGCGTGGATGGTCCGAAGATCTCTAGTGCGAGTTCTGGGAAAGTGATTATCATCACTGTGAAATGTTAAAAAAATAAATAAAGACGTAGACGACGTCAACGCACAAGTTAGTTTAAGCACAAGTCAAAGAAAAATTCAGCGGGTTTTGTGTGATGACAAGATATGGGATGTTGAATGAGATAATTTCCAGGTCAATAAATGCTGTGACCTGATGCTGGTTCACTGCTGCGCCCTGTTCGGGTCTGCTCCCTTACACCACGGCTCCACAAACTTCGCTGCTCCCACCAATCTGGTAGTCTTGGTAATGAGTCCAAAGTGTAGATTCTTTGCGTGTCGATGACTATACGCTTCCGTTCTTAGAGGACAGCCCATAGTACGCCTTGGGATCGAACAGTGGTATTATTTCCGCCACTTCCTGAACAGAGTATGTTTAACGGACGAAACGCTATCCTCCCGCATGTGTCCCCTGCACTTTCAGAGTGCTTACTGAGACTTGCTACTTCTGACGTGCTGTCGCATCGAGATTTTCGTAGTGGCAACGTTGTTATTCTCCGATATCCTTGTTCAGGTTATGAGAGAACTTTTTGAAGTTAGGTCCTGGCCATCTACGGGCTGTAGCGCCACCCACATTGTTTTTATTATTATAACAGTTATTATAACCCGAGGTGTAATTGACCGAGAGTTTTCATATCACAGCTAAAAAAACGTGATTAAAACCAAAAGAAAAAAAATACTACACTTTTAAATTCAGCCCTGAATGATGCCCTAAGTTGTTGTGGCAGCATGTGCATAATATTGGTTTATCTAAAAAAATAAAATCGGTTATAGACGGCAACTTAAATTTACATGAACTTAGCAAAAAATGAATTGCTTCTGCTCCTCCAGCTGACCCAAATGCTACGTTTAAGCCGCTATAAAATAGCATATCGTCAAACAGTGATAATGTAGATAGTTTTTCGATCATTTAATTCTTTTGATGTTTGTTTCGCTGATTCACTCTGATGCTCAAGGTTTTTCTTCCTCGTGTCACATAATTTTTATGACGTCTAAATACCCTTTGCTTTGGAAAAAACAGGTAAGATTGTTCTAATCCCTAAAAAATTTACTAATACTGCATCCATTTGTGTCCAAAGCTCACGAGTCTCTCCTAAGCAGGCAACTTAAATCTTAACTTGATGACAAAAAGCTGCTAAAACCAGTGCAATAAGTTTTATTTTCTGGACGTAGCTGAATAACAGCGATTGTAAAAGTATCTGACCACATACGTAAAGTGATTGATGAAACTAAAATTACGTTTTTAATTCTACTTGACTTCTATAGAGCATTTGTCCTATTGTTCCATGTACTTTTTAACTTTTCACATTAGTCGTGTTTTTTTGACTACTCAGTACTCGGCTTAGTAAGATTTTACACGTGAAGCAACAACATTACAACTTACTAAATAAAAACTATTCAGAAAAATGCCATTACTGACTACTACGCGTTCAAAATTTCTCATTCATAGATGGCGCCAGAGAAAACTATTTGTTTATTAAAGATTAAAGTTATTATTTGTTGATGTTACTTGTGCAAATTTATAAAATTTCAAATCAATCATATTACTAGTTTGGCTAGCTTTGCTTTTGAGAATTAAATTTCACTTATTTTTGACATGTAATGCAATGGAAGAACAATTTAACTCAGCAAAAAAGCGTTTTATTGAGAATAATAGAAAAAACACGCCTATTATTGAGCGTACTTCTTTTCCAATGTCTTCTTTCTTCGGACTATCGTAGGTATCTTATGTAATTGCTACTCGTCTGTTCAAGAAAAAGGACCCAGGAAAATGGGTACATCCACTAAGTTACTTTCAATTTCAATAATGGCTTCAATAACTGCGCCACAGCCCCCACGGCTGTCAAACGCCGAACTAACAAGTGACATCCAAAACGGAAATATCTGCCAAGCCACATCGCTCCGCAACATAAAACGCACTTTGTTTTCCTACGTCACTTGGCACATCCACAAAACCCACTTGTCACAATTATTTCTAAAACTCATTGAAACGTAAAAACAACGACAATGCATGAGAATGTCATTCAACCGGAAGAAAAAACCACTCCTGTGCTTCGGAAGCACAAACCCATCGCAGCGAGTAAACCAGAAATTATTCAATTCATCGGTCGCCGCTCTAGGATGTGTCATAGTCAGCAATCGACATGTCTGCATTGACATGCCGGCATAATGTGACACATTCCACGTGCTGGCCGTGTATCGTATTCATTGGGTTGCTCCCGGCGCGTGTCGACGGGACATCGCCTTTTTCTTTGCACGTGCCTTCGGGTTGAGATGCCTTCACTCGAGCAAACATTGACGCAAGGCCATCGGCCTTACGAATGTGAATGCGAATGCCAATACCTGTGTGTGATGTGGCACGGCTACTTGTGCGTGACAGAGAACGGGATGGAGGGCCTACATTCCGCGGCCAGGGCCCCCGGCTGCAGTCACAAGGATGTGCAAGCAAATAAATTCCCAGCCAGACCCGGTCAACCGATGTCCTCCCACCACTCAAAGTCACGGCAGCCTAGGGCAGTTCGTTTGTGACGACCGACGAGTGATTACCCAACTGCAAGATAACCGTTGAGTTTTCAATTTCCTGAAACGTGAAAAGAATTACATTCCCACTCCGCAGCCGGCAAGATGAGCAGCAAAGAGGACGACGAGTCACAAGTCAACGGAGTCACAATAGCTGCCGTTCCTCCACTTTTTCGCCGCCCCTTTTCTCATCACATCCTGCCTCGGAGCACTGATGGTTCTCTGTTCGGTGTTCACTGTTCACTGGCACCGCCGAGAGTCGCCCCGTCATGCAGAAGTAATAGTTCAGCCAGCTCCCCGCCATGTCTAATGGCAATATCCTTAAAACCAATATTCGTCATTGTTTTTTCACAGTCAATAAAACTAAAGGACATTGTAAACGTGGAACGATTTAAGTCGCCCCGGCAGCGAGAAAAAACGGGCGAACACAAGATCCTCGGACCGGAGCGAGCAAAATGCCATCAAACCAGCGGGCTTGGCACATCACTACAATCCGCCAAATGGACCCGGAGACCCCGGAGTTGTGCAGCAGCACGGTTTTTGGTGTGCTCACCGAAACAAAGTCCTCAGCCGGGGAAAAAAAAAACACACGACAACCCGAAGCAGAACCAGAACCAAAACCGACCGAATAACTTGAATGAAATATCCTGGCCCTGGTGGTCCTGCGTGTGCATGTGCTCGTGGGTGCATCGCTCCAAGGAACGGAAACTACACGGCTCCCCACACGGAGTCGCTAACCATTCACCAGCAGCATGCGAACGGACACACATGTGCGCCGGAATGTCCTCGAGTGCAACGCAGACGTCGGACGAGTATCCCTCACGTATGGTCGCCCGACCGAGCACACATGGCCGAGCAGCAGCATTCCATTTACCGAAGTAGAAAATCTCGTTTGTCATCCATCGATATATCGGTGTCACATTGTCAAATCCAGGACACGGCTGCTGTCTCTCTGACGACTTGATATTGTTGTAAAATATTCATCCCCTTCATAAATTCCTCGACTTTAATCCGGCATAGCGTGCAGAGTTCTATTGAATGCCGGGCGATGGGTGGCTGGCGAACGGGTTCGAGTGATAAAGGTGCGACAATCGATGCTGACGTCAACGTGGTCTGGTCGTGTCCAAATGGTGTTCTCGTGTAAAGTGTCAGCCCGTAAGCTATGTGGACAATTCGATTGCAGCAGTGCCTCTGATCAGCCATCAATTCGTGTGTCCTTGCGTGTCCTCGATTCGGTTCGTGAAAGGATCCCCTTCGCCCGCTCGTCGAGAGCGTGGGCGATTGTCAGGACGGGGATTTATCAATCAGAGAGGTGTCTTCCAGTCCTAACAGCCGTGCCGTGCATTTAAGCCGAGCATCACCCGAAAATCCCTTATATCCTTTTATGCGAATCCCCGAAGTCATCATTCACGGGGCACTCTCGGCTGAAATGCGAAATCAAATTCAACGCTCTCACTCCTGGTCTGGCCGTCTTTGTAGTCGCTCGCAAGACATTTGCATATCAGCATAACTTTATGGCAGAAGCCAATATATCTTGACACCTTTCAGCACTCGGGGCCGCGCCATTCGGGTGTCGGAGTGGAGAGTCTTAAATTTTCGAATGATTTCGGTGAGTTTCGCACCGCATTTTACGATCGAGGTGAGAGGCGTCTGAATGGCTTCCTAAGTGCCTTTGCGCCCGTCCGTCCCCCGTGAAGACGCGGCGAACGTGTGCGAAATTCCCGGCATAATGGCATCGGACAGACGAGTGAATGGCTGAATGGGTGAATGGGCGGGATTGTGATCCATTCTTACCCATTGAGTCATCTTTTGCGGAATGATATGCCGGAGCACACTTCGTTACGATTCATCATCGTCAGCACATTCGTGCGGTTGTGCGTGCTCGTGGGTATCACCCGTGCGGTTGGTGTGCCACCCATGCAAGCATTTGAATGGAGTGGTGGCCTTTTGTGGCCCATCGTCGGCTTTCTGGTGGCTTTCACCTTTCGCCCGGGCTGTGAAATTATGATACTTCCGTCTGTCAGCGACCTGGTGATGAGATAATCCAGTGCGGGGGATTTTTTTCCCTGCCATGCTGCTCCCTCTGATGTGGCGGGTCAACCTCTTGATGAATGACGCTTAAGTTGGGGACTTACGCGCTGAGTGGAGGTGTCAGTCTCCAGGGCTTAAGGTTATTTTTAGTGCAGTTCGTGATTTGATTTTCCGTTGAGTGTGCAAAGGGGTTGTCGTGAATCGTGGGATTTGTTTTGAATGAGGCGACGGGTGTTGGGGCTTTGACGACAAAAGTGAACTGGTGGACGAAGGGAGTGGAGACTTGAGAGTGGATGATTGAGGGCCGGTTTGCATAGCGCGGTACAACATGTGTACCTCAATAGAGGTTGTCATTTACGGATTGAATTCTATGAGTTATGTGTGCTTAAACATTTTATTTGATTCGAAATTGTAAGCGAAAGGAAATATTGTTAGTTGACCATTATTCATCATTGAGTACGTATTTTTTGACTAAATGTAGTAAAGTTGTGCTACATTCCTTTCATTTTTGTTTCCTCACAAGAGACATCTAGTCTTTAGAGGATTTTAGACGGTTTAACTTATGTTATGTGGGCCGTTTTACCATACTTCTACAGATATAAAGAGTGATTTTTTAAAAGCTATAAGAAAGTTTAAAAAAAAAACACATAAAATTCAGAAAATGCATGAAATCTTAATTTGAATCGATAGTACGGTCCCTATAATTTAATGCTTGAAGATTATTTCATGCAAATGTTTACCTTGACTGCGCCTCAAATGGTCCATCCGCTTAGTCCAATTTCGGCATACTCTTTCCAACATTTCGGCCGGTATCTCACGAATAAATGCTTCAATGTTATCTTCCAATGCGTCAACTGAAGCGGGCTTGTCTGTATAGACATGAGCTTTAACATAGCCCCACAAAAAATAGTCTAAAAGCGTTTATTCGCACGATTTAGGCCGTGGACCGGTTCCGAACGTGAAGTAAAATGTTTACCGAACTCGTCAATAAGTCCATTGGTGCGCGTGCTGTCTGGCATGTGGTACCGTCTTGTTGTAGCCACATGTCATGCAAGTCAAGCTCTAGCATTTTGGGAAAAAAAGTTGGATATCATCACGCGGTAGCGCACACCATTCACAGTTACGTTACGATTCGCACCATCTTTGAAGAAGTATGGTCCAATAATGCCACAAGTGGCTACGTAACCAAATTGTGACTTTTTCTTGGTCCATTGGTAGCTCTTGCAATGCTCCTGGCTGATATTCAATCCAAAAACGACAATTCTGCTTATTTACGTACCCATGGAGACAAAAATGAGCTTCGTCGCTGAACACAATGAACTTTCTTAACAGAGCACCCATTTTGATAATAAAATTAAAAATTTGCAAGCATGACACATGTCACACAGCACGCGCAACAATGGACTTATTGACGAGTTCGGTGAACATTCTATTTCACGTTCGGGACCGGTCAATTGGCCGCCTAGATCGTGCGATTTAACGCCTTTAGACTAATTTTTGTGGGGCTATGTTAAAGCTCATGTCTATACAGACACGCCCGCTTCAATTGACGCATTGGAAGATAACATTGAAGCATTTATTCGTGAGATACCGGCCGAAATGTTGGTAAGAGTATGCCAAAATTTGACTAAGCGGATGGACCATTTGAGGCTGTAAAATTTGTCTCATTCAGTGCTTTTGTTGCTATTCAGCAGTACTGCATTGATGAACATTCTGCCCATGAGCCAGCGCAATAAAACAGTGTTTATATAACAATTAAATAATATAATAATAATATCTGTAAAGAGCCAGAGTATAGCTTCTCAGCAACCACTCGTGTTGTGCGCGCTATTGTTCTCTCAAGAGTGAAAGATACCTACAGTTTTTTGCGAATTCCAAACGGCCAAGCTTGAAAAACTTTCTCTGGACAGAAGAGCACATTTCTGAGCATTGTCAGTGACTCGAAAGAGGTGAAGATGTGAAAAATATTATTTATTATATATTGGCCTTACCAGGGATCGAAGCTAGATACGTAGGTTCAAGTGCGTATGAGTCTACGCACCAACCCTAAACGCCACGAGCCAGCCTTGCTATTTTCCATATATTTTTGCGAGATAAAGTTTTGCATCAAATCAATCTGTCATGGACGACAACATCTAGTGTCATTTAGAGGAGGACTCGGTTTAGCTTCCATTGTGTAAACCGTACGTTCTGATGTTCGGTGTTCTTATTGTTGTGGTCTTCGCGTGAACTTATAGCATGCTTTTGCTGGTACGCACTCCGAATTCATCCATTCATTACCAGGCGGACGGTGACAAATAAAGGGTCCGAGACTGAGCAATTGCTGTCTTCCAGAGTTGACGGTTCTGTGAACGCTGTTACAGTTATCAAGCCCAAGCTGTGTTACATCCACGATGACCTGGTCCCTATACCGAATATTCAGTCTTCCTCCCTTCTCGAACCAGGAGGATGGGATTCGAAGCTCCCTCTTAGCTGGAGCGTTGGTGTCCACGTGCTCAATGTGGCCGGGCCACTGTAGTCGACGGATTTTTGCCTACCGGGCTACATCCACATCGTGGTAAAGCTCGTAGACTTCGCGGTTGTGTTTTCTCCTCCATTCGCCTTCCTAGCAAACGAATACACCAAGAATCAGCTCTGCAGTCTTACTTAGCGTCCAGCTTTCGTCACCATAAAACAGGACTAGCAGGAAAAGAGCTCAGCTCAGCTTGGAGCTCAGTTGTTTTCACAAACCGAAATAGCATCGGTTTGAAACAGCGATTCTACGTCGGATCTCCCCTAAAATGTCATTTGTGGAGTTCACGTTTGCCCCGAGGTAAACAAACTCCTTTACTACTCCGAACACAAAAGGTCACAATTTAATGATCAAGTTCTTTAATGCTGCGAGAATGTCGAATTGCTTTTACACACTCCGAAAGCCATGTAGTGTGGCTATAGAAAAGATGTTAACTTTGGCGTATACGTTACATTTTTTCTTTGCTATTCAAATCATTATCGCTTGGATTGTTTAGTGAAAATTCATCGTGATATATAGAGGGATGTAGGAATTCATTGGAATTGTATATGCTTTGCTATGTTGCCTGCCCGACTTTATCGGCCTTGAATTTTAGTCTTGGAACAAAATCCGATATGCAAGTTAGTGCGTATTCTTTGAACATTAACATCACTCGAAAGAGGTGAGGCTGTGAAAATTAGTTTTATCGTATGAGTCAAGTCAGAGCACTATAATCAGAAATAAGGTATTACAGAGATACCCTTTCGCCTAGTATAACGCGACAGCGTTTTTATTTAACATTTCACAAGCTTTCACTCAGAGCTACCCGTAGAGGGCCAGGTCCTAGCTTCTCAGCAACCACTCGTGTTGTGCGTGTTATTGTTCTCTCGCGTCAATCAGTGGTAGTACTCTGACTGTGAATGTAACAATGAGCAATGGTCTAAGTAAGGTGACAACAGCACTGGCAGCCAATCTACCTTACGTACCCTAGTTATGTATCGCCTTCCTCAGGAGCATATCCAGGGCGCCTTTGATGAACTTGGTCGCATGTGCAGATGCTGTGATGAAGGTTAACGTGGACAATTCAGAGATCATTGCCTTTCCGGGGAAGCTGCAAGGAGACTTTTCCATGAGTGATGGACGAGTGATGGACGTATGCTGACCTTTCCTGTAAGATTGACTTAACTGGGTCAGTTTGGAAGGTCGAAAGTCTGAACTTGTTATCAAAGAGAAGTTACCGGTTTTCAACTGCTTTTGTTTCAACTCTCAGCTCTCGTCATGAAGATTGGGTTATGATCGAAAGAATAATATCGCAAGTACTTGGCGCCGTGATAGGGTGAGGACTCAATACTGAACTTCTGCTTTTTCGAGTGGCAAGGACTATAGGGCGATACTTAGTGGGTTTGGTAACGAATGTTTCCATCATCACGACTTCCCAGGTTTGCTTGAATACCATGATAGGCCTGGCAGTTGCAGGACATGCTAGTTGCACTAAGTTTAAGACTGCCTTGGCATAACAGATGAGCTAGAGTCAATGGCGGACGCCTTAAGATCTTTTATGCGTACCATGTCCCAGAGAACCCTTTAGTGGATCAATTTCCTTTCTATTTCTTAACTTCAGCCACAGTATTGCTCCTTCAACGCGTGCACAGTACTCTACCACAATTTGGTTAAGAACCAAAGAAGACAACGTTTTTTCAAGATGGGGCCTAGCTGCCAATGCACATGACCCAACCAAGCCAGTCTCATCTCATACGTACGTGGTTGATCCATGCCTGCAGATGTTTACAAACGCAAAACTTTGTGGTGGATTCTTAGCGGCAAGTTTAACAGCACCTTACTCCCCAAAGGGCTTATTCCGCTGAAAGGAAAATTGTCCACTTGTGTAACTTCTCTACTTTAGTGCGTTCATTTTATTTACAGGCAATTTTAGCCCAGTTTTAGGCCGGCCTAACAGACCTTCTTAAGGGGAAGATTCACATTAAAACGATGATCCTACAATATTTGTTTGTCTTTTCTTATGAGCCCCTTTTTGAACTAACCTTGGGTCCAGACAAGAGGACACTGAAGCACCACCGAGATAAGTAATGCAGTTCACGTGCCCATGCATCCAAAGAACTGCCAGAAGTCGTAGCCCTCATTTCAATTTGATCTCATTTCTCAACCTATCATGCTTCTCCAACAAGTTATGCCCACCTTTGCACAGTCAACAAAGATAAGTCATAAGTCATTTTACGGCCACGAACACACAACAATCAGCTGCAACCACATCTCAAGGCAATCGAATGCAATTTAAGCATTCGCCACGACTTTTGCTTGAAAACCTTAAAGCTGCCAGTACGTACATCCGCCTACACAAGAACACATGCCAAAAGAGGATGTCATCCATCACAGAGTTCAACGCTCAAAGCGTAACGATCTCCCATCGCTTCCCATCATTCAGTCGTTTATGGGCGACAGTTCAACTGGAGACTGTACTCCCGGCCGAACCGAAACGACCCCGATTTCCCGACGCAAACTTGTGTCAAATCGAATTATTCATCAGAAATTTATTGAAATAATTTGCGTCGTCCTCGAACTCGCCCTAATGCCCCCGCATTCAACTGCGCTCTCCAACTGTGGGATTTGCTTTTTATTTCACATTTCGCCACCATCTCTCCAGCACGCATCATCATCATCAACAGCAGCAGCCGTAACCGCAGAAGACGAGAAGCAGCAGGATCTGTAGTCCAACGTGATGTGCTTATTGCTCTTCTTACTGGTAATGTCCTCCATCGTATTTAGGAACATAAAGTACGACACCGACGAGCTCAGTGCCTGCGAGAGCAGAGACGGGCGAGAGTGCTCATTTAGTGATTTGGTCCGTCGTTATCAGTCCATCCACTCCACACGCACGGCATTCTTATCCCGAGCCACGCCTCATAATCCCCGACTTGGCTTCACTTACCGAACCGATGCTGTTCATAGATAAAATCAGGAATTTCATTCCATTACGATGAACGGACTGCTGGGATCAATAAATCGCAAAACTTATGTGCTTAATAAGTTTCGTGTTGGCCTTGGCATCGGCCGCGACGTAGGCCGGCTGCACATGTGGGATGTGCTCGCCATTTCAGGAAGGAGGGGAGAAAATCAATTACTGGGGTTTTTTTCGTCTTCCCAGTTTTATGAGGAGATTTATCAGACTCACTGCATCCGTGTAGCGTTGGGCGAATTAACCAATCACTAGGAATCACTGGCTCTGACAGACGAGCCAGTCGAGGGACTGGAATGGATACGTTCCTGAAGTCGGTAGAGACGGTGTAAATTAGAAGCCTACACGACAGTGAGGCATTGGTTGGGTCACGAGACAACGCAGAGGAGGAAGACTCCGAATGTGAGGAGGATGAGAGGAGGTCCTGCCTCTGCTTCGGGAATCTGTGGAAGGCACATGAGAGGTATTGCGTAGATCCTAGAGAACCTGTCGAGGCGCTGTTGCTTTTATATGGTGGCACTGAGACCGCGGTGGAAGACATCGAAAACGAAAACCGCATAAGAACCTTAAAGAGGACAAAAAGATGAAAAGACAGACACTTTCGTATATTAAACAAATTTTGTATGTAATTTCTAACTGCAAAGAGCGCGTGTTGCAGCGCATCTTAAAAAAATCCAAAAATAAAAAAGATGGTCCAAAAAGTCGTTTGCCGGTGCCCGTTGCTACGCATTTAAAAAAAAATGGTACTGACAATTTTCCAAAGAAGTGTAAGCAATGTTGTCAAAGACGTCAGAGCACTATCTTTAACCTTTCAAAAGTCTGTAAATGACAAGCAAACATGCATTGATTTTTATATATATGGGAACAGAAGATTGATTTAGTTCAAAAGAAGATATTGAAATGAACAAAAACAACACTGTTTTATTTTTAAAAAATATCCAGGACTTAGTTTCAATTCCTCAGTTAGCTCACAATATGATTCTTCTTCTCCTTCTAATTGCGCTATAGTCTTCTTTTCCGCTACAGTCTACATCTCTATTGTTGGACGGCACGAGCAACCACTGGCGCAAAGGCCTGTGATCAAATACCTTGGGATCTTTCTAGAGCTGTATTTAAGGGCCGATGCTGAATGCGAACCGCACCTAAACGTCAAGTTTTTTTCTGCATTTCATTTGACATTTCTCAATTTCAGACTAACTCAATTTGATCCATGGAAAGATACACAATCGAGCAACGCGTTAAAGTTATTCAGGCTTGTTTTGAAAATGGACGTTCAAATCAAAATGCATGTCGTGCACTTCGTAATTTTTTCGGTCAATTTAATTGTCCAAATGTGCGTACAATCGGAAAAATCGTGCAAAAATTTGAGCAAACCGGGTCTGTAGGAGATGTGCAAACACCAGTGCGTGCTTGTACAGCTCGTACTGCAGAAAATGTTGCTGCTGTTCGCGATAGTGTGGCTGAAGAGTCGTCCACCTCAACTCGTCGTCGTGCCCAACAATTCGTTGATGAACATTATGCATAAAGACTTGCATGTACACGCTCACAAGGTGCAATTGAATCAAGAACTAAAGCCTCTTGACTATTTCAAGCGCGGTCAATGGTCAGAATGGTGGCAAGAAATGGCAGCAGTGGATGATCAATTTTCGATGAAAATCATCTTCAGTGATGAGGCACATTTTCACCTCAGTGGATTCGTCAATAAGCAGAATTGCCGCATTTAGGCGAATGTCCAAGAGTGATTGTCGAAAAAAACAATGCACGAGTCACTGTTTGATGCGGTTTATGGGCTGGCGGCATCATTGGGCCGTATTTTTTCTGAAATGAGCTCAGGCTGGTCTGTGTTACAAATTCAATGTGTTATCTCCGATGTCAAGTGGCCGCCAAGATCATGTGATTTGACACCGTTTTAATTTTTTTCTTTGGGATTATTTGAAGGAAAGGGTGTACGTCGATAAGCCAAAAACAATTCAAGGGCTAAAGGATGAGATAATTCGGCAAATTAACGGCATAGAGCCTCAATTATGCTTCAGCGTCATCGAATATTTGCACCATGGGATGGAGGTGTGCCGCCGAAGTCCCGGCGGCTATTTGGCAGATACATAATTGAACCATGTCAATAAAAAAGAAATGACAATAATTTCTTAAATAATTTGTGTTTTATTCAAAATTGACATCGGCCCCTAAAATGTAACGACCCTTTATATTTTAACAAACACGAGCAGCATCTAGTCTGGCCAGGGCCCAGTGCGCATTCGCTCTTACAAAGAGACTGTTTTACAACAGCCAACCCCATGCGAGTGTGAAAAGATAATCTGATACATTGCCCTCATATATCCAATGCTCACCTATGGCTGCCCCGTGTGGTTCAACGTGAGTGCTAACCTGATGGAAGAGATTCTGGTGTTTGAGAGGGCTTGTCTTCGCCTTTACAGAACTCCGGAGTCCCAATACAGAAAAAAGGATGCGGTACCGCTCCTTTTTTACATCGCCCGTTCAACTGTGGATGGTTCTTAAGCATTTTTGTCTTTTTACGACTTGGACTTGGACTTGGACTTGGACTTGGACTTGGACTTGGACTTGGACTTGGACTTGGACTTGGACTTGGACTTGGACTTGGACTTGGACTTGGACTTGGACTTGGACTTGGACTTGGACTTGGACTTGGACTTGGACTTGGACTTGGACTTGGACTTGGACTTGGACTTGGACTTGGACTTGGACTTGGACTTGGACTTGGACTTGGACTTGGACTTTGACTTGGACTTGGACTTGGACTTGGACTTGGACTTGGACTTGGACTTGGACTTGGACTTGGACTTGGACTTGGACTTGGACTTGGACTTGGACTTGGACTTGGGCTTGGACTTGGACTTGGACTTGGACTTGGACTTGGACTTGGACTTGGACTTGGACTTGGACTTGGACTTGGACTTGGACTTGGACTTGGACTTGGACTTGGACTTGGACTTGGACTTGGACTTGGACTTGGACTTGGACTTGGACTTGGACTTGGACTTGGACTTGGACTTGGACTTGGACTTGGACTTGGACTTGGACTTGGACTTGGACTTGGACTTGGACTTGGACTTGGACTTGGACTTGGACTTGGACTTGGACTTGGACTTGGACTTGGACTTGGACTTGGACTTGGACTTGGACTTGGACTTGGACTTGGACTTGGACTTGGACTTGGACTTGGACTTGGACTTGGACTTGGACTTGGACTTGGACTTGGACTTGGACTTGGACTTGGACTTGGACTTGGACTTGGACTTGGACTTGGACTTGGACTTGGACTTGGACTTGGGCTTGGACTTGGACTTGGACTTGGACTTGGACTTGGACTTGGACTTGGACTTGGACTTGGACTTGGACTTGGACTTGGACTTGGACTTGGACTTGGACTTGGACTTGGACTTGGACTTGGACTTGGACTTGGACTTGGACTTGGACTTGGACTTGGACTTGGACTTGGACTTGGACTTGGTCGTTCCTCGGTTCAGAATTAGATTTGTGATTTTTTAATTTGTTCAAGTTTCAACTTTAACTGTGCTTAAAGTCCACTCAATTCGCTGCCAAGGCCATAACGCGAACTTAATTTTTTAAAAATTCCCACGTCGTACCCCAATTTACATCGGTTCGATTAAAATATGATCCTCCCCCATCGTGAGGCATTCCAATCAGACTGTCAATTAAAACACGCAGAACTCACGGCCAGCTGAGGACGGCCCCCATTTATAAAACATTAATCCCTTCAGCAAATAGTCCTCAGCGAATCCCTATTCAATTATAAATTCAATAACCAAACAATTAACAATGTTAATTTCGTTGTTGGTGAAATATTTTAAAAATTCATTTCATTCCCCCTCCAAATCAATGCGTCATCCATGACGTGGGCGGATATAAAAGCAGCGTGCTGCCTGTGTGCTCTGTACACATCCCTAGTTCAGTTCGCAGGGATTTTTCAGCCAGTGTGAAAGGCGCGCAGGTGGGTCAGTCAATGCAATTCTATCCGTTCAAGTTCAATTGGTGTGGCCACTGGCCTACGATGGACCTTGGAATCAGGGTCGGCTTGTGAATTGCCTACCCGTGATCTCTCTAGCGTGCTATCAAAACAACCAATACATGCATGATTCGTTCGTTAGAATTGAACGATTGACACAGCTCTAGTATGTAGTCAAATCAAGGTTTCGATTGAATAGGTATTCCCGGAAACAATCGTGACCAATCAAAAACTTGAAGCAGGATTACCCAACATTCAATTCTTGGGATAAGTTAGCGTTCAGCACCTTTTCTGATAATGCTCATTATGCGGAGCATTGGAAAACCGCCATTGCACAGCCCATAGCCAAGCGAGGAAAAGATTCTTCGAATCCGTGCAACCTCCGGTCAATTAGTCTCCTTCCGAACATCAGCAAGATATTCGAAAAGGTGATAAATAGAGCTCTGATCAACTGGACAGAGGACAAACGTATAATTCCAGATAACCAATTCGGTTTCAGAGCAGACACTATTCATTCCGCGTCGAATATTGGATATCCAATGGAACAAGAGCAACAAACAATGCACGGGCGCCTGTTTGATTGACCTGGAGAAGGCCTTCGAAACCGTATAGTTAGAAGAACGTTACTACAAGCTCAATAGCCTAGGCATTAGTAAACCACTGCTGTACCTACTGTATACTATGCTTACCGGTAAGAGGTTCGTAGTCAAGAATGGCAACGTGACCTCTACAGGTATTTTTGAATTAAAAAATCGTCTCCAACAGGGTGCTGTTAAATCGCCGAACCTGTTCAACATTTTCTTGAGCAATCTGATAAGTTCTCTTCCGCACACAATTGCGTATGCCGACGACTTGATCGTGTACAGATCAGGCAAAAAGATCGAGGACATCATTATGCTCGCGTAGGGTGACTTCGAGTCATTCGTGACAGATTGCGATGACCGGAATTTGAATCTCAACTTTCAGAAGTCGTAAACCATTCTGTTCGAACGCCGTTGTATAAGACTTCCGCGGGTACAAAAAATAATTGGCGAAAGTTCTCTATTGTTGGACGGCACCGGCAACCACTGGCACAATATATGCACTAATAGTACTAAAACTTATAGTACTAATTTGAGATTGGATGTATTTTTAGTAGTGTGTAAGCTAGTACGTAAGTTTTAACCATAAAAAAACGTTCTGTTATTAAGTTTTTGTTTACAATTTTTCTTAATATACATTTCAAGCTATACATATAACGACGAATAAGTTCTCTTAATTAATGTTATATTACGTCGAAAGACATAGGATAAGATTAAGTTTAGCTTAGAGTGCCCGCAGGGGGCCAGTAAGTTAGAAATACACGAATACCCCGGCTTGCGTCGTTTCGATTTGCGTCGTGATTTAAAAATGCTCTGTAACTTTAAAGTTTATGTTTCGGTATGCGACGATAACAAGAAAATGTTTGTCCCATCTCGATTTTTTAACGTAAATATAACGCACAAGTGCGTGTCTTGCTGTAGGATTGCCAATTTCTGGGAAATTCCCCAAGCTGCGGGAAACCTCAACTTGGTTGTGAAGGATGTCTGCTCAGTTTCATTGATACGTTTGCTCCGGTTGCTAGTCAAGTCAAAAGAAAATATTTTTTAATAATGAGTCAAGAATGAAACCAAGCTTAGAGCGAAAGTTGGAGATTTTGAAGCGCTTTAAATCGGATGAAAATGCTGTTGATATTGGAAGATACCTTGGGATAGCCCCTTCTACAGTAAAATCTATTTGTCCTTTAATGGAAAAAATGGAATCACTGTTATGCATTTGGATTGAGATTCAAAATCAGTGAAGAATGCCACTGGGTCAATTGATAATTCAGAAGAAAGCTCTAACTTTATTTGACGAACTTAAGGAAAATTATCCATTATCAAGTGTCGAAAGTAGAGATGTATTTAAAGCAATTAGAGGTTGGTTTCAGCGTTTTAAAACTAGTACAAATTTGCATAACATTGCATTAAAAGGAGAATCTGCAGATGCTCATTCAAGGAGGTAGAAATTCTGGATATTCTATTAATGAGCTTCAGTTATACGACGAACAGCTGAATAACGAAAGTTTGATTGCAACAGGGATAAACAGTGCGGTGAACGATGAAACACTTTCCCTTGAAGCCGGAGCAGAACATAAAAATCTTACCACAACTAGAGTTTGTGAAGCGATGCAGTTGATATCGCAAGCAATGGACATTTTTGAATATAATGATCTGGATGAAGGTCGCAGTTCAAAAGTATCTTGAGATGTATCCGAAGCTTTTGATTGTTATAAGAAAATTTTTCATACAAAAAACTCCAAGATTGCCAAGTCAGACAGTGGAAATGGATTCAGATGACTCAAACTCAGAATAGAAAATGGAACAAATCGCATCAGCTTTGGTCTTTATACGACGAGTTCTTACTTTTAATTGTTATCTTATTATTTTCGTAGTTTTTTTCATGAATTATTATATTTTTTTTAATAAAAATTAGTTTTGAAAAATATTTAAATTTTTTTTCTTGCAAAATCTATTTTTGTTTGCTTATATAGTGGAAAATACAAATGTATGTAGGTATACACCTTGTTTCGGCTTGGTCGCAACTTTTGGGTCCCAATTAGCGACGCAAACCGGGGTATTGGTGTAGTAATTTTGTCTAGTACTTAAGTTAATTATGAATTATTAATAAAAATAAATTAAAAAGGGAATGGGAATCGGGTAGGCACTGAATGGAGTCAACTTGGCGATGCCCAGTGTTGCAAATTTTCCTACACACCAATTGTGCTTATTTTACCTCCAAGTGGTAGCCATCGGGTACTGGTTGTAGTTCACCCGAGCTCAACCTGCCAAACTTATAAGTGCGACCTCTTGTCCTGGGGGTTACAAAAAAGGAACTGGCCCTCCAGGTTGGGGGTTGTGCCGTCGGGGTAACTGCCCGGCCACACAAAAAAACAACAGTTACGAAGCAACAACAAGCCTCGGAAACGGGTGATTTTACTGATGACGAACCCTGCAAACGATATACGGACAACGACCTTCGGATCTGTACGTGGAATGTAAGGTCCCTTTATAGACCACGTGCAGCCGAACCTAGACTGCTGCAAAGCAGACATAACCGCCATCCAAGAAGTGCGATGGGATGGACCGGGCAAAAGAAGGATGAAAAACTGTGATATATATTACGGTGATTGCTACAAGCAACAAAAACAGCGCCTATTTGGATGTGGATTTGTCGTTAGAGGCAGACTTAGGCAAGAAGTCTTATCGTTCAGGTCAGTGAACGAGCGCCTCACGACAATTCGCATTAAGGCTAAATTTGCCAACATAAGCCTTATATGCGCACATGCCCCCACAGAGGAGAAAGATGACGACACCAAAGACAGGTTCTATGAGCTCCTGGACAAAACGTATGAGCAATGCCCTAGCTACGACATTAAAATTGTTTTTGGCGATTTTAACGCAAAGCTAGGAAGAGAGAACATCTTTGGTAGTACGGTCGGGAAGCACAGCCTACACGACACCACATCCGATAACGGATTTAGGCTGATCGACTTTGCTGCGGGGCGAAATGTTGTAGTAGCCAGTACGAAATTCCCACATCTCGACATTCACAAAGGGACATGGCGATCTCCTGATCAATCAACCATCAATCAGATTGATCACATTATATATATTTCACGAGTCTTTAAAGAACGCTTATCGCTTTCGACGACTTCTCGTAAGTCGAGTCAATTAGCTCTCCAAGGTATTTAATAAATGGAGTAGAGTAGAATTGCGCTCTCCAATTTGTATTGTTACCGTCTCCAGCAACTGATTCCATTTTATGATCCAAGAGGTTTAAACTCATATCACGTAGCCAGTTTTTAGCAGGGTTATTGCTTCCTTGCAATAGAACTAGATTTCTTCAAGCCTTTTCGCCACGGCAACAACAGCAATATCGTCCGCGAAGCCTAAACTGGAGACTTCATTGGGGTCTTAGAATGTTGTAGGACTGTTGTCATAAATCACATGCCACAGGACCTAGCACTGATCCTTGAGGCACGCTGCCTCTGGTTCTGTACAGTTTTATCCCGTCGTTGGAGTCGTGAAGGAGTTACCTATCCGTAAAGTAGCTCCTGATCAATCTAAAATGGAATATAATCTTTAAATGGAATATGGAATGCAGACAAATCTGCAGCATGGCGCTGCATTCTGGGGTAGACCAGCAGCCTTCCACCTTCCAGCGCAAAAATAAAAAAAAAAATGTCAAAAGTCCAAGTTCACTAGCTGATCAACGCTTAGTCCTTCTTGTGTTCCAGGCTGATTATGTTTACCCGCTAATACGGCATGTGTGACATGTCAGCGTGGTCGGATGACACTCCCAAAGAGTGCTCGTTAACAATTTATTACCATGTAACCAGCTCAGCAACAAGCTGTGGAGAATATGAACAGAACCAAATCCATGCGTGAACATGGTGAGGAAATTAGCAGCGATTCGCAGCGCACACAGCACACTTCACCAACTCAAGTTCAATCAATCGCCGGAGACAACCGGCTAAGTATGTTCACAAACGTCATGTCCACCTAATCGCCTAGTGCACGCTTCGTACATCGCCCATCTGACAAATGTGCACACTCGCGCCTCCAGAATTGACAAATCGCATGTCATCCAGTATCTCTCGTCGGCTCTGCTCATCCGTCAGACAAAAGTGCACTCACTTACACCGCTCCACGCCGAGCCGGATCTCTGCGAGCAGACAAATCGGATGGCAGCGCCATGAATTGCTTACCCGATTAAAAGATGATAAATTGTCAAAACACATTGTTTGCTCACATGTCCCACCTCCGTCTCGCTGCATTGTCGGCCGCATTCCGCGCGAAACGGTGCGCGTCCGCTCATAAATCGTTACGCTCAGCGTTTAGCCGGGCACGGACCGAGTCCATTCCATTCGGGCCTTATCTCGGCGAAACCATGTGCGCGACAATATTTGACTGTAATCCCTCAACAATGGACTGGCGAGGAGCAGGAGACGCCGACTGCGACCGTCCTCGACGCAGTCGGCGAGATGGGATAATTGTGAGTAAACCACACCGTGGCGCTGGCCCCACCGAAAGCCATCAATCTTCTTTGCTTAGACCGCGTGAAATTTCGCCAATTTCCATTTAATCGTACCCCACGGCACCCCGGGCACAGGTTCGCGGTCCGCGCCGCTGATGAGTTCCTGTTTCGCCGTCCGTGTCGCTGTTGTCCTTGTTGTATGTTGATTATTTCGGAATATGTCAACACGGAAACAAGTGTTTCTCAGCGAAATTTATGCAGCCCCCCAGTGCGGAGGGCGCTGTTCAAATGAAGTCACCGGTCAGCCGGCCATCACCCCGCTAAGCATGTTCATTGAATTTAATATTAAAACTCCCCAATTGGGCCTGATCCGGCCGACGCGCAGCGTTGTCCTGCAGGGCTGCGGCGTGTGGCGTGGGCACCGACGCACGAAGGCACTGCGCCCGGGGTCAGTGGCTGGTGCCTGCTGGCCGGCGGCTGGTTTTTCGGCGTGTTTTTGAAAGGCGAACAACCAGAAACCGAGGGCGCTCGGCGGCGCTGCACAAACAGGATATCAAATGCAAATGCACACCAGGGTGGCGCACCGCCCGACCCCGTACGGCCGCTTGAGCGTGTTTACCTTCTGGACGGGAATTAAAACATCGGTTATTGTCTTCCTCCTCCTCGCTGCCCCGTGCGCACTGGGGATGGCGAGCGGCAGCAGCGATGCGGTTGCGGAAATGCAAATTGAACGTGAATTACGCGAATGTAACGCTGCTGCCCGCTGACAAATGTACGCGGATATTTAAAATAATTTTTCCCCACCGGCCGTTGCGCGTCGCCGACATGCATGCTGGGCCGCCCAGTGGACCCACGAGGGATGGTTTAATTTAGCGCTGCGGTAGTGCGCTGGCGAACGCATTCATTTGCTTGACGTATTAACTGGCTGGCGCGACTCGCCGTCCCGCTGCATCAAACTACAGAGCATTGTAGCGCGGCCGTGTTGATGCTGGATAATCGCGGCCTTGGGAATAGAAACATCAACAGGAGTTATGGGCGCATGTTAGGGGGATGTTTATGGGTGCTCTGACTTCGTTTACAGTCGCCGCGCTGATGCACAGACAGACGGGGCCTGTATCTTTGGAGAGCACTCGCGTTTTACGGTCGCGTTTAAATGTCAAATTGATGAGGCGTGGCGGAGGACCTCGTCCTTGTCTTGGCTGATAACTCTTGCGGCTGCTGATGCCAGACGGAGATTAGGTGCTTCGGCTGATGGAAATGAGCGTCGTTTTTTCAATGGAACCGCACCGCACCACTGTGGAGGGGGGCGCGATAAAGTCTTAAGCTGAAAACGATTATGAATTTCGGTGGATTTCGTGGGTTGATGCACGGGGCGCTGGCGGATAAGCTGAATGGCGGCAATTTTGGTCTCGTTCGGTGGATCTAATTGGTCGTAAAGGGACGCGCCACGGAGACCACGGGAATTCGTCTGGGGGTGTCGCGAAAAGCTGGTTTCATGCGGAGCTGGGTACGGGGAGCATTAGGATGCCCCAAGAATAGGGACAATTTGAGAGAAAAGGCTGGTTTTCCATTGAAAGTTAGAAACTTGTAATGATCCATCTGACAAGGTGTGTCGGGAGCCACATATGATGCCACATTTTTAGTAGACACAGCGCCATGACTGTTTTTGGTATTTCTGCTAAGCTCGTCGGATGACGATGAAAAAAATGTCACTGCTGCAGTGTGGTCGGTATCGAAGACGACAATACGACGCATAGTGGGCTGGCTTGTATGGGTGAGTGCAATAAGGTCTGTCAAATCTAAACTATGAATTTGGATCTTAATGGAACTTAGCTCACGTATTTAGATTAGACCAAGAAATCATGATGCAGAACGATTCTCTCCCCTCCGATGTGGAGTGGATCAGTGGAGAGCTTGCGCATCGACAAATGTGAGGCGGTGCTTACTTTCTGTTTAATTTCGACAATTAATCGTTCGGTGAAAAGGTGAAATGTCTTCGAGGGGCAATCACAGTTCGACAGTTGACGGACTGCACATTTAATAAGCGACACCGGCGCGGTGGGACACTCCTCTGACTTGTTCAATTGGGGCAACTGCGAGGGTTTCGTCGGCTGGCTGACTGGCTGGAGTGAACACACGCGTCATCTGTGACATTTGGACTCGGGTTCAGCAGCCTTAAGTGGAATGGCTAGTTTGTTTGACTTGCCAGCGCAATTTCCGGTGTTTTGCTGTCGGAATGGGGGTTTGGGGGTTTGAGGCGCTCTACAGGTTTGGGTGACTCCCGCAGCAAAAGTTCGGCTGAACTATGATTTATTGATGGACATCAGCGGCAAGCTATAAGAAGCGACAAACGAACGAATCACGGCACGGCGGGGTCTAATTTTAGGTGAGTTTGAATATAATTTTCAGTCGGGAGGCATTTCATTATTCATCGAACGGGTCAATCAGTTGCCGGACCCCGGTAGGAATGGAAGGCTACACAACACATGTAAAAGGAAGTCATTAACACCCCATGTATTTCAAAGATTACGTATACGCTACAGTGTATCTCATCCTCTCTCAGGTCTCCTCAAACCTATGTATCGCGTTTATTTACTTAAAGTGGCGACCTGGGCCTCAACCAGCGACATGGTCCTTTCTACTTGCGTGAGCCGCCTTAGTAGCAGTCAAGCCTACGTAAGTTGACTACAAACTACTGTCGCATATTTCATTGAAAACCTAATGGCGACCAAGCTTGTTTTGGGTGTAACCCCGAGTAAAAAGTGTCGTCGTTTGGCACACACTTTCAAACTGCAAGCGAGGCAGCTCAACTGAGCCGGAGAAGATCCTCGTGGCTCTAAGCGACATCTCATTCAGGGTAGCCGATTGGCCCCTGTGTTCTTTAAAAATAAATAAATGCTAACATATGTACTTCAAATGACCACTGTTTGGGTTACGACATCGTTGCAGATCCTGAATTACACGCCAATCCCGTCTAGACGAAGGAATGTTTCGAGAAGAGTGTGGCACACTCTCATTGCAGGTGATATTGGTCTAGTAAGTATAATTGCAATGTTCTCTGTTCAAGTTTGCCTCATAGTAGACAACCTCATTAGTCCTTCGGTACTCTTTCTTGTAACGAATTTTGGAAATGGAGGCGCGGAGCAATGTCGTCCACTTTCTTGCATTTCCAACCAATTTCCCTTGCAATGCATGTCTTGTTCAGATTAGAAGCTTATCAAAGGCTTTTGCCCGATTTTCATAAAAAAAAGACAGACATACCAGTATTATCCCATTAATAATTAATCTCATATTTTCAAAAAAAAAGTTCATTTCATGCCGGTACACCTAGTATATGTTATTGCAGAGTTTATCTCTTCTTATACCTTTTAGATCAGTCACAGCATTCTTTAACACTCTTCCACGGTTTTTCAGAATTATATAGTTGACGTTGCAGCCACTACATTTTGGGTGATTCATTACCTATGTCTCGTTTCAGCCATTCCTTGTAATTATTTTCAGAAATACTTTTAGTTCTATGAACTCGGTGACATCGATAATCAAATTGAGAAATAAAATGTTTATATGTACATCTGATATCTTCTTCTTCTTCTTCTTTGATTGACGCTACAGTCCGGGTGGGCCTGTGCCGCAACCATCATGCCTCTCCAGCCAGCACGATCTTTCGCCAGCTGCCACCAGCTGCGCACACCAAGTTGGTTGAGGTCCTTTTTCACTTGTGTGCGCCATCTAGTGCGAGGACCTCCTCTGTTGCGGCTCGGTATCGAAGATTTTTCGGGCCGGAGCTGTGGTGTCCATCCGCTCTACATGACCTAGCCATCTTGGATCTTGGAGCGTTGGATCCGAAGATGCTTATCTAGGTGCACGCCGCTGTAGTGCCCGTACAGTTCTTGGTTGAATCTTCTTCTCCAGACGCCATCAACGCAAACAGGACCAAAGATCGCACGCAGAACTTTTCTCTCAAAACAACCAAGAGCTTCTTCATCCGCTTTCAATAGTGTCCATGTATCTGCGCCATAGAGCAGGACTGGGATGATCAGAGTTTTATATAAAGTCAACTTGGTGTTTCGAGAGATGGCCCTGTTACTCAATTGCTTCGTGATCCCAAAGAAGCAGCGATTGGCAAGAGTAATTCTGCGCTTGATCTCGGTACTGGTGTTCGTGTACCTATTTACTCCACAGCCGAGGTAGACGAAGTCCTTGACCTCAAAGTTTCTTCTGCCCACTATACCCATTTTAGCCGCTTCCGCTTCAATGCCAGCAAACTGTGTTCGTCCAACCACCTCAATGTCGTCCGCGTAAGCAGTTTAACGGACTTTTGGAAGATCGTGCTCGGGTGTTTACGTTTGAGTTTCGTACGATCTTCTCAACATCAATTCAATCCCTCTGGAGCTCTAAAACGAAACATGCACAATAAGCGGTTTGCAACTTAGGTCAACATAGTGGCAAACTTACAATGCTCCTGCGGCCAAAATGTTCCGCCCGATTGTAACTCGATGAATAGAGCACGATTCCACCTTTTGAAACTAGGTCCCCAATTGAAGCATATTGAATCTTTTATTTACGGCCCAAGAAGCATTAAATCACACCCCTTGCCAAGATGGGCTTAATAAACATCGTTGCATATGAAATTGAAATTATGAAATTGGTTCTTTATAAATTTACTTCAAAATGCAGCGCAAATTGCTTATTCTGCAAAATCATGGTAAGTGATCAAAACAAAAAAAAAATAATAACAAATTGAGGTATTATCTTACGATAAACTGTAGTGGACTCAGTTCAATGCCGAGCATGAATTATTATGAGTTATTCTGTGTCAAATTCAAGTGTGTGGCGGAAGGCTATTGAATGTTAATGCAATATCGACAGTTGTCAACACATACAATAAAACTTAAGATATGGTGCGGTTAATTGGCTGGCGGCATCATCAGGTCGTTTTTTTTTTTCAAAAATCACTAAGTGCACGATATGCATTTTGATTTAAACGCCCACTTTCATAATAAGCCTGAATAACTTTAACGCGTTGCTCGATTGCGTATCTCTCCATGGCTTAGATTGAATTAGTCTGAAATTGAGAAAAGTCAAATGTTATGCAGAAAACAACTTGACGCTTATGTGTGGTTCACATTCAACATCGGCCTTTATATATATCAAAGAATGATTTGATCTCATAAGCCGTGGTTATCTAGTACGAAGACTATAAATTCAAAAAGTTTCGTAGACTTTTATCCGCTCTTAGCCCACAGTGCGACGTGCTACTATGTAACATCCTCAATGTGGTTATCGAGAAGTCTCAAGGAGGTCTTTAGTCTCTTCGAGTGAAGTGTCGTATTTCTGCGATGGTACTCGTAACCAGAGTGAGAAGAAGTTCCTCACACCAGAGGCCTGTTGGTGAGGATGCATTCAGAGCAACGGCACAAGTCGCCTTTTGAATCATTGCCGGTACCTATTGCATGCACATCACAATTCGAAACAGCCTGCAACTCATTATGACGAGGTTCAGTTTGCATTGATGCACTACAGTCTTCTCTCCATGGCTGGGCCTGGGAGCCTCTTCCTCAATTCTTTGCTAGTTTACTAAGCAAGGTACCCCAACACTTTCAGATGGATCAGTCAGGACATAACATGATGATGAGGCTCATAAGGCAATCAAGAAGGAGACCATCATCCATTTCGCAGACAATGTGAAGTTGTAAGGGACAGTATCAATAATGGGATCATTCACCCTAACAGGTAACAGAGCATGCTCTGTGGCGAGAGTCAAGTCTCTTGATGACCGAGCTGATCAAAGCTACCATTGGATCGCTGTCACTACAGAAAAACTTTCAATTCTGACGCTCGCAATGTCCAATCCAGAGTCTGATGGGGGGAAGGTAGAGCTTCATGGCCTTCAACAACGCAGATCCGGTTCTTGTAGGTATCGCCTCGTTACTAGGTGCGGCCATTTAACATGCTCTAGCTGTCTAAATGTAGATGGGAAGCCTTGACGGCCTTAATGACCTCATAGACCAACGGCCTCAGCTTCTGCAACAGTTGTGTATTTATTTCAAGATCAATACATGTACTCCTGTGGTGTGGACCTAAAGTCCGAGTGGAACCGATAAATTGTGATCTCTTTTTGCTCTGCAGCGGTCAATACAGGCGTTATTGATAGCAACGAGCTCTGCTGTCTAGAGCGTCGTCACCAGTATTTTTTTTCCTTTCTGAAGCTAATCGGCGTAAGACTTACGTTAACGCATTTCCAGAGATAGTGGTGGCCCGTGGCGTTGTGGGTATGTGCGTCGACCATTATATCAATTTCCTCTATGGAAATCCATCCCAGCTGCGATCACCTTTTCCGTAGACTTTCAATTTTTTCATTTCCTTTGAATGCTGACTTCTAGCACGCAAAGGATATGTCTCTGACTGCATATATGCATGTTTATCACTCAAATAACCGATTCGGTTTCGCTGGCAGGGTTTTAGTGGTTGGTCAAATTTTTGGATCACGCTGTCGAATTTTGGCTTTGAGTTCATCCTAGCGTTGACAAAATACTTCCGGGAATATAATCGACTGGTGTTATGGTAAAGCCGAATCGACTTTGTGGATCTTGCAAGAAACTGTCCCTAACCAGCATTACGTGGTTTGTGACCAAACAGAGTGTCCTCATCTATTTCCACCGCGCGGTGTGAAGCATTACACGTGCCCTCTTTCATGGGTATTCGTTTTATGAGTTCACAAATTTTGACAATCTTAGTCTACACGAAACTTAAGGTCTCCTCCACTCGTTAGCAGACAATGGCCTGTCACAAGACAATAACAAATGGCACTTGCAACGGGAGTGATTGATGTGCCAGGTATGTTCCGATAAGAATTTCAATTTTCTTATCACCAAAGGGTTCGCGAATCACGAGGCGTCTCAAAACAAATGGAAACTAAAACTAAAACATGTTGTGTACGCGACCTTAAAACTAATCATTTTTTTTTTTCAAAGATACTCCATAAATGTCTGAAAATGTGTTGTAACGTTCACCTACATCAAGGCACGTGAGTTGCAACAAAAAATCGAAATTTTGAATTACTTCGGAACTTCTGTGGGCTGTAAATTTCACACAAAAATACTGGGATCACAGTGTCCTTACCCAAGCACTGTTTCTTACAATCGCTTGAAGGTTGAGGGTGGCTCAAAATTGACGAGTCAACAGACAAAGGAGTCGAAGGCGAGCTACGAGTCCATCAAAGAACGATATTACCCGGATTCACCAGTGATTCAGAAGCGCATCAACAAAGGAGTCGAACCTTCAAACGTGTAAGCCATAACCAGCTTGGAGTGCGGTTCAGACAGCAGGAAATTCGAATACAATATTTTGATTAGTGATAGACATAGCCGAGTTTTCACCACCAGTAAAGTGTGATAGATTTGGTTGTTTTTTTTTTCTGCGTATGGTTCAGTGTCGTCCCCAGTGGAGAACCGTGGTTCGAGGTTTATCTTCGGGGAGCAACAACTACCGACTGCTAGTAACAGGGTAACGAAGAAGGCCCGGACAGGAGCACTGCAGCGACTCATGCAGCACAGCAACGTAGAGGCACCACACCCGGTACATACGGCGCCAATGAGACGAGAGAGCAGCAAGGTATCTGTAATCGAAATGGCATACGCAACCGAAGTACGAACCACACTGACACTTCAACAAGCTCGTGAAGCCACAAAAAAACCTTTGGAGTGTTGAAGCCGGTGTCTAAAGCACGGTGCGTCAGTATAGACATCAACCGTATCACAATTGTTCGGGTTCAATCCCTGTCGGGTAAGTGCAAGTGTTTCCTTTTTTTAAATCGCATACACGTCATTTGATGAGTTTGATATCCGTTGGGAGCGGACATTACTTCCCAAATAATTTTTTCGAAGTACGGGTTAATTGAAGTTCCGGTTGCTCGTAAATTTAAAATTGTATTAGCCAGTGAGATTAATCTCAAATAAATTGTTGTAAGAGTCCCAGTTGCTTTCTTTTCTATGCAACTACCCTAGGTGGATCGCAATTTCCACCGGGAGTACGATGGTACGATACACTTCTGCTGGCTACCAGCATTTTACTGGCCAATCAACAATCGCCAGTTTGGAAATTTCACATTGCAAAGCCGTCTTAACGTTTTCCAGGTGTTGTAGGTTCCTGCTGCTGCGTAGTGTGAATTTCAAACTCAACCTGCCACCTGATTTCACACCTACCACACGCCGGCTGTCATCACAGCAGACAGATGTGTCCGCAAGAAGCCCTCCCCCGTAAGTGCTGTGGGCACTCATGTCATACCCGACACGACCTTTGGACCTTAGTCCCCGTCTAGAGCATGTTTCATTTAAATCTGCTGCTTCTACTTAAGTGCTCGCGGCGGCTGTCATTTCGATGAACCCAAGAAAAATCCGCCCCTTCACGAACCTTCAGACGTCAACAAAACTTCCCTCTAATTGACAATCGGACGCGCAGTGAACTGCATTATTGGCTGCCAAAGGAGACGCACCAGGACCAGGACTCCTCTCACTTTCGCGCTAATGAAATTGAAAGCAGCAGGAACTGCAACAGCTTCAAGCCAATTACCAGTCGTGTTATGCACATTTGAGCTGTCTAGCATCGTTGCTCGGCGTCCTTTTCGCTTGGATTGGAACGTGTGTTGCGGGGGCGAGCGGTAGCAAAAAAGAACAACACACACCCGAAGAGTGACTCGGCATGCACATGCCGGAGAAGCTGGCAATGGTTAAGCTGCACCGAGCGCAGTGGGGCGAGTGAATTCGAAAAGAAGATTTCAATTCGCTCTAGTGACGAGGAAGGTGGGCAGAATAATCGCATTTGAATGGGAATTCCTTTTATTCTCCCGCCTGCACTCGTTTCGTTTTTTCTCATTTTTCTCGTATTTCGTGGACTCGCTGGCGCTTTAAAGGATATGTGAGGATATGTAATTTGTTCAATTAAAGTCGAGGAATGTTGGCTGTGTCGGGGAGGGAACGGAGTATGGTCTTAGAGAGGAGCGATGGGAACTGGGGTTACGTAAGGAAGTCAATTTGGTTGCGAGTTCGTTTACTAGGGGAGCTTCGCTTGGTGTTGCAATTTCAAAGGAATGCAGGGGTGAAGGAGAAAGTCTGTGCCGGGGTGTTAAAGCTGTATTCAAGGGAATAGTTATTTTGCTGATTTCTTGAGAAAAGAGAGAATGACTACGATTGCGTGGAAATCAAGGATTAGCATAACTTTCGTGCTTCAATGCACTGTTTCAAAGCACTGACTACACAATGTTATGAAGTTGTCATCGGGTACCCAATGGCATAATTATCGTGATCAGGTCGTAAAACATTCTTTGCTTGTTGCATCATCTTCTTCGTCGTTCGATTGATAGCGGCATCAACCAGAAAGCCTCTATAGCCGGTACGACAATTAACCAGTTGCCTCTACTTTCGCAAGTCAAGTGTGTGCGAAAGTGAGACATCCTCACTTCTCTTTGCCATTTTCGTCGAAGGCGTCTCCTATTACTGGTCAAAGTTAAAAACTCTCTAGCATTTTAAAATTATTCAATGCCACTGTCCATTTAAAGAAATCTCAGACCAAGTGCTTACAAAATGTGGAGCTACAGCCTACAGAGGGCCAGGGGCTAGCTTCTCAGCAACCATTCATGCTGTGCGTGCTGTTTCCGAAATAGAAGTCCAATACCGGCTGAAGAAGAAAGAAGTGCAGCGTAGCGTAAGACGAGACAAACATCAGTAAATCGACACACTGGCTTCTTGGACTGAAGAAGCAGCGAATAGGTGCGACAGTAGGACTGTTTATAACATCACCAAGGAACTCATTGGTGGTCGGAATTCCAAACAACACCGATTGAAGAGTCTCAATGGTAACCTCCTGATTACGGATGAAGAGCAGCCCACTTGATAGAGTGGAGCAACTCACTTTGCGACTGTCTTAAACCACCTAGACGACGGCGGAATGTTATCAAGCTGCAATGAGTACTCTGTCGCAACAAATGCCCGAATTCACACCGGACCTCCCAGTAAAACCGCAATAATAGTAGCAATCAAGTCCCTCAAGAAAAACAAAGCAGTGGGTACTGATGACATCCCTGCTGAATTTTTTCAAGCTGCGCCGAATGTATCAGCAGACTTGCTGCATGCGGTGATCTACAACGCTTGGGATAACGAACAATTCCCGCAGGATTGGAAAAGGAGGATGATCATCAAGCTTCCGAAAAATGGAACCTTATGGAATTCGGCAACTGGAGAGGTATTTGCGTTCTTCCAGCAGCTTCAAAAATAATAGTTTTAATAGTTCTGGAACGAACCAAAGAGCATTTAAACTCAAATCTCGATGTCGAACAGGTGGGTTAAGGCGACATAAACACCTTAGGGATCATTATTGAGCAATGCGTTGAGTATACATTACATTTTTTGTTTGCTATGACATCTGTGAAAAATATTTAGTATACCTCAAGTCATTGAACAGACAAAATCATATTTTTTCATCGTGTTAAGAATGTCGAATTTTATACCAGAAAGTGATGATTAGGGGGCAAGCATTAATTTTTTGTTTTCATTTGAAGAAAAGTGCTGCAGAGTCGCATCGAATGCTTGAGGCATGTGGTGATCATGCTCTATCAGAAACAACATGCAAAAGATGGCTTCAACGGTTCAGAAATAATGATTTTGATGTGAGAAATGAAGAACGTGGAAGACCACCAAACAAGTTTGAAGTCGCCGAATTGCAAACGATATTGGATGGAGATGACACTTTGAGTCAACAGCAAGTGGCAGCAATGTTAAATGTTGAACAACAAACAAGTTCTGACCATTTAAAAGCTATGGGAAAGATCCAAAAGTGTGGACAATGGGTGCCACATGAATTGAATGAAAAACAGATGGAAAACCGAAAAAACACATGTGAAATTTCGCTTCAAAAACACGTTAGAAAATCGGTTTTGCATCGGATTGTTACTGGCGATGAAAAATGGATTTATTTTAAGAATCCTAAACGGAAAAAAATATGGGTTAATCCGGGACAACCATCAACATCGACTGCAAAACCACATCGATTCGGCAAGAAGACAATGCTGTGTGTTTGGTGGGACCAGAAAGGTGTGGTGTACCAAGAGCTCCTAAAACCTGGTGAAACCGTTAATACTGATCGCTACCGACAATAAATGATCAATTTGAACCATGCATTGATCGAGAAACGACCAGAATTGGCCAGAAGACACGGCAAGGTAATGTTGCTCCATGACAATGCACCTGCACACAAAGCAAAACCGGTTCAGGCTGGGAGCAGCTACCCCATCCGCCGTCTTTACCAGACTTGGCTCCTTCCGACTACCATTTGTTTTCATCGATGGGACACGCATTGGCTGAGCAGCACTTCGTTTCCTACGAAGAAGTCGAAAACTGGGTGTCTGATTGGTTTGCTTTAAAAGACAAGCAATTTTATTGGCATGGTATTCACAAATTGCCAGAAAGGTGATCAAAATGTGTAGAAGACAATGGCCAATACTTTGAATAAAATGTTTTTAATGTCCCATTAACAATTAGTGTTTTATTTTCAAATCATTTCATACCGGTACACCTGGTATGTCTCCCTTCAACGACTTCGATAAGGTTTGCAATAGCTTGAATGGCATCCCGATTCAATCTGGTTGTCCTTGCGCAGTAGAGGCACTCCGGAAAAACGCATAGCTATTATAAAGGCTACATATGAAGGTAGTGTCACGTCTCGCACAATGGTAAGTTGTCAGAGGAATTTGAGGTCCAAAGTGGAGTTCGTCAAGGGTGCATACTATCACCACTATTGTTTCTGGTGGTTATCAGCGATGTACTCCGTGTAGGCATTCGATGGACTATGACATAAATAAATTGACTACGCTGAAGATGTGTCTCCTTTCGCATCGGATAATGGATCTTCATTTAATGGCCCATAATCTAGAAACAGAGGCAAACAAAGTGGGGCTCAAATTAAACACGGCTAAAACTAAAGCCCTTAGTAATTCTGACAACCGCGCCCATCTGAACATTGCCGGACAGGAAGTCGAGAAAGTTAACTTACTTGCTTACTTATCAGGCAGACGAACCATGAAGGGTCTGAGAATGAGCAATTGCTGCCTTCCATCGGTGTCGGTTCTGGGCACGCTGTTGTCGAGGCCAAGCTGTCTTGCATTCGCAATGACTTGGCCTCTATACCGGAGGCTTAAGCAAAGTCTTCGTCTTCTCCTCAAGCCAGGAGGCTCGTATACGAGGACCCTCTTTGATGGAGCGTTGTTGTCCATGCAGTTTTTCTTAGCGTCCAGCTTTCGGCTCCATAAAGCAGGACTGGCAGAATAAGAGTTTTGGAAAGCATTTGTAGACAAAACCCTCCTTTTCGATGTCATCTGCGTATCCAAACAGCTGCACTGACTTGTAGAAGATAGTGCCTCCCGTGTTGACATTTGCCCGCCGCACTATCTTCTTCACTACTCGATTGAAGAAATCACACTACAGCGCATCTCCTTGCCGAATATGGTGCCGGTTTCAAACGATTCTTGAACTTGAACTGCACGCTGCATCGCGTATGTGTTACCGTGATGCGACACAACCGGGTCAATTTTGCCGAGATCCCGAAATCGGACATTGCTTCGAAAAGCTCTTTGCGATGAATGCTGTCGTATGCGGCTTTAAAATCGATAAAAAGATGGTGAGTATCGATTTGAAACTCGCTGAAACCACACAGGATCTGCCATAGTGTGGTACTGGTACGTGCCGATTAGTGCGATGCTAAACGGCTTTAGACGTTCACACAGTACGCTGGATAGGATCTTGTGCAGGGATATATCTCTATAGTTCTTGCAGGAGGTAGGATCGCCTTTTTTGTGGATGGGGCATATGGAGCTGATATTTCTGTCGTCGGGCATGCTTTTATCTTCCCAAATTCGGCAAATGATGCGGTGGATGCTCCCTACCATAACATTGCCCCCAGCTTTGAAAAGCGCCGATGGTAAGCCATCTGAGCTTCCGGCTTTGTTGCGCTTAAGTCTTTTAATGGATCTACCGACTTCTTCAAAGCTAGGTGGGAGGACTACTTCGTCGACTGGAGTTGGGATTTCCTGGTTCCCTATCACTCTCTCCTGGTCAGGCCCGCTAAGCAGCGGTTGAAAGTGTTGCCTAAACACATCCACTATTCCCTGTGGGTCCGTAACTAGGTTACCCTCGCAATTTCAAAGAGCCTGGGTGCCTTTCCTAAAGCCTGGGGCCAGGCTTTTGGCTTTTTTGTAAAAGGCCCGTATTTTTTGCTTGTCCCTAGACTGTTTGACATCCTTGAGCTGGGAGGTTGCGAGAGACCTTTTCTTCAGGCGTAGAGGCTTTTTCTCCTCTCATCTTCTAGCCCGGTATTCCTCTTGCGCTGCTCTTGTTTTCTGCTCACACTCGCCATCATACCACGGGTTTCTTGTCGGGGGTGGTAGGGAGCCTTAGATAGTTTCCGCTACCTCTTTGATGGCCGAGCGGCAATGCAACCACATCTCGTTGGCACTTGACGTAGGCATACCGGAGAGTCTCTCACTTAATTGCTCTTCGTAGGCTCTGGCCATCTCCGGTGTGCTTAGGCGTCCAATGTCAAAAATTCTCTTTGTCGGCTGGTGCAGCTTTCTGATATTGGACAGTCGAGCTCTGAATCTTGCTCCAACAAGAAAGTGGTCAGAGTCGACGTTCGCAGAGCTTAACGCGTGTCTTCCATCAATAAGTACATGGTCGGTTTTGTTGGCGGTTCGACCATCCGGGGATCGCCAGGTTGCTGTGTGGTTTTTTTTGCGAGGGAACCTTGTGCTACTTATGACCATATTACGTGCTGTCGCAGAGTCTGTGAGTCGGAAGCCGTTATTTGTTATTGTGTCGTGGAGGATGTGCTTTCCGATCACTCCGCCAAAGATGTTTTCCTTACCGATTTTAGCATTGAAGTCTCCGAGTAAGATTTTGACATCGCACTCCGGACAGGCTACGTAGGCACCGTCCAAGACGTCGTACAAATCCTCTTTGACAGAGTCTTCAACTTCGTCGGTAGGGGCGTGTGTTGTAGAATCTGCCTTGGATGCGGATCCCAGCCAGGCGATCGCTTATCGGTTTGAAGTCGATGGCATTCGACCTTATCCGTTTTCCCACGACGAATTCGCATCCAAATATGCGCAACCTTTTGTGACAGCTGTAATATATGTGGAATGACCCTAACAACCAGAAACCTCAACCTAAACGTCAACACGAAAAACCTTTTTTTTCCCGTCAGAATAAGCAGTCGGAGACCAGCATCGAAGACGATAAGACGAGCATTACTGTTTTCTTTCTTATCTTTTTTTCATTTTTACTCTGTCCTTACATTATTAATCAATAAAATACAAGTGGATTAAAACCAGACTTTTACATATATGTCGCACTGTTTCTTTTTCATAATCCCTTGTCCTATCCAGCGTATTTCCTAGAGCGCAGTAATGTCCGCTTTATACTGCGTGTAGAGTGTTCTTACATTCCGGGAGCACACTCGCAAATCGTAGTCCTTTTTCGCGCCGTGTCGTCGTACAGGATTCCGTCCGTTCTTCCGAGGCTGCTTGCTCTTCCGTAAGAGATATTTTTTTTCGTGGGTGGGTTGTTAGCCCTCCGCACAACCGCTGGGGAAACGCTGCATGCATTGGTTCACCTCATGGTGTTATCAGAGCTATCCAGGGGGCGCCGCTTGGAGGCTGCATGTCAACTTGATCTATGCATCGACAAGGATCGTTGCTGGCATCCCGCCAAGTTGAGAGCGATCAGCAACTTTGCCCTATGAGCATAAACCCTGCCCCCGAGGAAGTTAACAGCTTTCTATATTCAGGGACAGGCTAATACGTAGACAATAGGAACATGAGGTCGCAGAAATTGTTAAAAAATTCAAACGTTTAGGGATACGTGTTATTCCCAGGACCCTTAGTGAAAAATCGACTTCGGAAATAATTACTGGCAATCAAGGGAGTTTTGCTGCGGAACAGAAAATGAGTAAATATGAAAAGGATCCGCCTTAATGACGACGATGACAAGCGCAAGCTGAGAAAAAACAGCAACTATAGCAAAACACTGTTCAAATGGATACCACATGCCAACTAAGCAGTCCCAACTGAATACACCCCAACTAGTAACAAAAAAACCACAAATAAGTAGTTCCTCCCCATCCTTCTTCGCCCACACCGCCAAATGCTCACCACAATCTCTCAATTCAAATTCAAAGTGCAACACGCAAATCCCAAACAATTACGAGACCCTAAATCAAAAATTGACATCGCCGCCCCGGCAGCAGCGGATCCCGATTGGGATCCCGACCCTTGCTGTTGACTTAACCGTTTCGCCGCCCATCCATCAAACGTCCGAACTTATATTAAAAACCGACTGTGCCACGCAAAAAGTATTCAAATTCATTTCGCAGAGACATGCGACTACGTGCCACACCCTCAGCCTGCGCCGAACGCTGCAGCTGTGTCGCCCCACAGTCAACAGAGACCAAAAAAACCGTCGAAAGAATCCACAAAACATATCCAGCCATTCAGATAGGGCGCCGAAGAGGAGGGGCGCACACAGGGTTCGCCTCAAGGGCCAAAGCATTTGACTCTGTCAAGCAACTCGGGAAATATTTGCACAAATTGATCATCGTTCGATGACATATTGCAATGCGAATTGTTTTGCAATTGTTCCTGCATTCCGAATGTATCTAACAAATGGCAGGCGACGGGGTCAGCCCCCACCCCGTCGGCGCAGCAGCTGTCGGGCTCATCAAAAAGTAAAGCCCTCGCCGCCCCCTCCCCCCTTTTTGCATGCAAATCGAATGTCAATGGAGGGAAATTTTCCACTCGATGACAGAGCACCAGCACGGAATTTGTTTTATTGACATCTGTCAGATGAAGATGGCTCCCACATCCGTAGTCATGCCGTTCGTCGAGGATTAGACGAACGTCTGCTGCTGAAAGACGACGAAAATTACATGTCTGGCGAGGAGATTGAATGGGAAGTAGCACAGACAGCGCGTACGCCAGCAGTCGGCGCACAGATACACAAGCTCGCATCCCCCCCGGGGGGTGCTCCTGTGTGTCACAGACCGGGGGTCGGTCCAAGGTGTGTCTTCCCAGAGACAGGCAGACAGACAGGCAGGCGATATGTAGTTGGTTCCTGCTGAACGGATGTTCCTCGAGAATTACATTTAAGTGCGGAAAGTCGGCGGCGGGGGGCGGCGCATGTGATTTCCAGGTATTATTGCTGCCGACAGTACAACTCGGAGAATCCGTGTCTTGCCACTCGCCGGGGTATTACAACATTCTTACCTCGCTTCATTTGCCCCCCGTGCTCTGCGCTGTGCTGCGGTTGAACGCCGAACAAGACTTGATGTTGCTGACTCTGAATATATGTAAATGGGGCTCGTTTCGTGCCCGGGCTGTGGCTTGTTCTCGGCGGGGAATGAATGCCCACTTCTCGTGGGAAAGTGTGCCGCCTGCCGGGGGGAGTTGTTTTCAAATGCGCATTCAAATCGGTTCAGCCGGAGCAAACATCCGGGTGGTGAGTGTGTGTTTTGGAACAAGACATAGAGTTGCTGCGATCTGCGGCAGGAATTTGCGTAAACTACATTTGGAACGACTCCTTGGAAAGATTGAGGCTCTCTTTCGGATATGATGACATGCAGTGGCGTCTACGAATGTTCACGTCAGCTCTAGTGGACGCAGTGGCAGTATTGCTGACCTATGTTCAGTCGACTTTTGCTTTCCATGTTCGGCATCTCTTGAAGTGTTTTCAGGCAGGAGGGTCCACGTCAGATGATGGTGCGTAGGTATATCTTCAGTTAGGCACTCGGTTCGGGAAATAGGGCAGCAAGCAGAAATGACTGGGAGTTTACCTAAATCTTCGTAAAGAATCGCACGAGACGGCGAAAGGTCACTTGAGAAAATGCCACTTGACGCAGACCTTACATTTCCGTCACTATCGCGGGTACTGATGGCTTCCTATGTCGAGAGAAGCTTCTCTCTTACGATCCTTGCTCCTGAGAAGATGGTGGACTGGCGACAGACTCACTACGAGTCTTATCTTTGGTGTCAGAGAAAGTTCCATCAAGTCGACGCACGGCCATCATTGGCTCCTGGTCTCGGCGTCAGAATGGGTAGCTCCAACTGATGGACTGGAATCTGCCGTTCATGGATCAGATGTGATTATGTTACATGGTACAGTATATTCATTCACATTCAATCCCGACAGGTCCATTTACGCATCCGATGCGCAAATTTTCTTTGAAGGCGACGTTGTAATCCCTGATTTTATTCCGTCGCTAAATTTATGTTTGAGAGAAATTATCCTTTTGTACTTACTTATCAGACAGACGACGCACAAAGGGTCCGAGCCTTCCATCGGTGACGGTCTTGGGTACGCTGGTTCCAGTCATCAAGGCCAAGCTGTCTTACATCCGCGATGACTTGGTCTCGGTACCGGAGGTTCGGTCTTCCTCACCTTCTCGAACCAAGAGGCTTTTGATGACCATCTTGGCTGAATTGTTGATGTCCATCGACTCGATGTGATTGAGCCAGTGTAGTCGACGTATTTTTGCCTTCCGGACTACATCCACATCGCGGTACAGCTCGTAGAGTTCGCGGTCGAGTCTTCTCCTCCATTCGACATCCTCGCAGACGGGACTACATTTCGTAGAATTTTTCTTTCGAGAGCGCCAAGAATCTGCTTTGTAGTCTTGCTTAATGTCCAGCTTTCGGCAGGACTGCATAAGGCAAGACTGGCAGAGTAAGAGTTTTGTAGAGCATGACTTCGGTTGCCAAGGGCGATTCTACGTCGCATCTCCACTACGATGTCATTCGTGGAGCGTACGTTTGCCCCGAGGTAGACAAACTCCTTTACTACCTCGAAATTATAGCTGTCGAATGTAACGTTTTGGCCTAGGTGGTGTGCTGCGGATCGTTTTTTGCTCGACAGCATGTATTTGGTTTTGTTTTCTTGGACCTTTAGACCAGCTCGTTTCGCCTGTACCTCAATTGCAGTGAAAGCTTCTATTACGGTGCGTTGAGACCGCGCGATAATTTCGATGTTATCAGCATATGCCAACAGCTGGACTGACTTGTAGAAGATAGTGCCTTCCGTGTTCCTTTTGTGAGTTCATAAGACTACGAGAATGAAGAGATTACCAGTTTTTAATTGCTGGCACTTTCGTACATTCAAGGGTGTTTGAATTTCCTTGGTACTCCTGTGAATGTATCAACGCAGTCCTACACCAGAAAATCAGAAGATAGCCCAACCCCATCTGGACATAGTAATTTGTGATTGTCAAGAAAAAATTTAAAACAGACGTCAACCACACTGGTCTACTAAAGCTTCTCCGGGAAAGTTCACACTAAAGTGCTGGACGAGCATTCTATACCAATGGTCGAATTCTCGTTGGGACATGGACAGTGCGCCTTTAGTCTCTGTGGAAGCCTTAAGTTAGGTTAGACAATTAGGCTGTCAGCGAAATCGCCAGCACACTCAGATCATTGCAGGCTCAGGTTTGAAATCCGGTGATTCGAACCTGGGACCTCTATAACCAAAGACAGGCACTCTAATAACTGCGCCATCTAGTCGGCAGTGCGGCAGAAGCTTTTCACTTTGAGAATGGTAGTAGAGTAGGTTTGCGAATATGGCAAACCGGTTTGTAAATACATGCGTTCGAGGCGTCGATGTAAACTCAGAAGTCTTCTAAACAAGTCATTTAGACTCTATGCACGATCTGAAGTAGCTGGGAAATCAAAAACGTTCACCATTGGCGTTGGACCTCGCCAAGGGACAAGACATCACTCCTTTTTTTCACAGGAGTGGAGTGTTGAGAGGAGGAGTGGAGTGTTTTACATTTGGAGAGTTGAGGCTTAGTCATCTTCCTTGCACGAATAAGTTAGTTATGCTCACATCCCACGAGACGGAAATCCAGCACGCATTGGATGGGTTTGAGGCCGTACATGTTGACGGCTGAGCGTTTCTGTAGGAACGGGCCAATTTTGGAACAGCTTTAAAGATCTGAGTTCAGAAAGTCCGATTTTGGTTTCGTTTCCAAGTCAGGAATTGTTCCAACTCTTACCAATGGTCATGAAACTTGGGAAATGTTGTCGAATTTACTTACAGTAGTAGAGTCTGAAATATAGAAGGACGCGAACAGTTGTTTCTTCGAACGGAAAAGGGGTATGCTTCGATGGTTTCTTCTAGGCGTGCAGTTGACTTTCGAGGCTTCCAAGGCGTGCAGTGAATAAAGTTCTATTTGACAGACTCACTTGGCAGATACGGGCCAGGTGGCTGAAACAAATCTAAAAACTGGTTTGCTTCCCGATGAGTTTATGTCGATGGCGGTGGATCGTGTACACCCGGCATCTCTCGTGCGTAACGTGTCCAGTGTGGATCAAGTGGGCCACTGTTTAGTTAACTTCTGTTATGTTGAGGTGGCTGATTTCTAAAGGGCACTCACATTTGGATCAAATGGAAACCCATTGTACCAGTTGGTGCTGCGATAAGCGTCATGAGTGAAGATCGGCTTAGTGTGAGCAGACAGAGTGAGCGTTTGACATATAGTTCTGGTCATAACCTTTGTTTACAGGCAGATCTTGCCTTCTGGCTTTCTTCTGGCTGGAAAAAAATTATGCTGTAGAGCCAAAAATGATCCGCCGCACACCACCCAGGCCAAAAAGTTACAATCGACAGCTACAAGTTCGAGGTAGTAAAGGAGTTTGTTTACCTCGGAGCAAAAGTTAGCTCCACAAATGACATCATAGTGGAGATCGGAAGTAGAATTGCCTTTGGCAACCGATGCTACTTCGGTTTGTCAGAACGACTGGGCTCGAAAATCCTGAAAAGACCAAAGTAATGCTCTACAAAACTCCTATTCTGCCAGTGCTGCTTATGCAGCCGAAAGTTGGACGCTTAGCAAAACTGCAGAGACTCGACCGCGATCTCTACGAGCTGTAATCCGTCAACTGAATGACCGGCTCGAGCACATCGAGTCCATGGACATCAACGATCCACCTAAGAGGGTTTTTGAATCCGAGCCTCCTGGCTCGAGAAGGACAGGAAGATGGTACCTCCGGTACAGAGACCAAATCATTGCGGATGTAAGACAGCTTAGTCTTGGTGACTGGAAGCGAAGCGTGACCAGGACCGTCACCACCAATTGCTCATGCTTGGACCCTTCATGGGTGGTCTGTCTGATAAGTAGGTAAGTCTTGCATTCTGGCCATTCCTGTCAGTCTTGCAAGTTCATGTCACAATGCCTCAATGCCAATCACACGAGTTGTATGTGGCAGGCCTGGCTGTCCAAAAGCTAATTTTGGATTTAAAATTTGTTTATTCAGAGAGAATCGTAATGGCGTGCCCAAAGTAAAGTAGCAGTTCAATAAGAGAGCAATATGAAGGTCTTTGGACAGACATCTACACCAATTCATCCAGCGTCTACTTGTCAGACAACCAGTCCGATCCGGAAGGAATACTGGTAGAGAAGTTGTTTTCGAAGGTAGCTTCAGGTATAGCTGGATGTACGGTTCATGGTGGAGTTGAAGTCTTTATGAATGGCTGAACGATCAGCAGCAGTCGGAAGATTTGGTGCTACTTGTTTGTCAAATAGTGCTTGCAATGCTCTGCTGATACACATGCAGCCCAGACTTGGAACATGGTTGAGTGTCTTACATTTATCAGCTTTATTTTGGGGGCGCCCACATATACCTCGGCGGTTTCTCTTTCCAATCAATGACAATATTTAAAGAGTACACCTGTCTTGAAAAAGCTTCTCCAACTTCTGCGTTTGGAGCAGGCGCTAGACTGTATAGGTAACAATAGCACGCATACAAGCACGATACTCAGCTAGGCCCTGGCCACCTACGAGTGTCATCAAAATAATTATTATTTTATACAAACTTAGGGCTGTCCACCAAGCTGAGGCCCCGAGCATTCCTCTTGGCCTTACAGCTGAGGCAAGGACCTAGAAACCGATGCATGGTTGTAGCTCCTATTTGCATCGGAATGAACCTTCAATGGCATTTACTTCCTAAACGATGCTGGCTCATTATAGCTAACAAATATTTCCGATTAAAGAATTAGTAGCCAATAGGGGACGGATTCTAGAGTGCTAACGTTTGCGAATGCTTTTAAATGATAACCCCTTTCATTCGTCACTTTCAAACACAGTCCACCGCACCCAATTCATTAAATCATAACATCCCCACCACTGAAAGTGAATCCAAATGAAACACAACACTTTCCCATTCGTACATCACAACCACTCACGCGTCATGTCAATTGGCGTAAGTAGCAAGAGTTTGACAACTACTTCACACCATTAACGCACTCCTGTCAGAAGGCACTTGCCCGTCACACTCTGACAACACTGACATCCTCCGACAACTGTCAGACCGCTTGTCAATGCAGGCAGCTCTCAATGGGAAGCCACCGCACCACGCCGCACCGCCCCGCCATCACCGGCAGGCCAACTTAATTCGCTTGTTCAACAATCGTTTCCAGTTGTCGCATTAATTGCTGCCAATGCTGTCGGCCAACACCGAAAAGGTAATCCAAAAAGCCACAATTGTTGTTTATTAATTCTGTTAACAGAGCCAGAGCGCCTGTCCACCAAAAAAAATCCAAAAAAACAACAAAAAATCCACGAGCTGGCGATAAATCTGAGGACCTGCCACTGGCACAGGTTAAACATTCGCTTCAGCCCCGGCCGCCCGCACCTCGCAAAACATACATCCGCCGACCTGGGCATGGACAATAAACCAGCGACGCCGTGCCGCCGCCCCCAGGCCTGCCACCGTCCACCACGGTGCATGTGGCAATAACATCTGACCCATTTAATCCATCGGCAGTTAACGGCCACACTCTATGCCGACGGTGTGGCCGTCACTGTCGTTGTCGTCATCCGTGGCATGAATTACAGCCCACCGGGCGAGCCATAATCTCTGGCTGAAAAAAGAAACCGAAGCCACCCCTTCTGGTACCCCGCCTTCTAACAGGTAGCGTCGTCGTCCGCCTAATTACCGTTGGTTCGGGATAAAAATGGCACCTTCCCACCCCTGGAAGTGGCGACTCAATTTCGGCCGACTTTCGGAGGGCGCCGCGGCTGTGCTCATCACTCGGAGACACGTTGGCGTTGGGAGCAGTTCGAGTTTATGGCTCCTTGAATGTGGCGGGCATTACCGAGTCGGCATAATTGCGGCGGCTGTAATTGTCAATCAGGGCAATCAAAGCGCCATTTGTAACGGCCCCACAGTGTGTTGATGTACGGTCACGGCCTGCGAACGGCTGCGGCGCGGGTGCGTTGGGCCGCATTCAAAAAGTGTGCCTAATTGAGTACGATTCGGAGATGTGAGGAGACGAAGTTGCGAAAGTGCGATCTGCTTGAGTGGCTTCGCCTTCGCCTGGAGACGGCGGCTTTGGCTGGCAATTAGGGCCCTTGGCCCCGAGTGTCGGCGCACGGATGAAGCCATTTAAGGCACTTAAGGGTGTCGTTGGTGTTCGCTTTTATTTGCAATAAAAACCTTTGAATTGCTCATGAGAGTTGATTGCGTTCGACTATCGGCATAGTGCAGAGCGTTGGGACATTTATTTGGACGGCAAGTCGTTTCGTTTTGTTGGTCAAAGTACTGAGTGAAGTTTATCTGGCTTTAATTAAGACGGGGGGTTGCACGGGGTGCTGACTGCTGGGCAATATGCCATCGCTTTGGGGGCGGTTTGCATTGAATCGGAAGTGGATTCGAGAAGCCGAGTCGCCGTTGTGAGGTCGATTTAGATTAATTTCTTATGATTGGCACGACGGCTGGAGCGGACACTCCGGCGCATGCACTCACATTTATAAATTGAATATCCTGCCCTTGAGTGGATGGCATTCAGATAATCAGTTCCACGCTCAGATCGATCTCTGCGAAGTCGTTGGTGGTATTTGTTTACTTTGTGTGGCACCACATCCTTGAATGGCTTTGTTAAAGTATCTCTGAAATTCGACGGAATTTCGCAACCATTTCGGGAGATGTGGCAAGTGTTTCGTAATAGATAAGGACATCGACTCCTATGGCCTTGGTTTAGTTTGAAAAATATTCTAATTCCATAGAAATACCGGCTTAGATGGTGACATGCAAAGGAAACATGTGCCGGACGTCATTACTTCCATGTGAATGAAATTCGTCGCACCATGGAAAAGTTCGAGCTTGAGTACACTCTACTGAACCTGAAGCTACGAATCAGACAGAGATTGAAGAGCAAATAGCTGTAGCGGCTTGCAATAAAAATGTTTCGATTTAGTCCAATCGACGGAATTGGGCATCGCATACAGGACTTGTTTTAAGGTTGGATTCCTGATTGCAACCGGCGAAAATTGCCGGCCTTGTAGGTCAACTTCTAGAGTCAGTGCCATCTAGAACGTTTGGCTGTTTGATGGACATTATTTCAGTTTAAATCAAGAAGGGGACATTGTTGCCGTCAAGCCCCCTTCTGTACCACGGTTTTAGAAAGTAAGGTGTATTTTTTTAGATGTCGGCAATTCTGTTTGCTGTGAGCGCCCATTGAACAGTTGAGAGGTAAGCTGTCACTGATGTCTTAAACAAATGCAGTTACTGCTGTGTTGCGCACGCAATATTGTATGTAGTTAAGGACCGTTTGGAAAATGGGAAGTTAGAGGACAATCCCTTGGATGAAAACTTATCGATTACAAGTCATTTAAACAAATGCACAAGTATAGTTTGGCATTTTAAACACAGTGCCAAATTATCATATACATTGCTTGATATGCAGACAGAAATGAATTTAGACGCGTTAAAATTAAAAAAAAAGGGATTCCATGCTTGACCTTTTATTGAAAGAAAAAGTGCCTCTCTCTGCTACATTCCGACTTATGATTATGTCCATATCTAACCTCGATTACAATTAATGGGTCTTCACTGCCAGGTAGAAGGGGAGCCGGGGTAAGTGAAGTCCTTGACTACCTCGAAGTTATAGCTGCCCATTGTGACGCTCTGTCCAAGACGTCGATGTTGTATGTCCTTTTTTGAGGACAGCATATGCTTCGTTTTGCCCTCATTCACCGCCAGACTAATTTTAGCCGCATCCACTTCAATGCCAGCAAATGCCTCATTGACGGCTCGCTGAGTTCTGCCAATCACGTCAATGTCATCGGCATATGCTAATAATTGCACGAACTTCTGGAAGATCGTGCCTCTAGTGTTGGCGTGTGAGTTTCGCACAATCTTCTCCAGGACGATGTTGAAGAAATCACATGACAGCGTGTCGCCTTGCCTAAAACCTTTTTTGACATTGAAGGTCTCGGTGAGTTCGTTACAGACCTTAATGGAGCAGCGAGAGATCTCCATCGTCATCCTGCACAGCCGGACGAGTTTGGCAGGAATGTCAAAACTAGACATGGCGTTGTATGGCTCGTCTCTATGCACGCACAAAGATGGTGAGTGTCGATTTGCATCTCTTGGGTTTTTTGTAGGATCTGTTGTAATGTGAAGATTTGATCGATGGTGGACCTCTCAGGCCTGATGCCGGACTGACAAGGACCTATCAGTTTATTGACTTATCGTCTGAAGCCACACTGATACGGATCTCATCAGATTAAACTTGAGTCGGCAGAGAAGCTCTTACACGCGATGTTAACGAGAGTAATCGCTCGATAATTGGCGCGTTCAAAGAAGTCTCATTTCTTTTGGATCGGACAAACGACGTTGTGATTCCACTCGTCGGGCATGCTTTTCTCCGACCATATCCTACAGATGAGCTGTTGCATGCGCACTACTAGATCATCTCCAGCTGCCTTAAGTATTTCAGCGGACAGAACGTCCGCTCCAGCGGCTTTGTTAGACTTCAGTCTTGATATTGCTATCTTGACCTTGTCTGTCATCGTCCAGATTGAGTGGAACATTCTGCCTGACAGCGGTATTTTGGTCCTCATCGCCGTTGAACAGTCTGCAGGAGTGATCCTTCCAGATTCTCCGTATCGACTGTGACACTACTACCAGTTGGCCATTTCCATCCCGACAGGCTTCTGTCCTAGTTTTATGTCCGTTGGATAATTGCTTTACTCTTTGATAAGACTTTCGGGCATCATTCCTGCTATAACACCTCTCCATCTCCTCGGCCGCGCGCGTCTCATGCCCTTTCTTTTTCCTTTTGAGAAGACGGTTCTCTTCCCTCCACTTTTGATCGTAAAGCTCACGAACAGCTCTCGTTGTTCGATGTAGCGTTTCCTTGGAGTACTTTTACACGAACTAATTTCGACAGCCTATGTTCCATGTCTCACCTCCCTTGACTACAAGAAAAGCTTGCTGTCGAAATTAATACGTGTTAAAGTACTCTTGTAGGCTTCCTGTTTCGCTGCATGTACCTGCTTGCACTCGTCGTCAAACCATGGGTTTCTCTTTAGAGGTTTCGTAAAACCAAGCACATCAGTGGCAGATTTTCTGATGGCGTTTTGACAACGGTTCCACTGTTTCGCTTGGCAGGGTTGGACTCTCTGAGAGCTTCAGGGATACTCGATCGGAAAAGTTCCCAGCGGTCGATTGCGATTGTAGCTTTCCGACGACAAACTGTTTTGGTCTAGTTCTACTCCGTTGTACAATCGATATCCGAGTTCTGACCTTGGCTACAGCAAGGCAATGATCCGAGTCGATGTTAGCACCTCGGAAACGATCTTGTTGTCATAGCAGCATCTATCGTATATTCTTTCTAGGAATTCATAAAAGTCATCCTTGCTATCGTCATCCTTCTTTTCCATCGGGGCGTGTGGGCAAATCAGGCTGATGTTCCCGAATTTATCAAGCAGGGAAGGCAAACATCTCCAAACACTTCCGTCAGATGACTAACCACAGATGGGCCAGACTTACTACATCCAAAAATCAGGCCCTAGTATAATCGATCAAAAACAAACCATCTGCTCCAGCTACACCGTCGTAACAATTTTCCAAATTTGGTAGCGGTCTGAAGAGGACACTGGCCGATAGGAAATTCTTCTTGTTGTGGCGCTACAGTCCGGGGTGAACTTTGGTCTTAGTCAACAATCCTCTACAGCTGGCACGATCCGTAGTCAACTGCGCCACAAGGAGACTGTATGTCAACTTGACTTATGCACAAGCAGAGATCGCGTTGGCATTCTACCAGGTTGGGTGCAGTCAACAAATTTGTCCTGTGTACATAAGCCCATGCCCCGCATAGTCGAAACTTCTTCTTCTTCTTCGTGTGGCGCTACAGTCCGGGGTGAACCTGGGCCTCGGTCAACGATCCTCTCCAGCTGGCACGATCCTCATCCAGTTGCCTCCAATTTCGCACTCCCAGTTGGTTGGGGTCCTTCTCCACTTGAGTGCGCCATCGGGCTCGTGGTCGTCCTCTATTGCCTTGTCCCACTGGTTCGGAGTCCAAGACTCTTCGGGCTGGAGCAATGTTGTCCATGCGCTCAATATGGCCTAGCCATCTTAGGCGTTGAATCCGTAGATGCCTGACTAGACTCATGTCGCTGTACAGGCCGTACAGTTCGTGGTTGAATCTTCTTCTCCAGGAACCTTCAACGCAAACAGGACCGAAGATTGAACGCAGAACTTTTCTCTCGAAGATACCAAGTGCGTCTTCATGCGCTCTTGCGATAGGCCAGGCTTCCGCGCCATAGAGCAGGACAGGGATGATCGAGGTCTCATATAATGTGAGCTTGGTCTTTCGGGAGAGGGCTCTGCTACACAATTGCCTCTTGAGCCCAAAGAAACAGCTGTTGGCAAGATTCTGCGTTTAGTCTCGGTACTGATGTTGTTCGCACTATTAACTTGGAAGCCAAGGTAGATGAAGTCCTTTACTTCCTCGAAGTTGTAACTGCCTATGGTGACGTTCCGACCGAGTAGTCGATGTTGTGTGTCCTATCTTGATGACAGCATATACTTGTTTTGCCCTCATCCACCGCTAAGCTCATTTTTGCCGCCTCCGTATCAATACAAGCAAACGCTTCATTGAAGGCTCGCTGAGTTCGGCCAATCACGTCAATGTCGTCCGCGTATGCTAGTAGTTGAACGGTCTTTTGGAAGATCGTGTCTCTAGTATTGGCTTGTGAGTTTTGTACGACATTCTCAAGTACAATGTTGAAAAAATCACATGACAGCGCGTCGCCTTGCCTAATCCGCTTTATATATTCGCAGATTTGCCTACTCTGGCCTAACTGTGACTGCCCTTAGCAGTCTAGTAACCTAACCTCCATAAGAAGAGGCACGTCAATCGAGCAATTAATGTCGAGTTGGCTAATTTGCGCATGGCGAGGAGCCTGTCCCCAAGTAAGACAATGTTGTTGAAAAATCTGCATTTTAGGACCATGCTCCACAAAGGAAGCCACCTAATGCCTCCATTCAAGGCAACGTATCGCAAACATTTTTCAACCCGTTTGTGCTCGTGAAGGCCCGTCCCCCCATCTCGATGAAGGATCTGCCGCACCTCACGCTGACTCGGGTGCAAGGCAAACAGTCATATGGAATCAGGTGTGCCTGTGTGCGCACAACGATTACTTCCTGCGAATTGCATTCCGAGAAATATTATCAGATGTTTACACGATAAATTCGGAGATTGCGATAAATCTTAAAATTCAATTTCGGGAGAAATCGAATTCAGTTGCAATCCTTTACTGTTGCTGTTGCTGCTCGGTACCGGCGCCGACGGCCTTCTTCGTCCTTCGACGGCTTCAGCTTCACCTGGAGCGCGGCAATTCATCCGTTCACCTGCAATCGAACTTGCATTACGAGCAGGAAGCGAACGCTCGCTTCGTTTTTATTTTTTGGCACTCCATCGGCTACGTATTGATTTCAGCTTGGATGGAGCGACGACGACGACGACGACGACGAGGGCCGAGGCAAGTGCTTGAGAGCATCGAAGACACAGTGGCGGAGCTGGAATCTGTTTCATCCTCGCGTTTCGCATTTCACAGCGCCCCGCCCGCGCTCCACGTGAGAGGCCGGCAGAGATACGAGACGTCGTATCCATATCTTTCTGCCGAGGCAAGTCTGTATGTATATTTTAAGGCGGTGAGGGAATTTATGATTTCATATCACGTATTTTATTACGGTATAGAAATTCATGGCGGCGAACGAACGGCGCGGAGGCGAGATCCCGGCCAGGCCGACACGCAAGCGTCCGTAAGCGCACACGTGGTGGGCCGCCGCCGAAGTGGGTCATAGTCGCGTAGGTTATGTCCGTTTATTTATTGGCCCTTAATAGTTGAATTATGCCAAAACGACGAGCCACCACAATGGGCCGAGGAGGGCACGGAAGTCAGCCGAGCTATCTGCCGCCGCTGCGGTGGTGCTGCTGGTGGTGCTTGATTACTTGGTCGGTCCATTGATTGCGCCGCTCTTGGGCGAGGATGCGGCCGGGTGGCTATTGTGCCACGGCGTGGTGTGCGAATTTGTTAAGGCGATTTGAGGATAATTACCGTGAGGATAGGCCTGGCGGTAATGAAATTCATGCTTGGCCCTGATGAGGGTCTAATTATTTCACGAGATTTGTGGAGTTGTGGGGGAAACAATGTTATTTGGATTTGACTATCCGTCGGTGGCCGAGGAGGGTGCTTGGCGGTCCGTAATGGGAGCGTTATTCCAACGTATCCATCATAATCTAGATCGGGGAAGACGAATGGACATTGAGTGCAGGTTGCGGCAGCAATTGTGGGGGATAACAATGGACTTTGGTGGGAATCGCTATCGCCGCATGCATTGTCGCATCGTAGGAGATTATCTTAATGGAACCGTGAATACAATGCTCGTGGGTTTGATGACATGTGGCGAGGTCATCTAGGATGTCCGAAGGGAAGACATTTGCGTGAGCTTTCTTGGGAAAGGATGCTGAATTGAAGTGGACTGGGTGTGTTCGCAACGAAAGAAATAAATGGTAGCAAAACTTGTAGTACAACACTTGTAAGGTGTTACATTCGAGAGCGGACCTGCCGTCGTCTTAGACCGGGACTCAAATCAGTTGTTGCAAAGGAAGAAGAAAGTCTTCGAGAACGAGATGAGCACCTTGTGCTCACTATTTTCTATGCCACACTTTGTGCACTGAAGTCATTGTAATCTGAACTGGGCGATAGTTCTAGGACACTTGAACGTCAAGGTGGGTAAGAAAGCCCAAAGCCATAGAGGAAAAAGGCCCTTTCGACGATAGAATCGCTAACGGACGCGTATGTCCACAAATGACTGCACAAATGGCACCACAGTGGATATCCGACTTAGAACTACCCTTGGCAGCCGATGCTACTTCGGCATGTCCGAAAAACTGGGCACAAGACTATTGACTCGAAAGACCAAGGTCATGCTCTACAAGGCTCTTATTCTGTCAGTCCTTACTTTTTGGAACCGACAGCTGCACGGAAAGCATATTGTCCCGTCTGCGATAGAAGCGAATGAAGGAGAAGACACAATCGCGACCACGACCACAGACCACAACTACGAGCTGTACAGGGATGTGAATGTATTCATTTATTTGTGTATTCCATCTACCGAGCTTAACTCTTACAGATTTCGGAAGTATATAATTATATCTTTGTGTTGTACAAAATGTATAAAATGTTTGATTAACAATCATTAAAAATATACTAATAACAATTAAAAATGAATAGAGGATTAAATAGATATAGTAATAAATATTTATATAAATAATAAATTAAATTGAATAGACTGTTTAAATTTTTCTCTATCATCACATAAGTTTATTTCTACTCAAACAGCGTTGCTTAGCGGTTCGTTAAAGCCATAATTATGCAAGAGCCTTGGTTGAAGTAAGAAATTTCGTGTTCGAAGAACTCTTTCCGGTGCATAAATCCCAATGTTTTGAATAATTTTAGGGCAATTTACACGATACGAAAATATGACAGAGCAGTATTCAAGATATGGACGTACAATGGACATGTAAACAGACTTCAGGGCATAGGGGTTAGAAAATTCAGCACATATTCTTTTAAGAAATCCAAACATTGAATTAGCTCTAGCAACTATGTAGTCAATATGAAATGAAAATTAAAGTTTCGTATCAAAAATCACGCCGAGGTCTTTCATTTCAGTTTTCCTAGAGAGACAGATCCTACATAAAGAATAGTCAAGGATTACGGGAAATACGACATGGTAGACAGAAAATGAATGACATTTGCTTATATTCAACGTTAATCTATTTAGATCACACCAATTAAATAAATTATTTAAGTCATTTTGAATTTTAACACAATCATGAGAGTAACACGCAAGAAAACCTTTACATCGTCTGCGTACATCAAACAATTAACGTGTTTTAAAACTGAAGGAATCTCGTTGACGAATATATTGAACAATATATTCGGGCCAATATGCCTTGGGGAACACCAGGTAGTACCTTATTGGCTCGAGATGTACAATTTCCAATTTTGACCATTTGAATTCGATTTGATAAATAACTCGAGATCCAGTTAAGACGTACTGAGTGTATTCCAAATGACTTCAACATGTTTAAAAGAATGGTGTGACTTACTTACTTACTTATCAGGCAGACGAACCATGAAGGGTCTGAGCATGAGCAATTGCTGGGTTTCATCGGTGACGGTCCTGGGCACGCTGCTTCGAGTCATCAAGGCCAAGCTGTCTTACATCCGCGATCACTTGGTCTCTATACCGGAGGTTCGGTCTTCCTCTCCTTCTCGAACCAGGAGGCTCGGATTCGAAGACCCTCTTTGCTGGATCGTTGTTGTCCATTCGCTCGATGTGGCCGAGCCAGTGTAGTCGACGGATTTTTGCCTTCCGGACTACATCCACATCTTTGTACAGCTCGTAGAGTTTGCGGTTGTGTATTCTCCTCCATTCGCCTTCCTCGCAGACGGACCTGTACCTGTTCCTCAATTGGCGTGAAAGCTTCCACTAAGGCACGTCGCGACCGCGCGATAATGTCGATTTCATCAGCGTATCCCAACAGCTGGACTGACTTGTAGAAGATAGTACCTTCCGTGTTGACTTTTGTCCGCCGCACTATCTTCTCCAGTACCAAATTGAAGAAATCACACGACAGCGCATCTCCTTGCCGAAATCCGGTGCAGGTTTCAAACGGTTCAGAGTTTTTTGAACCGAACTGCACGGTGCATCGCGTATGTGTTAGCGTGGTGCGACACAACCGGATCAGTTTTCCCGGCATCCCGAATTCGGCCATCGCTGCGAATAGCTCCTTGCGATGAATGCTGTCGTATGCGGCTTTAAAATCGATGAACAGATGGTGAGCTGGTCTTCTACAGGATCTACCTTAGTGTGAAGATTTGGTCTATAGTCGATTTGCCGGGCCGGAAGCCGCACTGGTACGTGCCGATTAGTGCGCTGCAAAACGGCTTTAGACGTTCACACAGTACGCTGGATAGGATAATGTATGCGTGACTAACTGTATCAAAAGCTTTGCTATAGTCAGTACAAATCACATCAACTTGATACTCTGACTCTATTGAATCAAACAGATACATTGTGAACACAGTGAAATTTGTTAATGTGGATCTACCAGAAACAAATCTATGTTGTTGTACAGATATTTCCTCTTTGACTGCAAAATACATTTTTTTTGTTACAATTAATTCCAAAAGTTTAGGAATAGCTGAAAGTTTAGAGATAGCTCTATAAATTTCCGCTTTTTGTCTGGATCCTGCTTTGTGTATCGGTGCTACAAACGAAACTGTCCATTCATCTAAAAACGTACCCGAAGATAAAGACAAATTAAACATTAATTCTAATGGCAAAGACAACGAAGAACTACAATAATAGACGGAATAATGTCAGGACTAGGCTTTAAACACGACTTCAAACATTGAATTCCCTGCAGTGTGTCTTCAGTTGACAGATTGAGTGACCCAAGATTCATATTAGATTAATCTTCTTTGAAAGAAGGTGGATTAATATTCGAGTGATCTACATACACTGATTCGAAGAACTTTGCAAAGAGCTCACAAGTTGTCTCACTACTATGAGGTACTATACCTTCGAGCTCCATATTTTGCAAAGTTACATTTCGGTTTCTTTTGCTATTTAAAAATGTCCAGAAACCCTTAGGATCCCTGGATATGTTAGATTCAGTGTTCATAACATACTGTTTATACAAAAACTTGTTAAGAAAGTCATACTCCCGCCGTAATTGACAAAAACGCTGTTTGTTAGCTTCTTAGCTCGATTTTTTAAGCAGCTTATAAGCTTTGTTCTTTGCATTCTTTAAATTGATTAATCTTTTATTATACCATGGTAGTTTTAGGAACTGCCTTTTAGTAACAAGTGACACAAACTGGATTTCATATTCTATAATATTTAAAAAAAACAATATATGTACATTTCATTGAGGTTTAGAGCGGAAAGAATGTTCTTCCAATCAACCGACAGAAAATAGTTATTTAAACCTTCGCAAATGGCTTTAGCAAAATTGTATCTAATTTCATAGTCATTTAAATTAGGTTTTATTAATGGACAATTATATTTTATACTTAAACACAGAGCTATATGATGAATAGAATTTTTCATTAAAGGACATATGACTTCTCTGAAAGACCAATTCAAATTATTATTCATTTGAATTCAGCCAAGTTTCCGTGAGAACTATTATATGATACTCATGCTGGGAAATGGCAAGAGTGACATCTTTAATTTTAGTTCTCATTCCCCCTGCATTCTGGTAGTATATGGTGAGATTATTTGATGAAGAAGATTGGCACAAAGAATGAGAGCCAATCGGTTCATTTTGGAAAAAAAAGGGAACTCTCGTACGCTCACATTTAAGGGCCAATTGTCAGCTTTCATGGCATCAGTCATAATGCATGCGAGAACACCAGGACGAAAATTAATAAATTTATATGTTGACAAATCCGCATCTCTTTTGTAGAGAGGGAAATAGGAGAGAACATTTGTTGGAACATTGAGTTTCTTTGATGCATATGACAGAATTGAATCAGCTTTCGTGGTTGTTGAGAAACGTTTCTTCTCTGAAATGACTTCGACTTAAGCTGATTTTTCGCTTTTTTTTGTTCTCCCTTTCTTGCACACTGTATTCCACTGCGGATTCCCGGGTTCAATGAACTCTGCACTAACAGCTGTGGTTTCATTTTCACTCACTGCAATGTTTGCATTTTGCAAATTTGTGTTGGCTTTTTTTGGAATCTTATTTTTGCTTATGATGACACAAGTGTTTCAGGTGAATTTGGGATTACTTTGACTTTTAGCGATTTGATTTCGATTTGCAAACATTGAACAATTTTACCTAGTTCAGCAATTTTACATACTAAAGCAAGTACGGGGACACTAGCACACGCATTGCATTTCCATGAATAGCTTATAGTAGATTTAAGAAAGTTTAAGGCATTCTCTGACGCTATTGCACATTTATCATGGAATTTCAAACCACAAACTCCACCACATACAATAATGTCGTTGTTAATGTTTCCATCACACTTAGCACAATTTCCGGACATTTTGATAATTTAAAACACGGTGCAAGAAATAAACACGTCTGGACACTATGAGAGTCAAATGACGATTTGAGAGGACTGAATGTAGTCCGGAAGGCAAAAGTCCGTCGGCTAGACTGGCTCGAACACATCAAGCCCATCAGGGTCTTCGAATCCGACCCAAAAGAAGAGGAAGACCGAACCTCCGATAAAGAGACGAAGTCATCGTGGATGTAAGGCAACTTGGTCTTGATGACTGGAAGCAGCGTACCATCAGCGATGACAGGCACCAGGTACTCTAGCGCCATGGGTTTCCGGCCTGACGAATAAGAAAGTACTACATCCTTCGACCTCCACAACTCAATCGCTTTCAATCACGCACCTAACATTTAGATGCGTGTTGCTGCCTCCCACAATCGTCCACTTGTGCAAGACCTAAGCCAGACCGAGACAGATCTTGTGCTCAACTAGTGCTTGTTTGTCTCGATGACTTGGGATGAAAGGAAATCGTAATTTTAGGACCCATCACTGGAACTCTGGCTCTGGCCTACGAAACACGTTCTCTCTCTCAAGAGATATTCAAAATAAAACTCACGCACCTTCGCATTAACAATGGACAATGGAAGCCCGAAAAACGGAAAATTTAATTTAAACTTAAATTACATCGAAACCCCTTGCTAGTCTCTTCAGTCTCTCTACGTCTGCCCACCATGTTAAGGTCACGTTTACATCATTCGGTTGTTTTGTGTTGTTTTAGCCACGTTCGATCCACCGAAAGACGTGGACACTTTCAATTTGAATTTCAAAAGCGCCCACCAGTCACCCTCGGGCTGAGTATTATGCTAACGACGGACACCTTCAAAGGGGCGTCATTCATTTCGTCACCCCTTTGCTGGGTGCGTGTGGGTGTGTGCCAAGTCAAGTGTTCGCTGGATAAACTTTCGGCTTTGTCAAGAAGTTTTTGTGTGTTATTGGTTGCGGCTTACGGAGGGGTTCATCATGAGTTTGCAGGCGTCCTCGTCGGGTCTTTGAAGTGCAAAAGTCTGAGTCTCCTCGTGTCTCCTCGAGCTGGTTCAATGCTTTCAAGCCAGCTGTCGTCGGCGTGCGTAGGGGGAGATCAATTCGGTGTGGGTTGCTGTTGTGGTCGTGGGAACGAGAGGCTGGTGATCCAGTGACCACGAGTGTCTCTCGAGGAATCCATGTCCAAGCTCCCGTGAGAAGGGGGAAAAGTCAAGACGCTATTGTCATCTTTCCACTCGAAGCAGGACGACTACACATGATTCGAATGGGAAGGAAGGGCCGCTTCCTTCAAGTGAGTTTCAAACTTCAGCCACCGCGACGACGCATGCACACACGAGCACACACCAGCAGCGCGCACACCAGCACCCTCCAGAAGTATTCCAATTTCTCAAACCCTTATCGCGGCGCTGTTGAAATGTTGTTGCATGCACATCCTTCCGCTTCCTGCACACCGGAACTTATTTCTCAAGCACGCTAAGCGAAGATAAATTTTCTTTAGAATTTTTGCTGGATAAGAGACGAAAACAAAGGACCGCGCCAGTAACGAATGAGCGACGCGACGAGGGAGGAGGACGTGTGAACGACGAGGACAGCGCACAAGGAGGGCCCAGAAAACAAACACAAGCCAAACGAAGAGGAAAAAAAAAACACAGCAGACCTTTAAATGGATGAGGCGGAAACATTTGCTGCTTCAAGTTGGACTGTCTTTATGCTTGGCGACCGGAAGAGCGATGTGGTGTAGATTTTCGCTCTTTGGCAAGCTAATGCATAGCAATGAAGGCGGGAGAGGGGGGCGCAAGGCCGTCTAGTGAAAGTGATGAAACAGTTTGTGGCCCACACAGCAAAATGCACAGGCGACCCCAGAGAGGAAGGAAGCTGTCACTCCGAGGTTGCAGTGATTTATAATAGTTAACACTTTGGCCGCCGACTGAGAAATTGTAAGCACCGCAAATGGGGTGGAACCTGGGCACGTTGGGTACAAATTTAAGCCAGGGCCTCGCCGGAGACTGCAGCTGACAGCCTTGAGAGCTGTGAGGCACTGCGGCCTCGTCAAAGCGAAACCGCCTTCATCCGATCCGCGGGACGGGAAAGAAAGGATCAAGCAGGCGGCGAGAAATGTGCGCTCTTCGAGATTGGATGCACACAGAACCCACTCCACAGCAAGACAATGAACAGATTAAAGTAGTGCGCTGTGCGCTGTGTGGATGCGGAGAAAGAACGACAGCCCTCTGAATGAGTTTGTAATGTATGCCAAGGATATTACTCTTGAGCCGCGACGAGCAGTGAAAGAAGCGAGCGAACTGAACGACGACGCACGGCGACGTCATCAAACAAGAAGGATTCTCTGAAGTGCCTCGCTCCCATCACTGCACATCCATCCCAGCGACCGAGGTGTAAAAACAGAGGACAACATGTCAATGCATTGCAACATCTTCGCGCACCTGTCGGGGCTTGATTGGATTCGCATTGATGCAGGATGCGCGCTGCACGCTGCACGCGGCCGTGGCGGGGACGGCGGTTTCCAGTGAATTCTTGGGTGGATGAATTTGCTTTGATGAGGTTACCAGGCGGTTGAGGAGGGTGGTTGCTTTCCTTGAACCCACGTGAAGGATGTGTGCTGTTGTCTGAGAAGACAGTGAGAAGGCAGTGTTCGGTGCGCTGTACAAATATGTCATCGATTCGACGCTTGTTCAACGATTGTCATGATGGATTCGCAGAAGATGTTCCAATTTGATTTACGACCACAGGGAATCGTGTTCTACGTTTGTCATCGTTAAGGTGAACAGCCACATCGTGGGAGTGATCAGGAATTTTCAGTGTTGTGGTTCGACGGTATGCCGATTCGAAGGAGTGGAAGAAGAAAACTACATGTTTTCTTTTAATTTGCGTCGCAGGGATGAAAATTGTAAATAGAGTGACTGCCATTCTGTTCATTCTGTTCATTTTAAGACAGCGATAGATATTCTCACTGACATAGCCGAATGCAACGCCTGTGGTCATAGCATTAGATTTCACTACCTTTTTTAAGAATGAGCAAAAGCAAGGAGAACTTAATGAAACTTAACGAAACTTAACGAATCTTAACGAAGCTTAATGAATATTAACGAATCCTAACGAAACCTTACGAAACTAAATAGAACATAATAAAACTGAACAAAAGCCAAAGAATATCACATAACAACATAACATGGGTGGCGCTACAGCCCGTAGGGAGCCAGGGCCTAGCTTCTCAGCAACCACTCGTGTTGTGCGTGCTATTGTTCTCTCACGAGTGGAAGGGACCTACAGTTTAATGCCGCATCCGAACGGCCAAGTTTGAGAAGCTTTTTCTAGACAGGAAATACCCTTTGAGCATTGTCAGTAACTCGAAAGAGGTGGGGCCGTGAAAATTATTGTTGTCGCACAGAGCAGGAATCGAACATACGACGTCGAGGTTGGGGTCGACGCACATAACCACAACGCCACGGGTCACGGCCAAAGAATATATGACTCAATAATCGGTGCGCCTATTGTAGATATATGCATCTTTTACATTTTTGTAGCACAGTCGTAAGTTATAACACGTCCTTGTTATTTTGTGTACACATTTCATCATCTTTCGAAGGACCAAGTTGACTCCATATAAGACATTGATTAGAGACAGCTAGCCAGAGATAGCTCTAGTTGGAGAGGCTTGTTGGTTGGGGCCCAGGTCCACCCCGGACTGTAGCGCCACATAAAAAAGGAAAAGATACATTAGCATTTGTTGTGGGCTAGCCTTTTGATTATTTCCACAAAAAAAAAACATTTTAGTGAAAGGAACTCTCTTTGAGTCGAAGTCTTTCTAACTCGAACACATTCGTATGCCCCAATGACTGTGACAATCCGACTTTGGTAGATTTGAGTGTAGTTTAATGTCTAGGATATGATGAAGGGCCAAGGGTGAGATTCCCCTTTAGCCCACCGCACTATGCACCAGACGATGTTATTTAAACATGCAAAATGAAATCCATGATACGATCGAGGGCATACATCTGCGAAGTTGTAGACTTTTTTCACTGTAGGGCAGTCATTCTCTGTTGTCTGGGGGAGACTGGGAATTAAGATTTTTCTAGCATGCTTAACGCAAGAACAATGATTCAGATTGAGCTTGTATAGTTGCTCATTTTGTCCGTGAATTGAATTTGAAAACTTGTCACAAAATGTTGGTTGTTCCAAAATCTGTTCCTTTCTTTAACGATTCATGTCTGTAGATGAAGGTTTGAAAGTTCGTATGTGTCCATCCAAAAAGAGGGAAAGACCTAATTATGGGATGTATGTACCGGTCTTGTCAACCCTTTCAATACCGATATGGTTTTTCTTTTCCTGGCATCCAGATCAGCTGTTTGTGACCGGTATGAAGTGAGCGTCAAGATACAAATATCTCGATAGGGAACATTTGTTGTGAACTAGCCCTTATTTGTTTACTATGACATCGAGTCATTGAACAGACAAAATCATATTTTTTCATCGTGTTAAAAATTTCGAATTTTGTACCAGAAAGTGATGATTTGCGGAAAGCATTAATTTTTTGTTTTCATTTGAAGAAAAGTGCTACAGAGTCGCATCGAATGCTTGTCGAGGGTCTATCAGAAACAACATGCAAAAGATGGCTTCAACGGTTCAGAAATAATGATTTTGATGTGAGAAATGAAGAACGTGGAAGACCACCAAAAAAGTTTGAAGACGCCGAATTGCAAACGATATTGGATGGATATGACACTTGGAGTCAAAAGCAAATGGCAGCAATGTTAAATGTTGCGCAACAAACAATCTCTGCCCGTTTAAAAGCTATGGGAAAGATCCAAAAGTGTGGAAAATGGGTGCCACATGAATTGAATGAAAGCCAGATGAAAAACCGAATAAACACTTGTGAAATTTTGCTTCAAAGACACTTAAAAAAATCGGTTTTGCATCGGATTGGTACTGGCGATGAAAAATGGATTTATTTTAAGAATCCTAAGCGGAAAAAATAATGGGTTAATCCGGGACAACCATGAACATCGACTGCAAAACCAGATCGATTCGTCAAGAAGACAATGCTGTGTGTTTGGTAGGACCAGAAAGGTGTGGTGTACCACGAGCTCCTAAATCCTGGTGCAACCGTTAATTCTGATCGCTACCGGCAACAAATGATCAATTTGAACCATGCATAGATCGAGAAACGACCAGAATTGGCCAGAAGACACGGCAAGGTAATTTTGCTCCATGATAATGCGCCTGCACACAAAGCAAAACCGGTTCAGACTGGGAGCAGCTACCCCATCCGCCGTATTCACCAGACTTGGCTCCTTCCGACTACCATTTGTTTTCATCGATGAGACACGCATTGGCTGAGCAGCACTTCGATTCCTACGAAGAAGTCGAAAATTGGGTGTCTGATTGGTTTGCTTTAAAAGACGAACAATTTTATTGGCGTGGTATTCACAAATTGCCAGAAAGGTGGTCAAAATGTGTAGAAAACAATTGCCAATACTTTGAATAAAATGTGTTTACTTCCCCATTAATAATTAGTGTTTTATTTTCAAAAAAACGCTCATTTCATACCGGTACACCTGGTACGTCTCCGCCAATTCTACTGTTAATCGACTTCGATAAGGCTATCTGCTATCCGATCGGCCTTGCGCAGGAGAGGCATTCCGGATAAACTCATAGCTATTATGAAGACTACATATGAAGGTAGTAAGTGTCACGTCTTGCACAATGGTAAGTTGTCAGAGGAATTTGAGGTCCAAAGTGGAGTTCGTCAAGGATGCATACTATCACCACTATTGTTTCTGGTGGTTATCAGCGATGTACTCCATGTAGGCATTCGATGGACTATGACATCCTATCTTAAACACCTTGACTACGCTGAAGATGTTTGTCTCCTTTCGCATCGGATAATGGATCTTCATTTGATGGCCATAATCTAGAAGCAGAAGCAAAATAAACTCAAAAGGCTCAAAATAAACATGGCTAAAACTGAAGCCCGTGGCGTGGTGGCGTTGTGGGTATGTGCGTCAACTCCAACCTCGACGTCGTAGGTTCGATTCCAGCTCTGAGCGACAAAAATAATTTTCACGGCACTACCTCTTTCGAGTCACTGACAATGCTCAAAGAGTACTTCCTGTCTAGAAAAAAATGTAGGTCCCGTCCACTCGTTAGATAACAATAGCATGCTCAACACGAGTGGTTGCTGAGAAGCAAAGCGCTGGTCCTCGATGAGGTGTAACGCAATTTTCAAAGCGTGGTATGTGCTTGAAGAAAATTAGTGGTAGATTTGAAAAAAAAAAACGGTGGTAATTTTTCGACTTCGTCTATTTAATTTCTGAGAAATATCACATCCCACGTTAGCGCTGCTCGCATAAACGAAATTAACAGCTCCTCAGTCTCAGCTATGCTCACATTTTTGTTGTACAGTCGTCAGTTATAACACGTTCTTGTAATTTTGTGTACACATTTTCCTTGAAAGTTGAGTTCTGAGAGCGGCTATTAAGCAAAAAACAACAACGAGGAAGAATTAAACAGATTTTGCCCTTTTGGTAATAGATGTGGTAGGCTTGAAAATTTTGCAAAAAAGAAGTACATCTGCCAGAGTTGTGGTAAACTCAAAACACTGATTATATTATGTTTGCGCCGATGATCTCTTTGGAATGCTTTTTGGAATAGTATGCACTAGCCGAGTAAATTGTACAAGTAACATCAGTACCGAGATCAAGCGTAGGATAACCCTTGGCACTCGCTATTTCTTTGGGCTCAAGAGGAAATCGAGTAATAGAGCCCTCTCTCGAAGGACCAAGTTGACTTCATGTAAGACACTGATCATTCCAGTCCTGCTTTACGGCGCGAAGGCTTGGGCAATCTCAAAAACCGGATGAAGAAGTCCTTGGTCATTTTGAGAAAAAAGTTCTGTGTGCGATCTTTGGTCCTGTTTGCGTTGGTCTCCTGAGGGAGACGATTCAACCACGAATTTTATGAGCTGGACAGCGACATAAGCCTAGTTAGGCATTTACGGATCCACAGCTTCGCCCCGATGATTCTTTGAATCCGTACCAGATTACAGAGTACAGATTGCAACCCAACAGAGGACGCCCGCGTTTAAGGTGACGCACCCAAGTGGAGAAGGACTTCAACGAACTTGGTGTGCGAAACTGAATACAGTTAGCAAGAGATCGCTCTAGTTGGACATGCTTGTTGGTTGAGGCCAAGGTTCAAAAGAAATAGATGCATTAGCATCTGCCGTTGGTTAGCCTTTTGAAATGGTTCTCAGTGTAGTATTGGAGGAATGATGCGAAATTGGCCTATTCTTACAAAAAAAAAAAAAAAAAACTGTTTAATGTAAAGAAATCTACTTGAGTCAAAGTCTTTCTAACTCGAACACATTTTACACCCCACGGGCTGTGACAATTCGACTTAGGTAAAGTTGAGTGTAGCTTAATGTCTAGGATAGGTTGAAGGGCCAAGAGTGAGCTTCCCCTTTAGCCCACCGTACTACGCACCAGACGATTTTATTTTAACTTGAGAAATGAAACAGATGATACGATCGAGGGCAGAAGCTTAGGAAAGCAGTCCATACTCCCTCAAGGCACCTTGCGAAGTTGTAGACGTTTTCACTATAGGGCAGCCATTCTCTGTTGCCTGGGGAAGAGTGGGAATTTTGGATTCTTCTAGGAGGTGTTATACAAAAAAAACACTATGATCCGCATTGAGTTTTGTGTCGTGGCCCGATTTGTCCTTGAATTGAATTTTGAAACTCGGGCTATGTCACAAAATGTCTTCGGCTCGTCCTTGAGTGTTTAACATTCTACTAGTTGTTCCGAATCCAGTTCCTTTCTTTAACGATCGATGTCTGTAGATGAAGGTTTGAAGGTTCGTATGCGTATTGTTGAATCCATAAAAGAGGGAAAGATCCGAGCACCTGGCTTGTCAGCCCTTTCAATACCTTCATGTTTTTTCCTGTCCTGACATCAAGATCAGCTGTACTCTGCTTGTGACAGTTGAATGTTGAATGTGTATCCCTTTAGCACCTTACGAACCTCTTGGCGATTTGAGAATATATCTCTTTTGATGTCGGTGTATTTACTAAGCTTCTTTGACCGCAAACAATTGATGTTGAAATATTGTTGTGTATTCTTTCTTGCCTGTTTTAAAAAGTTCTTGGATATTTGGTCTACTTTGCTTATAAGCATTTGGTGGTTGGAAATGTCGAAGGTAAGGCAGCATGGTCCCAATGATTGGAAGCGGAACTAAGGCGAAGGAGACATTTCAATTTCGCACCACATCCTGCCTTTTTTATGCGAATTTTCTTAAAAATTGCCGCCTTGTTCCCATTAAAAGTTCACTCATTTGTCTCTTTCCCGCCGAAAATCCACTCTGACTGATCACTTCTGCTTTCACTCCTTTTCATGATTAATCCTTTCGCGCTCCTCAACTCACTGTCTGCCTCCTCACAGCCGAAATCTCGTCCCCCCCTCTCCTCATCCTGCTCTGTCACTCACAACAAGCAGCGGTTGTTGAATTGTACAAATCAAGGCTTAAGCAGATGTGGTTAATTATAAAAGTTCTCGGCCCCTGTCGGCCGGCGACTCGGCTCGCATCTATCATTCTCAATCCGAATGTCATCGAAATTAATTACGTGAGCAAACAATAATAAATGACCTTTCCTTCAACTGTCTGCCGCTTGCGAAGAGGAGAATAAATAATTTTCAGGAAATTCACTTTCTCGCTGCCACCGCCACGGCGACTGGAGTCCGGCTCCAAGGGCAATTAAAACGTCCGCGCTTTCAATTGCAACCGAACGCAGAGCGTGGCGGCATGTGCTCCGTCATGCGTCACAGTGGTTACATGTCGCCCCTCTGGTGAACGCTAACAATCCGGATCAAGTTGAAAGGGAATTTCATTGGGACGCGGTAATGACGAGCATCCCGGAAATGTTTAATTCAGGACGCTCGTCCACCCGGGGAATTACCGACGACAAGAAGTGTTTACAAAGCGGGACGTCCTAAGTAAACAGCGCCAAAAATAATTGAAAGCTCAGCGAAGGAGTGGGCGGGCGTTGGACGTCGGACGTCGGTCGGCGGCCGCTGTGCTGGCGGGTGGATTTTCGATTTGTTCAGCGAATCACAGGCCACAAGCAATCAGCTGAATTCAAGTTGGAGCGGCCAAAGTTTGCTAACCTCTGGCAAGGGTGCGTTCGAGGGTGGTTGCATCGCATGGAGTTAAAGGTAACTCGACCCGCTGGAACGTGGAATTGACACTCGCCCTTAAAGCCAACGTGTTTACAAAGGCAGATGGAAGCGGAAACGGAAATGAACACATGAACAGGAAACGGAAGCAAAAACTGATGCTGATGCTGATGCTGATGCTGATGCTGATGCTGATGCTGACGCTAATGCTGATGCTGATGCTGATGCTGATGCTGATGCTGATGCTGATGCTGATGCCGATGCTGATGCCGATGCTGATGCTGATGCTGATGCTGATGCTGATGCTGATGCCGATGCTGATGCTGATGCTGATGCTGATGCTGATGCTGATGCTGATGCTGATGCTGATGCTGATGCTGATGCTGATGCTGATGCTGATGCTGATGCTGATGCTGATGCTGATGCTGATGCTGATGCCGATGCTGATGCTGATGCCGATGCTGATGCTGATGCCGATGCCGATGCTGATGCTGATGCTGATGCTGATGCTGATGCTGATGCTGATGCTGATGCTGATGCTGATGCTGATGCTGATGCTGATGCTGATGCTGATGCTGATGCTGATGCTGATGCTGATGCTGATGCCGATGCTGATGCTGATGCCGATGCTGATGCTGATGCCGATGCCGATGCTGATGCTGATGCTGATGCTGATGCTGATGCTGATGCTGATGCTGATGCTGATGCTGATGCTGATGCTGATGCTGATGCTGATGCTGATGCTGATGCTGATGCTGATGCTGATGCTGATGCTGATGCTGATGCTGATGCTGATGCTGATGCTGATGCTGATGCTGATGCTGATGCTGATGCTGATGCTGATGCTGATGCTGATGCTGATGCTGATGCTGATGCTGATGCTGATGCTGATGCTGATGCTGATGCTGATGCTGATGCTGATGCTGATGCTGATGCTGATGCTGATGCTGATGCTGATGCTGATGCTGATGCTGATGCTGATGCTGATGCTGATGCTGATGCTGATGCTGTTGCTGATGCTGATGCTGATGCTGATGCTGATGCTGATGCTGATGCTGATGCTGATGCTGATGCTGATGCTGATGCTGATGCTGATGCTGATGCTGATGCTGATGCTGATGCTGATGCTGATGCTGATGCTGATGCTGATGCTCATGCTGATGCTGATGCTGATGCTGATGCTGATGCTGATGCTGATGCTGATGCTGATGCTGATGCTGATGCTGATGCTGATGCTGATGCTGATGCTGATGCTGATGCTGATGCTGATGCTGCGCTTCTTATCGCCGCCTATTCATTCTGACACGTATTCCAACCCTCACTTTGCACTCACGAGTGGGCACTTCACGTGGTTCCATTTCCCTCAGCAGCCCTGCTGATAAAAATGTCAATTTCTCCAGCCTCCACTCATAAATCCAACACACCGAAAGAAGGAACAGAAAACGATGATAAAACATCTTGAAGCGTTAAAATAGCATTTCTATTATCCGCAGGGCAAACCCCAGCACTCGCAAACAAAGGCGGCCACTTAGACCTGCTCGCTGCTGCTTAAAAGCCATGCGAAGTGGCTTCCTTTCATTCTTAACATAAAATTATCATACATCATTTCCCTATTATTTACTTTCTGTCATAAATTATCTCCTGGATGCCTTTCGTGCCTAGCAATTGCCCCCAGAAATAAATAATATAAATGGCTGTTGTGCCGGCATCGCCGCCCTGCCCGGCGAGATGTGCTCACGAGGAAGATATATGCACTGGGGGCTCTGCTCCGCCCGGATGCCGAAGTGTATTCGTCGAGGTATCTGAATGCGGAGATATTATAATTTTAATGTTTTTAAATAGAGCCCTGGGATCGGGAACTCTTTCGGTCGCTCGTTTGTGCCATTATCGGTCTTGATTTGTTTCGGAGAAGCAATGGTGACTCGGTTTGTTAGGCGAATGTGCCCGTGCGCTGAAGGACGCAGACAGGACGTGCTTTATGATGCCCTGGGGCGGGGCCGGAAGCGGAAGGAAACAATCGTGATATAATTATTTTTGTGCGCGTCGATAGACACTGGCAGTTTGGCAGATGGGAACGGTGGCATCTTTAAATTGAATGAAGGAGTTATTCAAGTTCGAGTTTTTATTCGTTTGTTCCTAGTGGAGCATGCTCTATGGACCTCTTGTACCGAACAGCGATGATAGTGACGACTATGCTGGAAGTTTGTATTTGAGGTTTGATTTTGTGTCCTTCTGGATTTGTAGTCAAAGTAACTTAAAAACTTGGGAGGAAATGTTGCGAAGACTCTGGGCGTTTCTTTTAGCGCTACAGTGCGGGATGGAATTGTGCCTCAGAAAACGAGATTTGCCAGCGGGCACTAGCAAACACCAAGTGGGTGAAAGTCCTTTTACACTTATGTTCGCCACAAGTTTAGTGGGCTTCCATTATTGCGTTGGTTCGGAATGGACGACTCTTCGGGCTGGAGCTGTGGTGTGTCCGCTCTACATGAACTAGCCATTTTAAGCATTGGACCCGAAGACGCTTAACTAGGTGCATGCTGCTGTACAGTTCGTGGTTGAACCTTCTCCTCAAGACGCCATCAACGCAAAGAGCGCTTTCAATAGCGCCCATGTCCTTGCGCTATAGAGCTGCCACCAGCTGCACACACCAAGTTGGTTGAGGTCCTTTTCCACCTGGGTGTGCCACCTTAAACGCAGGCGTCCTCTGTTGCGTTGCCCTACAGGTTCGGATTCGAAGATTCGTCTTGCCAAAGCTGTGGGCCCATCCGCTCCATATGTAGGCGTTGGATCCGTAGACGCCGAACTAGGCTCACGTCGCGGTACAGCCCATACAGTTCGTTGTTGAATCTTCACCACCAGAACCCGTCAACACAAACAGGACCAACGATCGTGCGTAGAACTTTTCTCTCAAAGAGACCAAGGACTTCTTCATCCGCTTTCGAGATTGTCCATGCCTCCGCGCCGTATAGCAGGACTGGGATGATCAGGGTCTTATATAGAGTCAATTTGGTTCTTCGAGAGAGGGCTCTATTACTCAATTGCCGCTTAAGCCCGAAGAAACAGCGGTTGGCAAGAGTTATCCTACGCTTGCTCTCGGTACTGATGTTATTTGTACAATTATTTCGGAGCCGAGGTAAGTGAAGTCCTTGACTACCTCGAAGTTATAGCTGCCCATTGTGACGCTCTGTCCAAGACGTCGATGTTGTATGCCATTTTTTGAGGACAGCATATACTTCGTTTTGTAGTACCCCGTCTCGTTGTAGTTATGTGCGTCGACACCAACGCACTTGAAGCTCGACGTCGTAGGTTTGATCCCTGGTCTGATAGAACAAAAAATTTTCACGACCCCAACTATTTCGAGTCACTGACAAATGCTCAAAGAGTATTTCTTGTCTAGAAAAAGCTTCTGAAACTTGGCCGCTCGGAGTTAGCACAAAACTGAAGGTCTCCTCCACTCGTGAGAGAACAATAGCACGCCCAACACTAGTGGTTGCTGAGAAGCTAGGCCCTGGCCCCCTACGGGCTGTAGGGTTATTATTATATACTTCGTTTTGCCCTCATGGCGGTGAGCCAGACCCACTTTAGCCGCTTCCTTCTCAATATTAGCACATGCCCCATTGCGAAGCCACACTGATACGAACCTCATCAGACTCGACTTGAGGCGGGTACACAACACGGCAGAGAAGATCTTATACTCGATGTTAAGGAGACTGATCCGTCGATAGTTGGCGCAGTCAAAGAAGTCTTCTTTCTTGTGGATCGGGCAAACGATACTGGGATTCCACTCGTCGGGCATGTTTTCCTCGGACCATGTCTTACAGATGAGCTGATGCATGCGCCCTACCAGATCATCTCCAGCTGCCTTAAATATTTCAGCGGACAGACCGACCGCTCCAGCGGCTTTGTCTTGATATTGCCATCTTGACCTTGTCTAAGTCTGGGGGACGGAATTCTCGCCATCATCCAGATTGAGTGGAATATTCTGCCTGACAGCGGTATTGGTGTCCTCTTCGCCGTTGAACAGTCTGCAGAAGTGATCCTTCCAGATTCTCAGTATCGACTGCGACTCTACTACGAGACGAGCAGGCTTCTGTCCGATGTTTGTACCCTTTGGATAGTTGTGTCACCCGCTGGTAAGATTTTTGGACATTATTTCTGCCGTACCACCTCTCCATTTCCTCAATCGCGCGTTTCTCATGCTCCTTCTTTTTCTTTTTGAGAAGCTGGTGCTCTTCCTTTCTTTTAAGTTCGTAGATCTCACGAACCGCTCTCGGCCTTCTATTTAGCGCCGGCTTATATTCTCCTAGCTTCGCTGAATACGCCTGCCGATACGCATTGTCAAACCATGGGTTTTTTTAGGTGTCATTTTAGAACCCAACACATCAGAGGCAGCTTCTCTGATGGCGTTTTGACAACGGTTCCACTGTTCATCGATTGTTTCGCCTGGCAGGCTTGGACTCTCTGAGAGCTTCAGATAGACTCGATCGGAAAAGTTCCTTGGAACCTTGGAATTGCCAAGCCGTAAAGTTCTTGTGCCATTTTGGATAGTATGCCGTCCAGGGCAGGAGATTTGAACCGGGCTGTGAGTTAACCTGGATGTGATGTTTGCCCAGCAGCCACCCAAAGTACTTAGAAGTTGTTTTGTACTTGACTCTCTTTTGAACAGCCATCTAGGACACAATTGATTGAAAAAAAAAAAAACACTCCCAAGCCCTCTTCACAACAAAGACAAACCATAGCACGAAAGGAGCCTGCATAGAAATGCCAAAGAATAGAATTCTCACGAAAAAGTGCAATAAAATTTTATTTGACAGGCACACATTCCCTGTGGACAACAGGCAGTGGCTGGTTCCTCGAATCCATGAATCCATTCAAGCATACTCCGGTTCCCAAGCCATTCGGTTAAATGCCATTCTTACCTAATCCCAAGGACACTGGAGATCCCATTAAGATTCAGTCCCCGGCCAATGGGCCCCCCCCCCACTAACATTAAATGTTATGAACAAAGTTCTCCCTTATGAAGGCGAAAACTGGTTTTAATCAAAATCCTTAAACTCAAGACGACAACTTTATCCTTATCGCGCCAATGCCAGTTGCAATCCCACTTAAGATAAACCAAATTGTAAATTATCCCCCACCAGCAGCGGCACCTTCGAGGAGGAGCTCCAGCGCAACGCACAGCGCTCCAGCTCAGCTCCGCCGCATGGCCAGCGTATTTCCCGTGGCTAACTGAAAGTCCCATATCTATCGATTACACAGTTCAACTTCCATAAATTAGCAATCAATGTAAATTTTCAATTTCATACCAACAAACACACGATCTCGGCAGCCACCCATCCACCAGCGCCATCAAAAGCACCACCAATCGTGGGTATTATTGAACCCTCCCCTGTTGCCGGGGACTCCGCACAGACTCCAAGGACATTACCATTTCTCGAATTCAATCTGTACACACGCGGCACTGTGTCCACCAGCATCATGCACAGACGCTTCCGCCGTCCGCCCCGCTCGTGGGTGCCGAACATATTAAATGGTGTAGAAAAATTTCCAATCCATTGGCTAAACCGACGAGAAACAGCAAGGGACGAGCGACGGCGTGGCGTGGCGGCTTTCCGTGCTCGATTGGCGGGGATGGTGGTGGCGCGGTGGCGACGACCGAGGGCAAGTGAATGGGAATAAGAACTGATGCCAACTAATTCCCGGTCCTGTATCGTTGGTCTGTATTGCTTAATATCGACCACAATCGAACGCAGCGCAGGAGGCGAAATGGAATTCAAATCGACTCGAATCGGCGCGCCCGAGAACGGGGGACGAACTGGAACTGGAAGGCCACTTGCACAAAACACCGCACAAACACCAGGCCAACCGTGCCGTGGTGGCAATAAATTTTCATTTACAAACCGAAACTGTAATATGCTACACCGGGGTGGGGGTTGGTTGTCCTCCCGCTGCTGGTGTCTGGTTTTGGTTTGTGAAGGTCTGCGAACGTCTTAAGTCGCCTGTGGGAGGAAGGAAATTGACTTAAGCAAGATATTAAGAGCGGCTGCCATGCGGCACAGTGGGGACAAGAAAACACCGTCAACCTGAGGTTCGAATTGCAATTCTCTGATTGAACGGGAGTCCTCCCTGTAGTCGTTTTGGTCCCAGTGCCGTGTGATCCCATCATCCATCTCACCCGACGGCGGAAAAGAACAAATTCGCAAAACGGAAAGCAAATAAGTCAAATGTCAAAGAGCGGCCGAAATTCGTGCAATGGCTACACGTCAACGACCGTCAAGTGGGCGGCCATAAGACTCAGATACAGAGACAGCCGCAGCCACAGTCACAGCCACAGCCGCAGCGTCACTCCACTCCGAGTCGTGCGAATTTAATTTTCCTAATGCATTCCATTACACACTTCCCGAATCGTGGCGCTTGATTTAGTGCGCTTCACGTCGCTGTCGCGGAACTTTGCTTTGCTGCTGTTGCACTGTGGCAATCCCCAGATGAATGCCTCTCGTCTTCGCCGGCGTGACACTGGCCTCGTCGTCGGTCCACAGCAGCCACCGTCGCCTCGTCACAAAAAAGGATGCCAAGTCAGAGGGCATTAGAACGCGCCTCGATAACAGCGCTCGGGTAACTTTTATTTTCATTTGATTGCATTTCGAATCTTTCGTCCTTTCGTATCATTTTGCCCGTCTGCCGTCGCCGAGTGCTTTCGTTCTTCCTTCTCGTCTTTTTTGTGTGAGCTCTCGTGGTCCTGCCGGTTCTGTTGTGTCAGAAGAGCGACAGATAGCCCGTGCCCCGCGGGCATTAAAGTGTCCTCTTTGTTCCGTGGTGCTCGGTGCTTTGGGATGCGATTTAATTTTAAATTTCTAGTCTCTTTCACCCGATCCTTTGGGCACTTTAAGAAATTGGACGACAGCCGAATGGAGTGCTTAGAATGGAATGGAGAAAAGGATTGTCATCCTGCTGCCTCCTGCGCACTGGCTGGCTAGCTCCGCGACGGCAAAGTGGGAAATGCATTTTTAATTCGCAATCGCAATCGGGAGAATGGCACTGGGAGTCGTTGGCCGACACTTGCCATCCGATAAATACGAGCACACTAATGGAGTTCGGATAGAGAGTGATTTTCAGAGAAATTGGTCAATAAGAAAATTAAATTTGTCGAAAGCCTTTGAAATGGACGCTAAACGAAAAGTGCGACGCGACGTAGTTAAAGAATGAAATGATGGTCGAGGGATGGAACTTGGCTCTCTAGGTTCGGAGTTTTCGCGACGAAAACAAGCCTCGGGTACGGCTGTGGTGAGTGTGATGAAAGGGAGTTGATGATTGCTGCTGATCGGGGAACAGACTCAAATCATTCGAGAGGTCTTCGAAGCTTCTGCGTCGATTTTTTGTTCTACTTTTTCGCTTCTTTTCACTTTCGTCAGAATCAACATCCTGTCTTTGAGACCTGATCTGTACGCAACTAGATCATCGGCATACGCGATTAAATGCCGCAGCAACCTACAAGTGACTACTATGATTTTTGAAGAAAAGATCGGTGAGTCAACCGCCCCCTGCTGCTAACTGGTGTCACAGTGAACTTTCTACCGCTGGTAGTGGTCATTTATAGCAATCGCTTACTCACTCCGAACCTAAATAGCTTCAGAAAGTGGTTTGCAAACCAAAGAGGAGCCAGCGCCTTCTCCAAGTCAGTGAAACCGGTATCCCGCTGAATGTCGGACTCCACTTTGGACCCCGCATGTATTCACTCAAGTTCCGCCCTCAATTCGAATCGTTTGATGATATCCAAATCGCCACAGACTTACCCATTTGTAGAGACGGAGGAGGTGACCTGTTTTGTCTCCAGGTCGTAAATGGGGTCGCTAACTACGTTGACCTGGACACACTGGATTAAGTCGCTGCTGTGCTATCTTTCTGCTGAGATCTTAGATCTTGTACGTTTTGGAATTGTAAAGGCTTTAGACCATGCTCATAAGTGTGCTCTTAACTTGGCAGGACGCGAGCAACGAACCTTGTTCATGTACAGGTGAAGTTGTCGCTACTCTGGGTAGCCTCCACGGCAAAAGCGAATGTATGCCACGGTCGAGGAGCCTTAGTCCGAACTCGGCGACAAAAGCTTCGGATGGAACTGCGATTTTTGTTCTCCACGTGACACTTGAGCTGCCATAACAGCCCCCGTTTAAAAAGTTCAGCATCACCAACGGTGGCTGACACAGAGGAGTACATTTATTTGGATGTGGATGGACTCGTAAGCTTTAAATGTATCAAATCTACATTCAGCAAACATCACCCTAGTCTGCACCCACGTCCCAATGAAGGACAAGAATGAGGACATCAAGGATGACTTTTACGATCTCCTAGAAAAACCACGCGATCAACGTCAGCGCCGACACCAAGATCATTCGAAGACAATTCAACACGAAGCTGCGCAAGAAGGACATCTGCGCTACAGTCATTGGAAAGCTCATAAAAATGTCTAAGTGTTGGAACTTTTCAATGGTCCTTCGAGCCGGATTAGCCGGATAAGGTTAGCAGTTCAGGTGTAGTATTGAACAGCAATAAAAGACTTATTGGGAATCCATAAACATTTTTTTTTAGAAAAATGAGTGAACAATTCAGTGATATCGCGCTAGAGCAAACGCGTACTAGCGCAACTATCTTGTTTCGGCTGTATTGTGCAAAAATTGGTTCCACTTTTCGGTGAGATAAGCTATCAAATCAACAGTGGACCCGTTGCTGCGGAAGCCATATTGTCGGTCATTAAGAAGCTGCTTCTTCTTCTTTGATTGGCGCTACAGTCCGGGGTGGACCTGGGCCTCAACCAACATGCCTCTCCAGCCAGCACGATCTTTCGCCAGCTGCCTCCAGTTGCGCAAACCAAGTTGGTTGAGGTCCTTTTCCACTTGTGTGCGCCATCTAGTGCGAGGGCGTCCTCTGTTGCGCTGTCCCAATGGCTCGATGACGAAGACTGTTCGGGCCGGAGCTGGACACCAGTCCATCCGCTCTACATGACCTAGCCATCTTAAGCGTTGAATCCGAAGACTTAACTCCGCAGCTTAACTAGGTGCATGCCGCTGTACAGCCCGTACAGCCCGTATCAAAGATCGTACGCAGAACTTTTCTCTCAAAAAAACCAAGAGCTTCTTCATCCGCTTTCAAAAGCGTCCATGTCTCTGCGCCATTGAGCAGGACTGGGATGATCAGGGAGTTATATAAAGTCAACTTGGTGTTTCGGGAGATGGCTCTGTTACTCAATTTCCTCTAGAGCCCAGAGAAGCAGCCATTGGCAAATAATTCTGTCCCTATTTACTCCAGAGCCTAGGTAGACGAAGTCCTTGACTACCTCAAAGTTTCTGCTGCTCATTGTGACGCTCTGTCCGAGACGTCGATGTTGTGCGTCCTTTCGTTATGACAGCATGTACTTTGTCTTGCCCTGGTTTGCCCCTAAACTCATTTTAGCCGCTTCCGCCTCAATGACAGGAAACCCCTCATTGACGGCTCGATATGCACGCTATGCACGCTGTCATATGTGGCCTTAAAGTCGACAAATAGGCGATCGACACTCATCTGCATCTCTTGAGTCTTTTTCAGGATCTGCCGAAGTGTGAATATTTGGTCCCAATCCTGAAACTGCACTGAACCTGTCAGATTCTTGACGAATGGTTTCAGGCGCTTCAGAGAGGATCTTGTACGCGATGTTGAGGAGGCTGATCCCTCGATAATTGGCGCATTCAAAGTCTTCTTCCGTCTTGTGAACCGGACAAACGATACTGAGATTCCACTCATCGGGCATGCTTTCCTCTTCTGTTCAGGGCTCACGAACAGCTCTCGTTCTTCGATGCAACGTTGCCTTGTAGGCTTGCTGTTTGGCTGCATGTGCCTGCCTGCACTCGTCGTCAAACCATTGTTTTGACAAAGTTTCCTTTTCGACGTCAAACCGTAGAGTCCTGTCTGGACTCTGTACTTCTCTCGATATCCTCATAATTACCTTGGCTACAACAAGGAAATGATCCGAGTCGATGTTGGATCGTGGTGGCATGGTAAAGGTTTGAATATAATTATATTCAAGCCTTCACTACGCATTCCCTCTCTACCGGAATCGGGCATAAATTTCAACATCTATTGAGCAGGGGTACACCCTCATAATGGTCACACCAAAATAGAGACTATGCCGTGATGCCATGTCTGTCACTTGCTAGGGATAGCTTTGAGTTTGATAGATTCCCGGTATCGTATTTTGTAACTTATGCACTGGTTTGGATCAAACCTAACGCCATTTCTAGAAATCTATAGTACGAGTTTGTAGACCATAAGGTGGCAATGAAAGATTACCCCTCTAGAACGGACACCTCTACATAATGGACAATCGTGACGGGGTTCCTCTAAGTAGAAGTTTCACGGCATACCAAAATTAGTTCGTGACAGATGGAGCACAACTTAAAGGATGGTATTTGGTATGGGATTTTGGGGAGAATGCTAAAATAGGGCAAACAAAAAATTCGAGTCAGAAAAAGAAATCGACTTAAAGAGAGTCCGCATTACTTTCAAGCATGTCGCCAATGTCGAACAACGTCTTCCGGCTTGTGACATGAATCACACGACATCTCACATCAGTTGATTGAGTCGTTTTTCAAACACCCTGACCAACCGCTTTGCGAACTCATTCAGGCACCGCTCAACTCCACTCCACTCCGACACACAATCGTATTGAGTCTCTGAGTAAGTCATTGACGTTCCATTCCCACTTTAACTGGTCGTACTTCCAAAGTCAAGAAGTTTCTCTGCAATTGATACGTCAGCTGCCAAGCAACACGCTCAATCCCTAGCACCGATAATCGAAGCCAAGCGATACACCATCAGACATTTCCAACTGAAACTCGCATCGCACTAATCTCAACTCTGCTCCCCAAGAACTTCATCTTCGTCCGCAGTCGGAGCGAGTTTCTCACTTTGGACACGTGTCATCAGATGCTCGGGTAACGAACAGCGCACAACACCGCTCTCACCAGGTTGGCAGCGGCAACTTTCCCAGCACTTCACACGCACACCCTAGTGCGGGGCGAAGGTTCCAAAAATATAAAAACTTAAAACTCACACCAGGCAGCACCCCCCGTGCCCACCCGCTTCGCATAACATTAAATTATGTGAAACATTTTTTTGAGTTTCTGCATGGCGGCAACTTAATTTCATGCATTTTGAACATCAGCAACGTGGCGGTAGGGATTGCCCTAACCCCCGTGTGGCGCCCAGGTCGCTGCTTCCGCCCCGCCACAAGGTACATGCCCCGGTGTATGTAATGTACAGCGACCAGAAAAAAAAATCTGTCCTTACATAGGATATTCTTCGGCTTTTATGAAATTACGTGCGGACACTGCGACTAGCTCGTGCAAGTCTTCGGACAATTTATCGGGCGACGCAGCACTGTATGCGGTGCGAGCGCGGGTGTCTGAGGCTTTAAACAATGAAAACTCCATTAGGTCAGCGGCGAGTGCACGTGGGGGTGCTGAAGCATAATGTACATAAATACATGATTTTATGTAAATTCAAAGGGAAGCCATTGTCCTTGTTGATGCGCTCCAAGTGGAGGTGATCCTTCATCCCGGGCCGATGCCGATGTTTTCATTTTGTGCCCCGAGTCTTTACTCCTCCTGTGGCCTGTGTCCTGCCAGCATTTCACTGAGATTCAAATCAAATTTTGAAGGGTTCTTTGTGTGTCAACCTTCCATAATTCATCCTCCCCTCTGTCCGCACCGTCCCCGTCACTTTTTTCCCTCTCGCCGTGCGCTTAAACAATGAAGGATGTGCGGAGGAAATTGTTGATTCCCCCACCGCCGGTGACCTTGGCAATCATTGCTGGACTGTGAGTCACATTTTAACAAGGAGCACTTCAGGATCCCTCACATCAAATTTGCATGGATTTATGCCGTCGGTGGTATCTGCGGACATGAAGATGAAAGGTCCTGATAGCTGCTCCCAGGGATAATGAAGCGGTCGTGGGAGGGGGGTGAAAGTTTTCGAAATACTTCAGAATTATTCTTTGATTTGCCATCGAGTGTGTTCCTTTTTTTTTCGGAATGTGGGCGGATTTCGATTGGCACTCGGTCATGAGTGAAAGATGTTGCCCGTGATTTTGAATTGGATCTGATGATTGAGGATGGATTGGAGGCATGTGCATATGTTTCCGTCGTTAGGGAGCAGTCCAGGTGACTGGGGCTGGAAGTCAACGAGTGCTTAGAAAACAATATTGTGGGAAGCAGTTTTCTTTGGGGTCTTTTTTGACTTATGTTCGTTGGCGTGATAGCCCAATGGCGCACTTGCAAGAGAGATTGATCAATCCCGCACAGTTTAAGTTAAATCTTGTAATGGAATCATACTTTGACGACGAGTACAGGCAGGCACATGCAGCCAAGCAGGAGACCTACGAGGCAACGCTGCATCGAACAGAACAGCTCAACGAACAGAGAGAAGGGAAGAGAACCGGCTTCTCAAAAGGAAAAAGAAAGAACATGAGAAGCACACGCTCGAGGAGATGGAGAGGTGTTAAGGCAGGAACGACATTCGAAAGTTTTACCAAAACTTAAAACAAGTATGGGGAAGGTATAGACCTCAGACCGAAGGCTGTCGGGATGAAAATGGACAACTGGTAGTAGAAACGCAGTCGATACGGAGAATCTGGAAAGATCACTTCTGTAGATTGTTTAACTGCGACGAGGACCAAATTCCGCTATCAGGCAGAATGTTCGATTCAATCTGAATGATGGCAGACGAGAATTCCGTCCCCCAGACTTAGACGAGCTGAAGATAGCAATATGTGACTGAAGTCTAACAAAGCTGCTGCGAACGGTTTGTCCGCTGAAATATTTAAGGCAGCTGGAGATGCTCTGGTAGGGCGCACGCACCAGCTCATCTGCAAGATATGGTCTGAGTCGACGACGAGTGGAATCTCAGTATCGTCTGCCCGATCCATAAGAAAGGAGACCCCTTACACTGCGCCAACTATCGAGGGATCAGTCTTCTTAACATCGCATATAATACATCAGTACCGAGATCAAGCGAAGGACTCTTGCCAATCGCTCTTTCTTTTGGGCTGAGGAGGCAATTGAGTAGAAGAGCCCTCTCTCGAAGGAACAAGTGGAATCTATACAAGACACTGATCATCCCAGTCCTGCTATACGGTGCGGAGTCATGGACAATGTCGAAAGCGGATGTAGAAGTCTTTGGTCACTTTGAGAGAAAAGTTCTGCGTACGATCTTTGGTCCTGTTTGTGTTGACGGGTTCTGGAGGAGAAGATTCAACAACGAACTGTACGGGCTGTACCGCGACGTGAGCCTAGTTAGGCGTCTACGGATCTAACGCCTACATGTGGAGCGGATGGGCCCACAGCTTTGGCAAGACGAATCTTCGAATCCGAACCTTTAGGGCAACGCAACAGAGGACGCCTGCGCTTAAGGTGGCGCACCCAGGTGGAAAAGGACCTCAACCAGCTTGGTGTGTGCAGCTGGTGGCAGCTCTATGGCGCAAGGACATGGGTGCTATTGAAAGCGCTCTTTGCGTTGATGGCGTCTTAAGGAGAAGGTTCAACCACGAACTGCACAGCAGCATGCACCTAGTTAAGCGTCTTCGGGTCCAATGCTTAAAATGGCCAGTTCATGAAGAGCGGACACACCACAGTTCCAGCCCGAAGAGTCGTCCATTCCGAACCAGTGTGACAACGCAATAATGGAAGCCCACTAAACATGTGGCGAACATAAGTGTAAAAGAACTTTCACCCACTTGGTGTTTGCTAGTGCCCGCTGGCAAATCTCGTCTTCTGCGGCACAGGTTCATCGCGCACTGTAGCGCTAAAAGAAACGTCCAGGGTCTTCGCAACATTTCCTCCCAAGTTTTTAAGTTACTTTGACTACAAATCCAGAAGGATACAAAATCAAACCTCAAATACAAACTTCCAGCATAGTCGTCACTATCATCGCTGCTCGGTACAAGAGATCCATAGAGCATGCTCCACTAGGAACAAACGAATAAAAACTCGAACTTGAATAACTCCTTCATTCAATTTAAAAATGCCAACGTTCCCATCTGCCAAACTGCCAGTGTCTATCGACGCGCACAAAAATAATTATATCACGATTGTTTCCTTGCGCTTCCGGCCCCGCCCCAGGGCATCATAAAACACGTCCTGTCTGCGTCCTTCAGCGCACGGGCACATTCGCCTAACAAACCGAGTCACCATTGCTTCTCCGAAACAAATCAAGACCGATAATGCCACAAACGAGCGACCGAAAGAGTTCCCGATCCCAGGGCTCTATTTAAAAACATTAAAATTATAATATCTCCGCATTCAGATACCTCGGCGAATACACTTCGGCATCCGGGCGGAGCAGAGCCCCCAGTGCATATATCTTCCTCGTGAGCACATCTCGCCGGGCAGGGCGGCGATGCCGGCACAACAAACTTGGAGGTAGTCAAGGACTTCGTCTACTTTGGCTCGGAAGTAAAAAGGGACAATAACACCAGTACCGAGATCAAGCGCAGAATTACTCGGCAATGGCCGCTTCTTTGGGCTCAAGAGGCAATTAAGTACTAGAGCCCTCTGTCAAAAGACCAAGCTCAGATTATATAAGACCTTGATCATCCTGCTCTATGGCGCAGATACATGGACGCTGAAAGCAGTCCACCTTCGCACCGATAAAGTGCTGGACTTTCTCTTTTGGTGTCTTTCGAACCCAATCGGCGCTTAAAAGCCAACATATGATTTACGCGCCGGGGTCTTATAATAAGATATTTGGGATAAGCTTCACTCAGTAAAACCGCATCTGAATAAGCCTTTCTTCTTAGGAAAGGCAATTTAACTTAATTAATTTACTAATTTTACAGTCCGGGGTGGACCTGGGCTTCAACCAACAAGCGTCCCTGCCTTTTGCCTCCAGTTTCGCAATTCAAGTCGTTTGAGGTACCTTTCCACGTGCGTGCGCGACGTGTGTCACGAGATTCAAAGATTTACTAGGCCGAGGCACTAGTTTCCATCCGCTACCTGTCCTAGCCATCTCAATCGTTGGATTTTCAACGACAATTGAACTGCACAAAGCAACCAAGAGCACCTTCATCCGTTTTTTTTTTATCAGAGACTATGCTCCTGCGCCATTAAGTTTTTTTAGAGAATCACTTTAGTTGGTTATTGAGAGGGCTTTGCCTACCAACTGCTTTCTTAATCCAAAGAAGCAGATATTCTCGATTCATTCTATCACAGAATTTGTTCGAAGTAATTAAAAATCTGCTACAAATTTCGTAAAGGTTGCTACCGCGTGAATGAATTGGAAATTATTTGCGTCAGAGTTAGTAGTGTAATAATATTGTAATATTATTTAAATACTATAGTAATATTGTGAATAAATATAAATCATACGTATTATTGTGATTCCATCAACCTGAGATTACAATAAATAGCTTTGACAGCAGTTGAGCTGCAACCACCATCCTGTGTAGTTCACCAATTAAAATATAATATACAATAAACAGCCTTTTGTTAATAATAAAGTCTTGAATGACTACAAAATGACATCCATTGTTCGGTTGCCTAAACCATTAGATTGCTCCAACTTGGCAAAAAAATGGACTACGTGCAAGCGAACATTTATGATCTACATGATCGCAAACAATAAAATAACCGAGCCAGAGCAACAAAAAATTGCAACATTTTTATGGTTAGTGGGACCAGACGCAGCAAACATCTACAACACACTTTATCCAAATGATAAATCGTATGAGAATATTTTTGGGCACATCCATCTGCAATTGCAATTGCAGAAAATCAAGGTGTAGAAGAGGCAGACAGAGAAGAGGATGATGATGGCGGAAATGGACAGCAAATTGAAGGAGAGGGAGGTCAATATGAAGGTGCTGTGACAGTTGGCAATATGTTGACAGTCGTGTTAAAGGCATTCGATGATTATTTTCTTCCCAGAAAAAATATTGCAATGGGGTCCTACAAATTTAACACAATAGTGCAAAAAGAGAACCAGACATTTGCCGATTTCGAAACGAAGTTGCGAACTCAACTTCGATTTTGTGAGTACATCTGTAAGTGCGGCAATTGAAACTACTGGATGGTAAGGATGATCAGCTTAAAAAAGTCATCGAAACTTGCAAAGTTTATGAAGCTGCAAATGCAAATAAAATACTGCTGGAACAACGTAACAATCATTGAATCGTCAGGAATAACGAATCATCTGTAAATTCTCTATCGGAACCGATCACTGACCCAGTATGCAATGCAATGTCCAGCGATTGTTTCAATTGTGGTGCTCTTTTCACACCAAATCATCGCCGCTCTTGCAAAACTACCGGTGTTAATTGCTTAAACTGTGGCAGAATGAGACCCTTTGCGAAATTTTGCAGACAAAAAGGGAGAGCAAAACCAAATGAACAACATGTATATGGAAACCAACAGGCAAAAAGGGACAGCAACAGTAACAAAAAACAGGCAAACAGTCTCAACTGGAGTGATGAAGGTAAATATTGTAGGTTAGAGTAGGTTGATGGAAATATCAGTATGTTAAGTAGGAATTATCCTTTCGGATTTTGTGATAACAATTTTTCGTAGATTTGTTAAGACCACTTGAACTAAAAGTATTTCAATCACACAGAAGGTACATCAAAGGCGAACTTTGTGACAATATGCCAGAAGCTTGTGAAGAATGCCACTCAACGAAACTCCGCAGGAATGCGTGGTTCTTCGATGTCTTTGTTGTTATCCACTTGTCATTCCATGCCTTCACGTTTCCTAAATCATCTGAGTCTCTATACAATCCCATCGGCCGCGATAATTGCGCGCGATCTACCTGCAGCCAACGCATGCACAAAGCGCCACTCAACCGTCCACGCTTGTCGGTCTAATTTCCCAGTTCACCAAGTGCAGGCTCCTCGCCGCCCAAGGGCTTCTCCTCCGCCATTGTGTGTTCTATGTCAAGCTCTCCCCCGGCGAGCATTCACGTCTTTTGTAGCCAGTTTATCCTTGCATGCGAGAGCCCTAGCAACTTCGTGCCTCCAGCAAATCGTCATCGCCATTAGGCGACATATTTCTTGCACAAGCCATCCGAAGAAAGAGATGAAAACCACACCCCATCGCATTTAAATGCCTGCAAAAACAAAAAAAACGGGCGAAGTAATCCTCATGCACAGAGTCCATCCATTGAAAGGGTTATAGCCCGACTCGCACACACCCTGCCACAGCGTGCCCGTCATTTCTCATCTCCGTAGCTATCGTGTGTGTGTCCACATTCCAGAGGAATGTGAAATAGTTCTGAAAAGGGTCCTTGCCCGGTGGCATTTCGTGCAGCCCCTTAAATCAGTTGAGCGCCAGCACCAGCACCAGCAGCAGCACCATGAAGGTGACGTCCAAACCGAAAGCTAAACAAGCGTCGACGTTGTCGTCAAATATAAAAGGACACCCAGTGCCAGTGGCCGGGCTGGGGACCCTGATGATAAATGTGTGCAATTTGGGTCACTTACACATCCGTACTGCGGTTCACATAATAATTTCGTTCAGTTGACTTTTATCCCTTTCTCTTGGGGTTGCTTTTTTTTGTGCTTGCTTGCTTGCCTTACTTGATCTCGTCTCAAACGGGTGGAGGGGGGGAGGGGACTGGTGATAGCCCCCTCCCGCCGGGTGCGTGTGTTGGGATTTGAATTCATCCATGGCAGCGTGGAAATGGTGATGTGTAACGTGCCCCAGGCGATGATGACTTAAAGAGTTAATTTGCTTTAAGGCCGCACACTGGCGCACAGCAATTGTTCTTGCCCGAAAAAAGGACGAGGACACGGGCAGCAACACAGAGATCCGGACTCGAAGGCAGGCACATCTCTGCTCTCGGGGCAGGTTCTTCTTGTTTCATCACAAGCGAGCAAGTGCAAATGTTGACATAGTTTACTTCACTGAATTGAGCGGAGCATTGTTTCCGGGCGCTCTGAGTGTTGCGCGTCTTCTGTCAACAGCGGAGTGTCCTCCCTCCACGGCACGCTGCACACTCGAGGCGGACTAATTAACTTTTCTCCAGTCACCTCCGGCAGCATCTCCGAGCTCGCACTCGGACCGAGAGCACTTTTTGAAGTGAAAACAATTAACACCCACTAGCGAGCGACTGACATCCGCATCTATCAAGAGGGGGGAGGGAGGTGGGTGCGGGTTAGCAGCGTCGCTTGATTAAGCCATTTGCCGGAATTACCCAAATTAACAGTCATTAATTACACCCCAATATTGGGAGCACAACATCACCAACACCACCAACGCCACCACCACCCACTGACTCCTTCGTCGCGTGCTCCCTCGCCCAGACCACGGCGCGCCATCCAACATGGGCAATAAAACGAGAGAGGAAAACGGAATTCATGGAATTACTCGATTTTTCATCACGCCCTCGCAAAATTAGAAAACCTCACGATCCGTCTGGGTGCGGGATGATGCTGAAGCCGGCAGCCGGTCGGATGCTGGGTGGCTCGCCCGCCCAAGGATGGTCATTTTTATTGTCCGTCGTTCGGATTGAACTTGTGGTTTTCAATTTTTAGCTGCAAAAATCGTGCTCCACAGCGCGGAAGGGGGCGGCGCACCAATCGATACGGCATGACATGGCGAAAGTGGCCGCAATGCCGAATGAGTTGGATGGCGAATCATTTATCTAGTTGTCCGTTTTGGATGAAAAACTTTGCTGCTCCACCGTTGGTGTATACAGTCGTTTCTTTTGTGCGCTCGTCGGGTGCCAAAGGTGCGAAAGGAACCGTGAGTAATTAAGGGACATTCGATGGGAACAACTGGGATGCCGGAGCGGGAATATATCACAGTGTGTACCAATAAATTAGCCGAAGAAACTGATTAAGCTGCGCGGCGAGGGTCAGTGGAGTCCCATTAAGATATTTTAATTGCCTCGGATGCTTTTAACTGCGCCGAAGGTGGCCTTAAAGGAAACGCCGACAACTGTGAGAAATGCGATTGAGAGGATGGGTGGAAGAGGTGTTTTACGTTTTCTTCGTTTGTTTAGAAGGAGATGTATAGGGTGCTGGGTAGGTTTTGCCTCTGAATGCCTGGACGGTCGACGATGGAGACAAATGGCACTCCACTCTGTCACGCACAGTGTCCTTGAATTTTAGTTCTCACGCAGTACTTGTTATGTTCAGCACTGATTGGGTTTTCTGAACATTCGTTTGACATATTTCAATATTCGATCAATTAGAAGCTGGAAACCTGTTTAATTGATCTCCCAAGAATAACGTAAATGTATGCCCTTAAATTTCCTCGTTTGATGGCTTGTAGGTTATTCGAACTTCGTACGTCAACTGCTATACACAACGTCTTTGTGCTTAATTTCTTTGAAAACGTTGACACTTGCCATCATCCTGTACCCGAAATGCATCAATTAAACAAATAAGAAACAGTGGTTCCAACAGAACAACAAAGTTCGATCACAACAATTGCATCTACGTCTTCTTTCTTAGGTGGTGCTACAGTTAAGTGCGGAACAAGGTTTTCCACCTCAGCGTTGGCACTTCGACCATGAAGTCAATTCTCCATCACATGAGTGCGCCAACTATTGCATTGACTTGAAGAAAATTAAGAGTGACTGTAGCAATTACGTAATACTGTGATAGATCGATTGTGCCCCCATTCTTAAACTGGGGCCTAACAGCCAGCTTGAGAAGTTTAATAATCTCTAGAGATGGAGTATCCTGATGGTCGAAAGAAACGATGTTCTTCTTTCTTCGCCAGTTGTCTCCAACTGCACACACCAAGGTGGTTGAGGTCCTTTTCCACCTGTGTACGCCATCTTTTGCGAGGACGTTCTCTGTTGCGTTGTCGGAGCTGTGGTGTCCATCCGCTCTACATGGCATGCCGCTGTACAGCCCGTACAGTCCGTGGATGAACCTGCTCTTGCAGACCCCATCAACGCAATCAGAACAAAAGATCAAACGCAGAACGTTTCTCTCCAAACAACCAAGAGCTTCTTCATCCGCTTTCAATAGCGTCCATGTCTCTGTGCCATAGAGCAGGACTGGGATGATCAGAGTTTTATACAAAGTCAACTTGGTGTTTCTAGAGATGGCTCTGTTACTCGATTGCCTCTTGAGCCCAAAGAAGCAGCGATTGGCAAGAGTAATTCTGCGCTTATCTCGGTACTGGTGTTGTTGTCCCTATTTACTCCAGAGCCGAGGAAGACGAAGTCCTTGACTACATCAAAGTTTCTGCTGCCCATTGTGACGCTCTGTCCGAGACGTCGATGTTGTGCGTCCTTTCCGCTAGACCCATTTTATCCGCTTCCGCTTCAATGACAGGAAACCCCTTATCAAAGGCTCGCTGTGTTCGCTCGCGTAAGCAACTAGTTCAACGGACTTTTGGAATATCGTGCCTCGGGTGTTTACGTTTGACTTTTGCACGATCTTCTCAAGTATGATGTTGAAGAAGTCACATGACAGCGTGTCGCCTTGCCTAAAACCTTTATTAACATTGAAGGTCTCGGTGAGTTCGTTACCGACCTTTATGGAGCAGGGAGAGTTCTCAATCGTCATCCTGCACAACCTGACGGGTTTGGCAGGAATGTCAACAGTAGACATGGCGTTATACAGCTCGTCTCTATGCACGCTGTCGTATGTGGCCTTAAAGTCGACAAATAGGTCATCGGCACCCATCTGCATCTCTTGAGTCTTTTTCAGGATCTTGCGAAGTGTAAATATTTGGTCTATTGTGGACTTTCCTGGCCTGAAATCGCACTGATAAGGACCCATCAGGTTGTTGACAAAGGGTTTCAGGCGTTCGCACAAAACGGCAGAGAGTATTTTGTACGTGTAAAATGGGTCTCCTTTCTGGTGGACAGGAAACGACGCTGAGATTCCACTCATCAGTCATGCTTCCCTCCGACCAAGTCTTACAGATGGGCTGGTGCATGCACACTACCAGATCATCTCCAGCTGCTTTAGAAAGTTCTTCGGATATTATGGCCCAGGGCCCAGCTTCTCAGCAACCACTCGTGTTGTGCGTGCTATTGTTCTCACACGAGTGGATGGGACCTACAGTTTAATGTCGAATCCGAACGACTTTGTTTGAGAAGCTTTTCCTAGACAGGAAATACTCTTTGAGCATTGTCAGTGAGTCGAAGGAGGTGGGGTCCTGAAAATTGTTTTCGTCGCACAGAGCAGGAATCGAACCTACGACGGCGAGGTTGGGGTCGACGCACATACCCACAACGCCACGAGCCACCAGAAAGGAAACGATTATAGGGAACAAATACTTGCCAATTTCAGTAGATGATGCAATCCGACTTCTTCTTCTTTGTGTGGCGTCCGGGGTGAACCTGGGCCTCTCCAACTAGCGCGATCTCTGGCTACTGTCCAGCACACCAAGTTCGTTGAGGTCCTTCTCCACTTGGGTGCGCCACCTTAAACGCGATCGTCCTCTATTGCGTTGCCCGACAGGTTCGTATTCGAAGATTCTTCGGGCCGGAGCTGTGGTGTCCATACGCTCCACATGACCTAGCCACCGTAGGCGTTGGATCCGAAGACGCTTAACTAGGTGCATGCCTAGTTATGCTTTGTCCTCTGTCGGGCCGTGGGCGCAAATCAGGCTGATGTTGCCGAATGTAATCTTGACGCGGATTGTTATGAGGCGTTCGCTTTTACAGACAAAGCTTAAGACTTTTTGCCTAAGTCTGCCTCGAACAACAAATCCACATGCAAATAAGCGCCTATCTCTGCTGCAATCACCGTAGTAGATGTCGCAGTTTTTCGTCCTTTTCTTGCCCGGCCCATTCCATCGCACTTGCTGGATGTCGGTGATATCTGCTTTATAGCAGTCAAGGGCCTCCGCGAGTTCTTCGGCTGCACGTGGCCCGTTAAGAGACCTCACATTCCACGTGCAGAACCGAGAAGCATGGTCATTTGTTCGTTTGCTGGGGTCGTAAACAGTAGATCGGTCAGTATCCGAGGCAATTAGTCGTCTCTGAACATTTTTTTTTTACGTGGTGAGGGCGTTAACCCCACGCACAACCCCCAGCTGGGAGGCCAGGCCCATTTATTTTACCCCTGGGCGAAGGGTCCAGACTACTCCATTATCGGTAACCTCGCTGCCGGTGTGAGTGCCGCCGTTGACCCTATATGATAGGGTTCCTCCGCCGCCAACTCTACTCCAAAATCCCGATATGACCTTGAAGGCAACCTTTTAGATCTGAGCTCCTAATATGTCAGAGTAGCTCTAAAAGGGTTGGCTAATCTGATGATAAGCTCCTCCGCTGCCATCCGTAAAGAAGATGAGCCCTGATACAGACTCATCCACAATCATGCAATCCCACTACCCAGTCTTAAAGAAGTCGACAAAGACATCAAACAGCTGAAGAGTAGCAAGCCGCAGGCTCTGATGCTTGGGTGTCCAGTTGGAAACATCTGCTTGGCCATCTACATAAATTGGGAACAGGACTGAAATAATGCGAAATGTCTGATGGTGAACTGGGTAAGCACACAGGCGGTACACAACAATGAAAAATTCTGAATCTGATGAAGCTGTGCATGCTGCTGGTAGACCCTAATGTAGAAACAGAACAATAACGAGCACGTCCTTAAGAAGTGTAGAGTGAAACCCATCGCCACAAGATCGAAACGAACCCTTCTTAATTCGAGAACAAGCACGAGAAAATCGTTCCTGCTTGCAGCTTCTGGCAACAATGATATTTGATTTCTGTCGCTTGCCCACTTGCTGCATCATCAAGTGTTGAACACCCGCCAGAATGGGACATCATTCTTCTCCGAGTGGACGCCAGTCTCTTAACTGACACTTATCCACCACTTAATCTCGACGAAACTGCCATCAACTCCCAAACGACGAGCCAATTGCTGATGATTTTGTAAACATCCGCTGATGGCACTGCAACTTAAGCTGATTTCGAGCACAGTCCACACCAAGCCGCTTCAATAATCCCTCAAAAGTCGCATTCAATCAGCGTCATTTGCAACGGTCCGCACCGGCTCCGATCATCCCAGTCCCTGGAGCAGATACCCACTCGGGGAGAAAGAAAAGTTACTCCATCCCCGACCAGAGCGCGCTGTCCAGACATAACTGCTTAACTAACAATGGTGGCGCTGTTTTGGCTAAAAACCACAAGCGGCCAGCGCCCAGCAACAGCAATTACAGCAAACAGCAGCTTGCGAGCCGGTCCCCGGCACAGAAAGGGAAGGTATCCACGCGACAGCAGGGAAAATTAATTTTCAATTTATGTAGGTCCTTGCTGTGGAGCAACCCACCCCCCCCCCCCCCACACCTCCGCGGGCGGCATTTAGCACATCCCAAGCTTGGTCCTGAATAATGTAAGGATTCATTGATTGGATTATATCGAATACTCAGGACTCCGGGGCGAATTCATTATCTTGCCTACAAGTAGCACTTACGTCCTGCGTTACATTTAGTGGCTGGCATCCTGCTGCCATTGTGGTCTGCACACAGGCGCACACACGAACACAGAGCCCCAGATCGGTCCTTATTAATGACCAGAGCGGAACAGTGTTTTTCATTTGGTCCTCGTGATTTATGATTGCGTGCAATTTTTGAGAGCGAGCATCCTTGCCCGATGCTAGTGGGTCACTTCGGGCCGGCAGAGGGCCGCTATCATTTGCAACAAATTAAAAACGAATAAATATTCGTGTCACTGATGACGGGGGACGGGTGAGACGCCGGATCGGTGTAAGGCATTTAAAATAGTTTTTGGATAAAGTGCCACTGGCCCCGGGGGGTGGCGGGATGGGCACAGGACAATCCATTATACGTGAGCGCCGACATCAGCTGCCATTACAAAAAGTTAAATTAAAACTTAATTAATTTATTAACATCCATTTAAATGTCAGGATGGCCGGCGAACGGGATTCATTTGCCTACTTTGGGGGTGGCAGCATCATATGTTCGGGACAAATGAAATTTTGGCTTCCACCTCGTTGTCGGCGCTGTGGAGAGCGGCTCGGTGCCGAGTGGCGTAAACATGACGCTTAATTGGCACACTGTAGCCGGCCGGATAGAATGCTCCTTTGTTTGAATATCAATTGTTGTTAACGGCTGTCAGTTGGGAAAGTGATTTATACTCGAGGTTTATTTGATTATAATTGAAGGAATATTGAGAAGACAACAGAAAAAAAAATGATTAATCAGTGCTGAGCCGGAGGCGAGCCGGCGTCGGCGTCGGAATGCCGCGCGCGGTTCAGTGGCTTGTGCTCGAATGCACGGCGGATTGGACGGATCATTTCGAAAGCGGATTAACGAGTGCGTGTGTCTCTTCTGTGGTGGATTGTGTTTGGCGTAATCCCCTGCTTGTCGGTATCGCATTCAGAATTCAGTCGGCTTGTCTACGGTCAAGTGAAAGGCGCTTGATGGTATGGTTTAATTTAATTCTGTTCTTTTTTGAAGCGTGACAAAGGATTGAAGTGGTCCCGTCCTCATGTGCAAGGTGGGCTCAGCTGGTTTTCCTCTCGAGGAGGGTTAAGTTGAGCGGATACGAGCTGCTAAGAGGATTGCACGCGTTTGCAAATTAAAGACTAACAAATAAAATTGCGAGGACTGGGAGTCTTGATCGTGATGGAGTTATGACTTCAGTTGGTAATATGGAGCGTGAGGAAGGTCCATGGTCTTCGTGGACACTTCTGAAGCACTTGACGACAACACATAAATGCATTTCCCGTGGTGAATAGGAATCAATAAAGAAGTTATAAACCGTAGAGGACCAGGGCCTAGCTTCTCACAAGCCACTTGTGTTGCGCGTGCTATTGTTCCCTCACGAGTAGAAGGGACCTACAATTTTATGCCGACTCTGAACGGCCAAGTTTGAGAAGCTTTTTCTAGAGAGAAGTCTCTTTGAGCATTGTCAGTGACTCGGAGGTGGGCCCGTGAAAATTATTTTTGGCGTATAGACCGGAGATCGAACCTCCGACAGCGCCACGCGCCACCACATTGGATTAATCTAGAGTTAGAAAATTTATTTGTCGCCATGAGCGCGTTGCCTATGGAAATGTGAATAAGTAATGATTTTTGCTGCGAAAAGAGTTCGGACAATAAACATACAAATCAACGGAGGAAGCTAAATAATTAAATCATCTATATGCTGCGACCAATGGCCATATGGTGCGCGTCGGCTTCGGGCGAGAGCATCGTAAAATAACTTGTTCTTTCGGCTGGAAATTGTAATTTTCGACTGAATTGGACGGCGTTAGAAACGCGCCTGAGTGGCTGATCCAGGGCATCAGGCAAACGTGTGGCACGGGCACAGCCCAACGCTCACATCCACTCACAAGGCGGTGGACAAAATATGGCGACTCTCGGAGAAGGATTGGTTTGCGATTGCTGCTTGCGGTCGCAAGCAACCAGTATTGCCAATAAACTCTACCACAGTCCCATCAAAACTCGGTTGCCATTAGCGGCTCGCCTTACAGCCGACTTTCTCTGTTCCTTGTGTCTTTCCGTGCTTTCAACACGACGTATGCGCGCATCTTGATACATCCAAGAACACATCTTCAACTGCTTCCTCTTTAAGATTACAAGCAGAGCAGAGCGCCTTTAACACACCATCATCTCTTACCACAAGAGTAGGAAAAAAGAAAAAACGTACACGCTCCTCGTGGCATAATAGTCTACAAGCCGCTTCTACTTCAACTAGTCCCTTCCACGTGTTGGACATGTTCTACCGGGTCTGCGACTGCCTTGTGGATTCCAGTCTAGGGCTCATCTCGTGACGTCGTCATGCAGCTTACGTAGTGTGTGGTCAGTCCATTTCCGTTTATGAGGGCTTTCCCGTCAACTCCGAGAGGTCGGCTTTTGTGATGGTGTTTAACGAAGGACGCAAAAACCGCAAAAAAGAACTGGTTCGATTCAAAAATGTTCAGCTTCGTGCGTCTGGTAATATGAGATGAGTCCTTGCTGCTGAGCCGCTGCTGATTTTTGTGATGGTGATACCGATTTGTCCACTGTTTGTTACAGCCGCCGACCTGAAAGTTGGTACTTGTGTCCGTTTTTTTTTTCTTGTTGATGCACATTCATCTTTGATTTTTAAGCCCGCTAGTGCTACAAGATGACTAAGTACCTCCATTTGGGAGACAGAAGGCAGTCGTGAAAACTGTTACCCATACAATGTTTTTGGCAAAAGATTATCTCTTATTATGTGACCAGAAGAGTGGAGTCAGTATGTAGTACTTTTAATAGTAAGTAAAAGTAATAGGCGCGTTTTTGTATGAGCATAAGCGCTAACTCAACAATAGCAATAGCCCAACAACTTATCGGTCTTGTGAGAAAAAAAGTTGTCACTGTCAAACGTTTTAGTTTTTTAATTAATTTTCATATGAAAATGATTGAAAATGTACCGATTGTGGAAAAAAATTGTTCTGGCAGCATAGTTTTTTCGCCGCTTAGGACTATCGTGTTAATGAAGTTAGTAAAAGAAATGACAAAAAAAGCGCACCAATTATTTTTGTATCTTATACGTCACGCAGCTCCTGAGTACACTTCTACCAGCTGTACCGGTATGAAGTGAGCGTCAAGATACAAATGTCTCGATAGGGAACATTTGCTGTGAACGAGCCCTTATTTTTTTTTTGTTTGCTTGCTATGACATCTGTGAAAAATATTTAGTATACATCAAGTCATTGAACAGACAAAATCATATTTTTTCATCGTGTTAAAAATGTCAAATGTGTTTTCATTTGAAGAAAAGTGCTGCAGAGTCGCATCGAATGCTTGAGGCATATGGTGATCATGCTCTATCAGAAGCAACATGCAAAAGATGGCAACGGTTCAGAAATAATGATTTTGACGTGACAAATGAAGAACGTGGAAGACCACCAAAAAAGTTTGAAGACGCCGAATTGCAAACGATATTGGATGAAGATGACACTTTGAGTCAAAAGCAAGTGGCAGCAGTTGGCTTGCCTTGGCTTGTGGCACAACAAACAATTTCTGACCGTTTTTATTTTCCCATTAATAATTAGTGTCTTATTTTCCCAAAAAACGCTCATTTCATTTCATATTCAAGCTTATGCATGTGACTGAAAATGCCATCGCATATTGCCGACAAACATAAATATTCGTCGTAAAACCGTGAGAAGTTATTCATTTGGTAGTTTTGACACCGTGGACAAGGAGCCACCTGGCCAAACGAGAAGAATAGGAAACGAAGACTTTTTGGCATTATTCTCACAAGAGAACAAGTTTCCGAAATCACAAGTAAAAATTCGTTCACTCTTTACAAGATTTTAAACCTATGTGTATGTACAGCAATGATCTGATGTTGGTTCTATATTGTTTTCAATTTACGTCAATTCTGAATTTGCACCTTCGTACGCCGGTAATTGTTACAGAAACAGGGGCAATGGAGCGATTTCTAATCAATCAATGATGCGTGCCCCACAGAAAGTGGAGAATTAGGGCATAGCTTCTACAGCATCTACTCGTGTTCTGAGTGTTATTTTATTATTTTTCTCCAAAATGGAAGGAACCTACAGTTTTATATCGACCCCGAACTGCAAAGTTTGAGACGCTTTTCCTAGACAGGCCGTACTCTTTGAACAATGCCATTGCCTCCAAGGAGTTAGTGTCGTCTTGCCGCGCCAGGAATCTAAGAAAGACACTAAGTAAAATTCCATAGGAGTCGATGCATATACGCAACACGCGAGGGGACGTCACAGACACCGTACCACCAAAATGGCAAATTTCAGAGTCAGCTAAAAATCATCATGTCCTCGTCTGAACGACATCTGGTGTTCGTTTCTAGCACACAACGACGTTCTGTACACCAAAGCCAACGCAATCCTTCCAGCGCGTGGTCTACGAATCTACATTTCTTGGTCAAACTGGCAATGTTAACCTATAACTGCTTAGAAAAGGTTTCTGGCGATGATGATAGTCCCTAGCCGAGAAAAAATTGTTTCCAGTGAGTTAAAATGCAAGATTGAATGCACAGAACACTTTGATAATTTACCAATCCTAAGTTTTAAGTGCTCACTTTTAATTTTAAATCTGACTCAGATAGGATAAGAGCAGGCTTGTAGTCTAGCGCACTGCTCCCCATTAAATCTGGACTAATCTGGACCACACTTCCATCATCATTCGTCCCCAGCGATGTAAATCTTTGAAAGTCCTTTCATTCCCGCAAGTCTTGGCCCGCAAATTGAACCCGTAACTATTCCGTTTTCCCCCGCGGCTGGCAATAAACTATTCCATTAGGTGCTTGTTCTTGGACCGCCTCTCATTCTTGAGGACACAAATTTCGCCCGTAATTTAGGACCCCAGTCACTCTTCTAAAATGGACTCCCTGCCCCGAACTACTTCACCCCCGGTATAAACCAACCGACCAAGTAGTGGTCAACCCTTTTCCGGAACAATGCCTCACTACCGACTCCCATCAGATAAGCATCACAGGAAGCGCTCGTCCTGCCATAAAACAAATCCCGGACAAACGAAAACACTTCAGAGACCTTCATTTTCTTGAAAGACAAAAACAGGAAAAAGAAAAGCGTACAAATCCACTGATTGCAACGCTGCCAATGGCATTAACTTGTGCGGACATTATGTCCTGCCGCATGTTTCTCGCTCCGTCATTTGAATTCCCTCTTCGACGGTACTTCTTCGAGGAGTTTCTTCGTTTTTTTTTTCACTCTCTCTCTTGACGACGGTGGTTTGTGTGTTCACCCCCCGGGCTACTGAACTATCAGGAAATTCAAAGGAACGGCAGCCGTGACAGTTTTCCTGTTCATCACTGGATCCTTACGCCACTGGCTAGAGGCGTTTTATTGCACTCTCGGGAGCTGGGGGACAGCCGCTCGACACCGGGCCATCATTATCGTTCCGTGAGATTTCGCTTTTATTCGCCGGCCTCTTGGTGCCTCTGCAATTGCTCCGTTATAATGTATATGTAGTTCATTTGCAAGGACACTCGTCAGCGCTCGTGGCGGAATTCAAAAGCCATAACACTTAGCCTGGCAAATGAATTCGACAGAAAACAAAACAACATCCGGCCCGTTTCAATTCGCCAAGACGACGACGTTGAGGACCGGCACATCCGCCTTCTCCTCCCCCTCCTCCGACGCACGGAAAAAGTTCGTCGATGTCGATGTGGCGTGTGAGCGATCGAAGGAAACAAGAAGAAAAAAAAACAGAAAAATATTCCGCATACGCCACCATGTGCCGCGACATAATGATGACATTTAAGCGAAGAGCGGCAAACATTTCCTTTTCATTTGTGACGCCTTTGTGCTGTGCGCCGCCGAGTGGTGTGTGCCGCTCTCCCCATCACCACCGCCATCAGAGATGCCATAGTCATCAAGGTCAATTGGAAAAGTTTTCTGTTTTCTGCTGATGCGGAGAGCAGCCCGGCAACAGCGGCAAATCCACTCGCACCCACGCGCCACAGCAAGCCATGGCCGCGCTCAAACAGCACCAACGGTAAATTTATTGTTCAATTTATTTCCGCCTTAGGTTTTCTGCTGCTGCTTCTTCTTTTCTCAGCGCCCGGCGCTCAGAAGGCAATTCAACGAGAAGTAATCTGCAGTCCTGTTGTTGTTGTCGTTGGGGGTGCTGCCGCAGCTGGGTGGAGGGCGCGCGGTGGATTTGGTGAACTTTTTGATTTTTATTATTATTTTAGAAGATTCCGAAAAGAACGACAACAGCCGCAGAACGCAAGGAAAAAGAACGCTCGTCTCTGCTCCAAGGATTTAATAATAATCCATCCAATTGAAATTGAAACTTTTCCTCATGTGGCTTGCCGGCTGATGTGGCGGGAGAGGTGAACTTTTCCATTTGCCGCTTTTGTCGGGATTTATGCGCGTATTTTGTTTCATTTATTCTGCTGGCGGCCGGTGGGGGCTCTGCTTCTTTGATTGTTCATATATCCGCCAGACGGTGTTGGTGATATGCTCGCATAATTGCGCCAACTTTCTTAAATTAACGGTAACAATCGGGGGAAATCGCTGGCAACACAAAAAATGACAGAGAGATGAAATTACGTGGAATTCCATTTGGTGCTACAGGTCGATGATTATTTTCAAACTTTTAAAGTGTGATGAATTTTAGAATTTTTACTTCATTGAGAGGCTTCCGTGGAGTCGGTTGGTCTTCAGATAAGAATGATGGGAAAGGCAATCGAAATAAAACTGCCATGGTCTGAGATATGCATCATTTTGAAGGTACATTAATGCCATTATGTGTGAAATGGAGCAACATCCAGGTCGCTCTGATGGCTGCACTTCAAGAGGTCGGTCCAATATCGACGGACTAGTTCCGGCTATAGCGTCACAAATGTTCGTCTCGATCTACTCTCTCTCTTCAAACAAATTCAGATGTTTATCTCTGCCCAACGTTGTCTATAATATTCTGTCCAGCGACTAAAGGTTTATTGTAACATGCTGATCGACGTGTTTACCAATGCGGATTCCAGCCCAGCTTATCTACCATAGACAAAATTTCCACACCAAGACAAATCAACACACTACCTTTCATCGATTTTCAGGCCGGTTGCGACAGAATTCAATACAAAAACCCATTCAAAGTGATAGTCGACTTGCGGGGTGCCTAAGACCTGCACCGAGAAGATGGTACTGGAGAAAATCCACACGAAAGGATACCCCTTTGACTGCGCCAACTATCGGGGGATAAGTCTCCTTAACATCACCTACAAGATCCTCTCTGCCGTTCTGTGTGATCGCCTCAAACCATTCGTCAACAACATGATAGGTCCCTATCAGTGCAGTTTCAGGCATGGGAAGTCCATCATCGACCAAATATTCACACTTCGGCAGATCCTGGTAAACCCAAGAAATGCAGATCGACACCCACCCCTAAGGCCGCATATGACAGCGTGCATAGAGACGAGCTATACAGCGCCATGTCTAGTTTTTACATTCCTGCCAAACTCGTCAGGTTGTGCAGGATGACGATGGAGAACTCTCGCTGTTCCATCAAGGTCGGTAACGAACTCACCGAGACCACTAATTTAGGCTAGGCGACGCGCTGTCATGTGATTTCTTCAACATCGTCCTGGAGAAGATCGTGCAAAACTCACACGCCAATACTAGCGGCACGATCTTCCAGAAGTCCGTTCAACTGCTAGCATACGCGGACGATATTGACGTGATTGGCCGAACTCAGCGAGCTTTCAATGAAGCATTTGCTAACATTGAGAAGGAAGCGGCTAAAATGGTTTTGGCGGTGAATGAGGGCAAAACAAAGTAAATGCTGTCATCAAGAAAGGACACACAACATCGACGACTCGGTCAGAACGTCACCATAGGCAGCTACAACTTCGAGGTAGTAAAGGACTGCATCTACCTTGGCTCCCAAGTAAATAGTGCGAATAACATCAGTCCAACCCAGTCAACGGTGTGCTGGTGCCCTTTGTTAAAACCAAGCAATTATTGCGATGCAGATGGCATGCTAGAGACTGACATCTAAAGGACCACGAAATTATAAAAATTTTCAGGCCGATTAATAAAATTTTTCAAAAGCTACCCCCACCGGATTGATCCTAGGACATAAGCAATTGAGAGAACGATCTGGAACCGACATGCAGCCATCCGGGAGCAGAATCGAAAGTGATGACGAAAATGCACTTGAAGAATCACCGCTGGCTCAAAATTAAGGTAGGGGCTACAATTCAAGCACTACAAAATGCCTTCAATGGGATGAAGAAAATGGAGCTACGGTGAGTAACATTTCAGGTGGTTTTATTTTTTGCCTTATTATCTTCAGTCCATCCTCGTCTTTTTTGCACCACCGTTCGATAATCACACTTCCACTACAATCCGGATCCTTGAAGGGACTCCGTTCGACTCGTGTGGCAACAATATCACAACGCAAGTGATTGCTGTATGACCGGTCTCTGACAGCATATTCTGTAGCTTCCCGCTGTGGTAAATGGCTTATCACAACACATAACTTGCTCCTTCCAATCAAGTCCATAAGAATAACATCCCGACTGGTTCTTCGGTTTCTACTGCATTGCTAACGGAGCAGCCAATTTTTGATTTCTCTGACTGAGAACAGGATGCTGCCGAATCGCTCGCAACTCTCTTGCAACAATGAAACACAAAACTTCTTTCGTCCCCTGTCCGTGACAGTGACAAGTGACCACGAACACGAACCGAAATCCCTGTCAATCAGGCAACCGCACGTTCGCATGTCGCCCGCACGGGCACATCAATGTAACCGATGCTGACGTGGTGGCTGTCTCGGGAATGCGTCACAAACTCTACTTTAACCATTTTTCCTTCGTGTTGTCGTTGTACGTTGCACTCCTTTTTTGGTTTTCCATTACACGATACCCGACGAGGACTACGGCGAAACCGGAGAAACACAACACGTAACGAAGTAGTTGTTGTGTCGTGTCAACACGGATCCGCAAAGAATCCCCGGGAATGTAAATATTGTCAGGAACACACCCATCCCGCGTTCCAAGTCAACTGAAGATGCACATAATACACTCGTCTTCGTGCCGCTACTTACGACGAATGAAATTTATTTGCGCCAAATGCACGTCTCCCCTGGAATATAACCTCTCAAGCTAACATTTCCTTTTTCCTGTTCGCAACTCTCGCCGGCGTCAATGTTTGCATATCCCATTGTGTTGCGACTTGCGAGGACGCCATGTCTGCTGTGCTGCTGCGTTTTTCTTCGTTTTGCGCGAACGCCTATGTATCTCCGTTTGGGTGGGTGGACTTCGCCTGTGTGCCGGTGTGTGCGAGTGTTTGTTTGCCATCTCAATCATGGCAAATTGATACCCAGCCATTGTGTGGAGCTTGTAAATGTAACCCTTGTATCCTGCCGGATCCCGGCAATGTGTCCTCGAGAGCTCTGTCTACCTGAGCTTGAGGACGCGGCGGCTGGCGGGCGTCCTGGCAGCTGGGCGGAGACGGTGCTCTGTGGGAGCACAATATTCTGATTGCCCACCCAAGTCGCCCACCGTGCGTACTAACGCCTTGGCTTCTTCGTTACCCTCGGTGCATCATTTGCATTCCTTCGCATGCAGCCAGTGCAATAATTTTTCGTCCTTTTTTCCCCCCGCCAGGTGCACACACAATAGAAACAATAAACCTGAGTGCCGCACATGAGCGGCTGTCTATGGGCGTGTGTTCGAGTGTTCGGCTGGCGCAAGGAGTTGTAATTAATTTCCCGGCTCTGCGCTGCGAGGAGGAGACTTTGTTGGCTTAATTAAAATCTCTGGCAACATATTAGCAAACATCCGTCGTCGCTGCATCCCGACTTGAGAATGGAAAATATTGAGCCAGGATAATAATGTGTTCGGCTTGCTGGCGAGGGGGTGCCGGGAAGCCTGTTATCGTTTCACACGTCAGCACTTTTTTTTTGTCTTCTGTTCTGCTGTTGTCCTTGCTGGCTCACTGCCTCGGGGTGCACACAAGCACACACGGCCACAGAGACAGAGGGAGCCATGCATGTTCGAAGTGGGTGACAGTTTGTTTGGATTACGGTATCGCAGTGTGTCCTTTGGTGGGGATAATAAACCGATTTGCTGGAAAGGGGTCTTAGGAGAGATTATTGACAGTCCAAGATGGATGTGCCATTCTGTCTCTCTCTCCCTTCTCGTGGTGTCCATGGGCTCCTCTGATAAATTAGTGTGTGCAGTTGGGTTGATCCTGTTCTTGGCTCACACTCGGCGTGTGTGCGTTCGATGGGATTAGCTAATATCCTTGTTCGGTTAGAGTGTGCTTAGGTAGATTAGAGTGGAGGGAAAATGATGGTCTCTGATTGATTCGATGATCCGGTGACATTGAGATGCCACCACGGACAAGAATAGTTTATTTTATGAATTGCGTCCCCTTGAGCACTTGGTGACATCAGTTCGTGGTGGGCTCGATTGATGTTGATGAGATGAGGATGGGTTAAGGTTCTCTTCAGTTTTGCTCACCAGATTGGTTGAGCTCAGTGGCGCCAAGTGAAACTGTAATGGAATAAGAAAAAACAAGGTAAACGATTAGTTTATCAACAAGTACAAGCATCGATAAGCTAGATCCGCTAAAATAGAAAAGGTCGATGCTTTGGAATAAAAGGGTATAAGTTAACACCGCGAATATTCAACTTACTTACTTACTTGCTTATCAGGCAGACGAACCATGAAGGGTCTGAGCCTGAGCAATTGCTGCCTCCCATCGGTGACGGTCCTGGGCACGCTGCTTCCAGTCATCAAGGCCAAGCTGTCTTGCATCCGCGATGACTTGGTCTTTGTACCGGAGGTTCGGTCTTCCTCTCCTTCTCGAACCAGGAGGCTCCCATTCGAAGACCCTCTTTGCTTGAGCGTTGTTGTCCATTCGCTCGATGTGGCCGAGCCAGTGTAGTCGACGGATTTTTGCCTTCCGGACTACATCCACATCCTTGTACAGCTCGTAGAGTTCGCGGTTGTGTCTTCTCCTCCATTCGCCTTCCTCGCAGACGGGACCATATATCCGACGTAGAATTTTTCTTTCGAAGGCACCTGCAGCCTTACTTAATGTCCAGCTTTCGGCTCCATAAAGTAGGACTGGCAGGATAAGGGTTTTGTAGAGCATGACTTTGGTCCTTCGAGTCAGGAGTTTCGAGCCAAGTTGTTTTGACGGACCGAAGTAGCATCGGTTGCCAAGGGCGATTCTACGTCGGATCTCCACTACGATGTGATTCGTGGAGTTTACATTTGCCCCGAGGTATATTCAACGAATATTCAACACTCCAGAACAACCGCCTCGAAAGAAATCGCGTCCGTTCCCAGCACAAGCAACCGCTGACACAACGTCTGGACCACTTTACACCAGTGCATTCCATCACGTCCAGCGCGATAACCCGAAGGCACCTGTGGGAAACGTTGTACGAGTCGGCACTGCGAGCCGGTATTTAAGGTAGTGTAAGAATTATTCTGGTTTATTCTCAGTTTGACATTGTAAGGGGTAACTCCGACCAAATAGAGCTGTGGAACATAATTTTTTTTTATAAACTTAAAGTAAGTGCAATTTTTATTTCTAACCACTACTGTCGGTCAGTCTCTAGTGATCGGCCACTTTGACCCTTAACTTGTGTCTTTACAATATGCCTCAAGCTCATAAAGTGATCGACGTAAACAAAGTCAAAAAAGGCGGCTGAGACTGAGGCGACATATTTGAGAACAACGAAGGTAGTGCAAATCAACCTCCACCACAGTAAAGTCATCTCCGACACAATGAATCTGCCTTTTTGAGTTGAGGAAGGGCAGCTGGACATAACTCTAATTTGGGAACCTTGAATCAATCCTAATAAGTAATGTTAGGCTGGTAAGTTCAACGTAGTCTTCCTACCCAAAGCAAGGTAGGGAAGCTACTTGTTCAGGAGCGTTTTTCCAGAATGGATGCACCATGCACATAAACTTGTAGCGGATCGTATATGAATACACCAAGCACATAAACTTGGAGTAAGTTAAAGGTGATGCACCAAGCGGTTGAACTTGGAGCACTTGCTGTAAAAAGAATTAATTAATTAAAAGGCGTTCAGAAAGTTCTATTAACTGACTGACATTTATTCACGATTTGTTTTCCTCTTTTATACGTACATTTAGCTAAATTACTGCCGGTAATGTCGTCAATGAATGGTCAGCATAATAGGTCGATGGCTTGACCCAGTACGAACGAATGCATTCTCATATTTACCATGTATTCATCCATATTCGCTGCGTCAGTGCAGGGGTTAATGTTGCGATGAATTCGACTTGCTTGGTATTTGTGTTGCGTCATCGGTGATTCAACCGAACACTACTCCACTGGTAAAGGTTACAGATCCATTAGCCTTTCCTCCTAATTCCACTCTTCTTACACCTCCTTCTTAACAAAAGAAATTACTTCGAATAGGTAGCATGGCATCATGTAGGGTTGGTCATGCTTTACTAATGTAACATCATTTTCAAGCAACACAAATTGATGTTTACAAGTTGATGTACTTTACACTGATTTCTCGCAAGCTTTCGATAAATTAAGGGGCTTTCCAATAAGGACTTGACGACTTTCCTTATAAGTAGAACTCGAACCATTTCAGATATTTCAAAAACTTTATTATCAGCTTCAAGCACAATCAAGACTTTTATGAATGGAAATCAACTTCGTTTGTATGTCCATCGCGAGCACGTTTGCAGCGGTCAATTGCGTCCAATTTTCATCGACTTGGGCACACCTTACAACCGAACCGGACCGCTATTTCGCGTTCAATGTTGGCTCTGAGCTCTACTAACGTCGTCGTCGGCTTGTTGACATAAGCCAATGACGTAGCCCCCACACAAAACGAACGAGGTGGCCAACCTACTGGACTATTTCTTGAGATAACACGATCAAGTGTTGAGTTTTTGTTATATCCGGGCTTGAAGACAAACCACATAAAGCGCCATCTTCGGGAAACAATTAAACACCATTCGGAGTAGCAGCTACAATCTGTCTATTATAGCGACACACAAACCACAACCACCACCAAAGCCTATGGAGTAAATGAGTTCCAGTACATTGTACCGGAGTGGAAATTTAGTGGTTAAAGGTTGTTGTGTTGTATGTGAGCGAGACAGCGCCGCGCCGGCATCACCGTGTAGCTATACAAGTTAACACACAATCATATCACAGCGGACAGGAAACACGAGCAGACGATTCTGTTGTAAAGTAACGAATAATGTATATCAATTTGAACATGTTGAATTTGGCAATGCCACTTCCCACTATTATCTATTTGGTCGAAACTAAACTGTGCAACTGAATTCATCCAATCTTACGCTATTATACAATAAAGTACAGTATCCATTTACTACTGCAAGCAGACGGTTGTCCGATTTCTTTTTAACAGATTATAACTTAACAGATTCTTACACGCTCTGCCGTCAATTCGACACGTCAGCAGCTTTCCCACGATCAACAAGCAACGACCAACCAGTTTTCCCACGACTAAAGGTAATCGGATCGAGCGAAGTGCAGAAGCGAGAATCGCAGTCCCAGCAATAATTTTATATCTAAGGTAGCTCTACGTTAACTCTATGTTCAGTTACTTGTCAGAAGGCAGAATCGCTGCCCAAATAATAAAGTTTTTTTTTATGAACCGAAAACTTTAAGTAGTTTAAGTTACATAATCAACAACGAATGTACATGAGTACCCATAGGAAATTTTCACAAAAAGATGGCGACTGAGTTTTTCTTAGAAAGAATGTTGGCTGATATAAATATCGGAACGGCGGTCAATGCAGAACAGTTTAATTTCGGATTTTGTATGAAAGTGAAGAAAAGTCTAATAAACTAATTGTCGTGACTTAAGTATAGTCAAGTTTAAGTAAATGTGCATAAATTAGCATAAGTAGTGTATAACTTAGTAAATCAGTGCAAAGAAATAGTTAAGTATTGGGTTTCATTTCGTCACAATCCAGTGATCGAACCCTTTATTGCACAAATTAATTGCGACCATAGTTATTATGTGATTTGTACTAATTTCTAATCAGCGATATTCGTTTGACATCATATTTAAAAAAAATTAGACACGGTAACATATTAAACTATATTCTGTGTATCATGCTTACTCTTCAATAAATCGAATGCAACATTCGTTGTGTGGCTTGTGACACCATCCTGTTGAAACTGGCACCATGTCGTCCAAGTCTTCCAATTCGGGCCAAAAATATGGCATTAGCTATTCCCTTTTTTCTTTTGTTTAATGAATACCTGTTTTTTTTTCATATTCTTCATGTCGTACGACAGGCTTTTCTTCTAGTTATTACTGCAGCGCCTTATCCATCACTTAGGCAGATCTTAGATGAATAATACCACTAGTCCATATTTTTGCCAACTGTTCAGGTTCAATCTTCTTCGAATTGAACACTTTACGCAAAGCAGAAATGCTCGATTAATTGCACACCTTTTCTTCCTCTTCTTACAGCGCTACAGTCAGAGCTACATTTTTGGCTCTACCCAATAAGCTTCTCCAGTCAGCACCATCTCGCCAGCTTTCTCCAGTTTAGCACACTAAGCCGGAGGAAGTCCTTGTGTGACGTGGGATGCACCGTCGTTTATTCGGTTGTCCCGCAGACTCAGAGAAGAACTTTTGCGATTGATTTGTCATTGTTTTCAGGGAGCTTGCCGGTCTAAAAATATGCATTAACTCCAAAGATGTTTACTTGATCACTGTTTGCGTTTTGCATCAGGTGCAGTGGGGAAACCATCCAAATGAAGCAGATGTCCCGAAGGAACTGCGGTGACTCAATGCACACTATTTCAGCTTAATACCAGTCGTACCAGGCCAGAAACGGATGAGTTCTGGCAACGTATCCACGTTGATTTCGTTCGGCATTTTTAGAAGGCCATGTTGCTAATTGTTGTGGCCATGTTGAGCTGATCCAAGCATTATGTTCCATCTTTGCATTGAATGGTCTAGCAAGGGGTATTGTGTTCGATAATGAAACGCAATTGACGTCAGCCGATTTCTAGAATTATTGCCGGGACCACTCGATTCGGTATATAACATCAGCACCTTTTAATCTGTAGTCGAACGGGATGGGTGAAAGAATGCCAAGGACATGTAAGGCGCTTTCAGCAAAATCTGTGGTGATAGCAAGAGCGATCATAGGGGGAATAGTTCATTGTCGTCTGCCAAGCTTCTCAAATGTGGAAGCACCAACAGCATTACCGAAACGAGGCTGCACATAGGTCAACCTGTTTTTGGTGAAGATTTTACTCCATCGTCTGAGCCTTCGACACCTATCCGCACGTGTCCTTCAACTGTATGCGCACCAGTCACTAGTCTAGACGATGTAGCAAGTCAAGAAGGTTAAAGAGGTTGCGGAATAAGCATGTTAGATTTGTTCCGAAGGGAAGGAGTAATGATGCCCTTTGCATTTATTCAGTAATGGCCTGATGGTCATCTGTCATCGAATAGGATCTCTCAATCAATATGCCAAACATCATGCAATATTGAATTATTTTCTCCCGCCTTGTTCATATAAAAAATTGTGGCCCGTGGCATTGTGGGTATTTGCGTCGACCCAAAAACAAAAAATATTATCACAGCGCTACCTTTTTAGAGTCACTGACAATGCTCAAAGGGTATTTCCTGTCGAGAAAAAGCCTCCGTTCGGAGTCGGCATACAAAATACAACCTATGTTCACCCCAACGAGAGTGTACTGTAATTTTAATCTTTGATTTTAGCTATAAATGTGTGCTGCATGTCACTCTCCTCGATTTTTGTTAAGATCTCAAATTTTCAGCCAGTGACTATATATTCTCATAAATGACTTATTTTGAAGACGCGAATTTTTTTACTAACGTTCAATGAAAAGTTGACTCCAATCGCCACTTGTTCCTCTTCTGTCTTCTTTGGCTTGCACTACAGTTCGGGGTTAACGTGGGCCTCATCCAACATGTCTCTCCATCCAGACAGGTCTTGTCCTAGTTGCTTCCAGTCACACACGTTCAACTTATTGAGATCCCCTTCAAGGATATTCGGGACCGGAGCGTTGATGTCCACTCGATCTATGTGACCAACTGAGACGACAGATTCGAACTCGATGTCGTCGCACATCTCTCACAGCTCATCCTTCAGTCTGCTTCTCCAAACACCATCAGTATATACTGGACCGAACATAATTCGAAAGACTTTTGTCTCGAAGCGACCAAGAATATTCACGTTTGCTTTAGTTAGTGTCCATGTTCCTGCGCCATGCAGCAGGACTAGGACTGCTAAGATCTTATCCTTTATCTCCGTGCTGGTATCACTAATTGCTTTAACTTTAGAGCCCATGTAGACAAGGTCTCTCACTACTTCGAAGTTATAGCTGTCTATAGTCCGAACAGCCGAACTCAGCGAGCCGTCAATGAAGCGTTTGCTTGTATTGAGACGGAGGCGGCAAAAATGGGTTTAGCGGTGAATGAGGGCAAAACAAAGTATATGCTGTCATCAAGAAAGGACACACAACATTGACGACTCGGTCAGAACGTCACCATAGGCAGCTACAACTTCGAGGTAGTGAAGGACTTCGTCTACCTCGGCTCCCAAGTAAATAGTGCGAACAACATCAGTACTGAGATTAAACGCAGAATAACTCTTGCCAACCGCTGTTTCTTTGGGCTCAAGAGGCAATTGAGTAGTCGAGCCCTCTCTTGAAAGACCAAGCTCACCTTATATAAGACCTTGATCATCCCTGTCCTGCTGTATGGCGCGGAAGCTTGGACTATCTCAAGAGCGGATGAAGACGCACTTGGTCTCTTCGAGAGAAAAGTTCTGCGTTCAATCTTCGGTCCTGTTTGCGTTGAAGGTTCTTGGAGAAGGAGATTCAACCACGAACTGTACGGGCTGTACAGCGACATGACTCTAGTCAGGCGTCTACGGATTCAACGCCTAAGATGGCTAGGCCATGTTGAGCGCATGGACAACACTGCTCCAGCCCGAAGAGTCTTCGACTCCAAGCCAGTGGGACAACGCAATAGAGGACGACCACGAACCCGATGGCGCACTCAAGTGGAAAAAGACCTCAACCAACTTGGAGTGCGAAATTGGAGGCAGCTGGCTAAAGAACGTGCCAGCTGGAGAGGATTGTTGACCGAGGCCCAGGTTCACCCCGGACTGTAGCGCCACAAGAAGAAGAAGAAGAAGAAGAAGCTGTCTATAGTGATGTTTTGTCCAAGACGTCGATGTTGGTGGGCCTTTTTCGTTGGCCTCAACCATACTATCGGCCATACTTTCATCCTACCAGATTTTACAGATGACTTGGTGTACCAACCTTACCAAATCATCACCAGCTGCTTTAAAAAGCTCGGCAAGCGGTCCACCGGCACCAGCGGCCTTATTGGACTTCAGTTTGGTGATTGTTGCTGCCACTCAGGTCGGGAGGGCGGGATTCTTGTCCATCATCGCCTCTATTGGATGGGTTTTTCTGCCCGACAGTGGTAATTTGGTCGTTCTCGCCGTTATACAGTCTGCAGAAGTGGTCTTTCCGAATTCCCAGCACAGACTGTAATTCTACCACCAGGTACCCATCCTTGTCCTTGCAGGGTTCCGTTCACTTGCTTCTCTAATCAATAATTATCTTGCATTGGCGATCACTAGATCTCAATGTTGAAGTACGGTTTGGCTTGAAGGTTGTGCCGTTGCCACCCTCTTTCGCCTGCCTAATGAAGACATCGTCAAAAGCGGAGGGAACACCTCGCACCAACCTCTCACACAATCAGTTTCAACTGCTACCTTTATGCCAAGGCACCTTTCACAATCTCAATCAGCCGCGCCCCTCTCACCGGTTTCCCTGTATCATAAATGATTGCGATCCGAACCGCCCCCAAGTCCACAATCACCGCAGTCAATTGGTGTTACGCCCTCCCACCGAAAAGAGGCTACCCCGAGGCTGACCTGCCGCAACATGCACGACGCGCCAGTCACCGTGGGCGTTGACCAAGCTATGAGCACGTAAGCAACCTGCTGGCAAAGGTATCCCAAGCCATTTGAATATTGATTGCGTGCCACAAGAAGACTCCGTCCTCGCCAACTGATACCACGGATATCATAGTCAACATGCAATCCCGTGGCCACACTACCATCAGATGAAGGGCGAAAGAATTCCGTTCACAGTGTAATAACCCTGTGCTGGGTGGAACTGGGAGGAGCAGCGGTGGCTAGGAGCTCATTAAAACCCCGAGCACAGTTGTCGGTGTCGCCCCGGGCCATGCCACACGTTCCACACGCCGCTAAGTAACATAATCCACACTCAATGGCGTATTAAACCTGAGAACTTTATTTGTATTCCCCCCGAGTAATCACGGATTGCCGATTTTGTTTATTTTCCCAATTTAAATCCGATACGCATACTCGTGCAACCACACACACAAGGAGGACACCAAAAAGACGGAGGATCCCCGCGTAGTCGCAGTCGTCCTTGCAATATCAATCAAAGAATTAAATTCAACCAACTCCGTGAGCGGGGAGCGCGTCTTTCGGCGCTGGAGCCCTGGGACCGGTAGGCGAGGTGGTGGCACCTCGGCAACGGCGAAGACAAGCGAGTCCCAGGGCTGCGTGATAAAGCAGTGCAAGACACATTTTGGGGGTGGGTGGGCATACTCCGAGAGACAAATTGCTCCAGTGCGTGCTTTAATTTATTTGCCCGGATTTTCTTGGCCTCGGTTTTCTTTGAATTCTTTCGCTTGTCCTTGAGGTGAGTTATGTACACCCGCCATCACGTGTGTGCGGGAGCGGGGCCTTCCAGCGAACAGCCGCAGGATTTCTGGTCTCAGATTGCGTCTTTAGCCTGTCACCTCGGCTGTGGTTCATTCTTTACCTGCGCGCATAGTTTCGGCTCTGGCTGGTCGGGTCTCCGGCGCGGCTTACCATTCATCATCGAATTTCGAACGCTCCCACTTGGTCGTAGCTGTTCGCCGTGAAATTGGCGGTGATTCACATTCCGCATGCGTGTCCCCGAACGGCGGTGGCCCGTCAGCGTCGCCTAGGTGCGCCACAATTGATGTGGGTGCTTGGTGGGTGGCGGGCGCCTTTCCTTTTCGTCATTTTCTGGTGTAATAGATTTCAATTATGTATTATACATCGAGTATGAATGATTAATAGGACTTGCGGATGTTGGCTGGCACGAGGCATTAAATCTCTTCATCGTCCGGCTCGTTGTGCTCGAATCGGCAAATGAGACGAGCCTCTGCGAGATGTTCTTTGTCATCGTCGGACAAAGGCGGCGCGCTGATTGTTGAGAATTGAATTGAAACTATCTGCGGTTGTTGTTTCTGACGGCGAATTGGTTGATGGCTTGCGTCATCGGAATGTTTTTCATGTTCACCCGTTTGTGAATTGCTTAATTGACCTTCAAGAAAATATGCTCCTTTTGTGCGGGAATTCTCCTTTGTTCTTGAGTTGTTTTTGCGCTACACAATGCGATAGTGGGGCGTGGAGATGTGGGGCGGGTGGTGTGTGCGGTCAACCGCTTCGGCAATGGCTTTTCGTGGAATTTTGCGTATCAGCAAAATCATCCTTCGTGTGTTTCTGCACTTTGTTAAGCACTGACGATCGATAGAGGGCTACTGTCTGGGGAAAGGCAACCTCCTCCCAGTGGGACGCAGAGTGCGATGAGTAACAGCTGCCACAGACAATCTGTGTAATTCGGGGAACAAATCAGATTTCCGGTGAATTTTGAGATTATTGTGAGTTCTGCTGTCTATGTCGGGAGTAATCGGACTGTTCCCAGAAATGCCAACAAGGAGTTCGATGTTTACTCCCACTGTGGGCGAAAAGTTTGTTGTGCGATGGCAGAGTTTCACCCAAGTTAGCCTGTTCTCAGTGTTAGTTAAAGCAATAGTCTTTAGTTTTCTAAGCTTCCACAAAACTTAAGTTGGCGTCAGGGAAGAAGTTAAGTCGATCCTCTACCATCGATTCGTACACATGGGAAGTTATTCTCAGTGACCAGCAATCCAATTCTTGGATTTGGTTTATCCACCTCATCTTGGGTCTGCTAGGATCGCCGTTGGTCGCTAGTGAAGTCGTGAGGAGCCATTGAGGGATAGGACTTGCTTAACATTGAGTTGAGTACATGAGGAGCTCGGCTGGTTTTTCGAATGGAAACTGATAAGCTTTAATGGTTTGGTGAGACGTCACGATGCCAGTGAATTAATAAAATCAGACAATTTGTCAAAAATTGTGGAAATTTGTGGAAAGAGTTCCGTCTAATAAAGAAAACGATGATTGGAAGTAGCTATCCTTGGACCATCACTGATGGAAGGCAGCGATTGCTCTAGTTCTCCTGGCACCCGCCATGGGTTGTCGGCCTGATAAGTAAGCAAGTAAGTAAGTAATAAAGAAAATAGTACTTACTTACTTACTTATCAGGCAGACGAACCATGAAGAGTCTGAGTCTGAGCAATTGCTGCCTTCCATCGGTGACGGTCCTGGGCACGCTGCTTTCAATCATCAAGGCCAAGCTGTCTTGCATCCGCGATGACTTGGTCTTTGTACCGGAGGTTCGGTCTTCCTCTCTTTCTCTAAACCAGGAGGCTCCCATTCGAAGACCCTCTTTGCTGGAGCGTTGTTGTTCATTCGCTCGATGTGGGCGAGCCAGTGTAGTCGACGGATATTTGCCTTCCGGACTACATCCACATCCTTGTACAGCTCGTAGAATTCGCGGTTGTGTGTTCTCCTCCATTCGCCTTCCTCGCAGACGGGATCCTACGTAGAAATATTCTTTCGAAGGCACCAAGAATCAGCTCTCCAGCTGATTTACAACCCTGCCTTTACAACCCTGCGGACTGACCAACATTCTGCCACAGACCAGTTTTGTGCCTTAATGGGTAATCATCATCAACCATAAGACTTTCTGTTTCTTGCAAAGCTGTCCCGATTCTAGACTTGACGGACTTTTTTTATATCATACACCGCTCAAGTACTCCAGCTCTACGAAGAAGAACTTGCTCAGTAACTGCTTTCCATTCTTTTCCAAATCTGGACATTTACAAAGCGGATCTACAGCACAATTCACTTCTTCTTCTTTAGCTATTGCAAATGTCGACTTGTGGTATGTTCAAGCAATATGTCGACTATTGCACAGTGCCCGACAGTCTTGTGGCTAAAGCTGATCAGTGATGTTTATCTTTTTCTACTCAGCGTTTTCTGAGTTGATTGCTCTCAACTTGGCGAGATGCCAGCAACGAATACTGTAAATGCACATGTCAAGTTGAGATACAGCCTCCTCGTGGCGCCTTTTGGATAGCCTCTACTGCATCCACTTAGAGGTGAACCAATGTATGCAGCAACCCCTTGACTTAAGTAAGTAGTTTTAAGTTTTAGATAGTAAGGCATACTTCTATGATCTCTTAGAAAGAACATAGTATCACTTCCCTGAGCTAGAGATTTGTATGCAAAGCTAGGCAATGAAGACGTGTTTGCTTGAGTCGTCGGAAGACACTGCCTACATGACAACACACCATATCACCTTGACTTCGGAAAGCTACAATCGCAATCGACCGCTGGGCACTTTTCCGATCGAGTCTTCCTGAATCTCTCAGAGGGTCTAACCCTACGACGCGAAACAATCGACGAACAGTAGAACCGTTCTCAAAACGCCATCAGAGAAGCTGCCTTGGATGTGCTCAAGAGGCAATGCAGTAGTAGAACCTACGGACCAAGCTTACATTATATAAGACCTTGATCATTCCTGTCCTGCTCTATGGCGCGGAAGCCTGGACTATCTCAAGAGCGAATGAAGACGCGCTTTGTCTCTTCGAGTGAAAAATTCTGCGTTTAAACTTTGGTCCTGTTTGCGATGAGAGTTTGTGGAGAAGAAGATCCAACCTCGAACTGTACGGGATGTACAGCGACATGAGTCTAGTCAGGCGTCTACAGATTCAACGCCTAAGATGGCTAGGCCATGTTGGGCGCATGGACAACACTGCGCCAGCCCGAAGAGTCTTCTACTCCGAACCAGTGGCATAACGCAATAGAGGATGACCGAAGCACACTTAAATGGATTAGGACCTCAACCAACTTGGAGTGTGAAATTGTAGGTGGCTGGTTAAGGAACGTGCCAGTTGGAGAGACTTGTTGGCTGAGGATCAGGTTCATTCCGGACTGTAGGGCCATGAGAAGAAGCAGAAGAAATGGAACACGTTTTATTTCAATATGACCCTTGTTGAGCGATATTGCACGAATAAGTATTGACGTCAATCGACTCAAGTATCATCATGAGCTAGACTTTTGGGTAAAGGAGAGAGTGGGCAATGATCGTTTGAATCAGATAGAAGGCCACGGGCAGTCATCTTTGGATCGCGACAGGGTACGTTCGTTTGTTATCTCGTGGTTAGAACTTCGGTCCTAAGAATACACTTCAGTTTATTACACAAAATCTAGTCCAGTATTATTTGACCAAATTACGGCGCTGCACAGTGGAGTATTTGATATCGAAACATGGCATAAATTTCTACTATGTCCAGGACACCTGCTTATTTGTTCTGAAATGTTTTTCCTGCAACTGCAAGGAAACTTGAAGAGTTTATGGGTAAGTAGCAAGTTGTGGGTGGTTTGGGTAGTAGGGTGGTATGTAAGCATTTTTTTATTCGTTCTTAGTATGTTGCATTTTATATTTTAATTTCACATTACATCGACCGAATAACCTGATCTCGAAAATTTCCAAAAAACTCCGTCATTCGCAAAAAAACTGCAGGCAATCCATTTTTCCCGCTTAAAAAACACCTAATTACTTGTCCGGAACCTAAACAAATCATCCATTTTATTTTGCGTTTAACCAGAAACTACTGGGGAGGTGTTCAACTATTGTAAATAATTATAATACAATTATTTGTTCAGCACAAGCCTTCAGAAATAGATTCCATTTCAAATCCGGTCCGATAGGCTTCAACAAAAATAAAATAAGAACAAACCAAGTGCTTTAAACTGACCAGGTTAGGTTAGGTTAGGTTGTAGTAGCTGACTGCTAAAGGGCAGTCACACTTAGTCCAGGGTAGGCCCACGCGGATTGACTTCTCCTAACGCTGGAACCAGATGGTTTTGCTGATGAAGCGATTTAGTTGGCCAATGCTGGCACTCTTTAGCTCGTTACGGCCGCTGAAGTAGTAGGCTCCTAGGTGCAGGAACCCACGACTGGCAAGCGCACTACAGGAGCAGAGAAGGTGATGAGTATTTTCATCCTCCTCTTCATATTGAGACAAACTTAACAAATGCGGTTGAATTGTTACTCGAGTATTTTTCAAAATGGAAAATAAAAATGAATGTCGATAAGATTCAAGCTATCTTTTTTAGCGGAAAAAGAAAGTCTTGCTTCCTACCTTCAAATAACCTAAATATCTTAGGGAACTTAATATTGTGGCAAAATTCTGTGAAATATCTAGGCATATATCTTGATAAAAAACTGACTTTTAAGGAACACCACACACAAGTTCTTAAAAAGTATAACATTGCTTTAAGAACATTATACCCTTTTATAAACAGAAGGTCTTTACTTTCAGATGCAAACATGATACTTATATTCAAAGCTATATTCCAAGCAATTCTTCTGTATGGGTGCCAAGTCTGGGGAAATTGTGCTAAGTGCTACATAAAAAAATTACAAATAGCACAGAACAAAATTTTAAAAATGATGCTGAATCTTCCTTGGCATCAATCTACTATAAACTTACATTATAAGGCTAATGTTGAATTGATCTCTAACAAAATACATAGGCTCTCTGAATCATTCAAAGTCAGATGCGGCATCCCTGATAATCCTCTTATAAACGAGCTCTTTACCAAATTTTAAGTAAAGGAATGTTTCGTTTACTCTTGCAATGTGTGTATGAATATCCTTTTGTAATTTTGTAATAATATTTTATGTATATATATATATTTATTGGCTTATTTACTGGTTATTGATTTATTTATTTATTTATTTATTTTTATTTATATATTTTAATTATTTATTATTTATATATATTTACTTATTTATTTGTTTGTTTACATATTTATTTATTTATTTATTATTTGCATATTTCAATTATTTATAATTTATATTTATTTATTTATGTATTTATTTATTTATTTGTTTATATTATTAAAACGTACTTGTTATCATCATTTGTTGCATTCATACCTCTATTTATTTATTTTTTTTTTATTTTATTTATTCACTTTTTTATTTATTTATTTGCTTTCTTTTTTTTTTTTTCTCTTTTGTATGAGGTTTTTCTTTTTCGTTGTTTCCTCAATTTATATATACATATCTGTCAAGAAAAACACTTTTACATGTTAAAACACTCTTCTTCAGTAGTAAGATTACATTATGTTAATCATATCTCTGTGCAAATAATGTAAATTGTGCGATAACTAAATGTAATTTTGAAACGAAATAAACATATCTATCTATCTATCTATCCTCTTCATCTATGCAACTTCTACATCCATCCTGCGAGCATGAGTGCCAATTGCACAGTGCCCGGTTATGGCTCCTATGAAAGTCATTAATGTGTGCTTGCTGAGTCTAGGTTAAGCGATGGCCACCTTCTAGCCATTTGTCTTTGGTGGTCTTAATTGTGTGAATCTTAAAAGGATGATAGGCTGTAGCGATCGGCATGGAAGGTGGTACCCCTACTGTTGATACGGATGAGGTTGTGCCATACCTCATCGGCTTTGCAGTTTCCTGGTATGTCACAGTGTCCCGGCACCCACTTGAGGTGAATGTTAAAATGCTCAACCATCTCATTAAGAGACCTACAATTAAGGGATGTTTTTGAATCAAACTGACCACGGGGCCTATGAAAAACACTTAACGTTGAACCGTCACTGTGACCCGACGACTTGACACTGACTTACTCGATGTTTTTTTTTTTTCTGATGGCTACGGCATATTACCTGAAGTCCGCGTACTTGTTGGGCGGATGCTAGGTCTTGGGGTCAAATACCCCACAGTGCCCTAGTTTGACGACTATGTATGTTTGAAGCTTTGAGGCATTTGCTGCCTGATTTTCCATCTAGGTGTTGTTACTTCGGTTAGTTGCCTGTGTAACCAATTTGTTCAAGCATCAAGGGGTAGTCTTACTCAGCTTTATTCAGTCAGTGGCCGGCAGGGTTGTTGCATGCCTGGATAGGTCATCTACCTAGCAGTTACTGGAATGACTTTGTGTGCCGCATCCAATATGGGCTGCTTAGGTTCCTATACCAGTTTTAAGTTTAGAGAGACTGATTTCAGTACCCTAGTGATAACCCGGCCGTTAGTGAAGGAATAATCGGAAGCTTTAAAGTGTTTTTCGGAATCAAACGTGGCGATGTGTTATGGAAATTCACGATCAGTCACCAATTCGTGAACAACTATGTGTGCCGCATAGACAAGTATACCCACGCTGCTGCAAATTTCAGAAGCCCACCACATGACTCGTACCGTAAAGTCATAATGTTCTCTATAAAGTCATCATCCGCACTAAGCAAACTAGGTTAACTCGGCTGGCCAAGTACTTTCAATGGCTCTCATTACAGCGCCACACGTACGGTTCTCTTCACAACATTCTCCCCCTCCACCTTGTGCATGCGAATAAATGCCAACAGTTCCTTGACCTGCAGCCAGCCTTATGCCCTCTTGTGCCGCTTCACTCGTAAACCTGGATCGATGTCCTCGCTCCACGTGCGGATAATTTTCGCCGTAAGAATCACGTCTCCACGTGAAGTGCCACATCGGCCTGCTCAGCACTCCATTTGCTGGTGCGGCTAGTGGGACACTGATGATGACTGCCTCACGTCGAGTGCCTCCCACACGTGCACATGTCCTGTCGGCGATAAAATGTCTGGCCTTGCCACGAACAAGATGTCATTCTCATCTGTTATCTCATTCAGATGTACTTGAGTCCGCTCACTGTGCCACCGCCGACTCGAGGATTCCACGATTCATGCCCGAAATCTCGACGAGCACCCTGCACCTGAGTGAAGGCCTCCGATGGCTGACACCCACACTCGTCGGGACAGTCAAAGTCGAGCCGTTTTTCTCTTCGTGGCAGCTGTAGTGCTGCTCGACAATACCAAAGGTTAACCGGAAGCTCTGCGCGCACCCACACGCCGGAGTCATGTAACCAAGCGAATTAATTTAATGATTCGACTCCCAATCTCCGAGGACCGACATTTCTCGGTTGAGATGGGCCCGGGCAGGCGAACGGATATGGATTGAATATCATTAATAATTTGCCATTCAAATTCGAGCACTCAATCATGTGCCGACGATGGCTGCGCTTGTGTGTGCACGGGCCGGGCGGGCGTACAATTAGTGCGTGGGTGTGTGCTGGAGTGGTGGCGGCGGTGACGGGCGCTCAGGTCCCCCGGCGAAACTGAAATTGTAGCGCAAATATTTCCGGAATAATTGAATCGGATTTAATTGAATCATTGCACTCGTTACTTGAAGTTGAGCGATGGCAAAGAAATGACATTTATCACGGGGAAGTGACTGGCAGGGATCCTGCCGCACGCTGGCTGCGGCGAATGGCACTCCATTCGAACAATGATCCCGATAATCGAGAATAATGATCACGCTAATAATGCACTTGGAATAATTACACGTGTGGGGAGTGGCGGCGTGGTGTGGTCACGAAAGGCGGCGATAAACTGTGAGTGGGTTAATGGGTGTGTTTCGAAGTGGCAGGCATTAAGCGGAACAAGCAGCTCGAAATGGAGTTTGGTGGGGGTTGGGAGAGAGTTCCAAACTATCCAAACATCCTCGTGGGAGAGGGACATACTTCATTGTGGGAAGTGCAAAGTGAAGGCTTTCTCGTATATCCCTTTCTCGTTTGGACTAAGAAAAGAACCCTGAGACAATCTAGTTTGGCAACTCTCTTTAGTTGGTTGAGATGGAGACTGTGGATCTGGTTGAGGTGCAACCAAGTGATCTTTAGTCCCTTATTTTATCAGATTGCTCAAGGGTGAGTCGTAACATGTATCAATGTTAAACCTGCACAATTAGCATTTCTATATCATTGCAAGACTTACAACCAAACACGCTTACAAATTAGTGCATTTTTCTGTAAGAACAAATACGCTGTGAAGAATTTTTTCGGAGCATATAACTTTTCTTTTTTTCTATCTGCAAAGCTAGATTGTTTGCAGAAGACTAATCAAAAAGGGTAGTTATTGGGACGGTTGTTTTACGTAAGTAAGTATGTAAGACAGATTGGTCCTGGTGACTGGAAGCAGAAAGCCCATGACCGTCATGGCTCATACCCTTCATGAGTTGTCGCCCTGAGAAGTGAGTAAGTAGTACCCAGACAACTAACATGTTTCTGAACTCCGTAGTGTGTTATATGTTCAGGATGGGTTTCGTTAAGTCACATGTTATTTTTGACACTGACAGCTGGTCGGTATTAGAGATGGGTCAACCCGAGTTACGTCCACACCGAGTTGAACCGAGTTAAATTTATGTCAAACCAAGATGGTGAAACTAAAACGAAATGATAAATAGTCATCAAATCTACTAGCAATTCGACACAGTGTGAACACACAAGTTTATCGACTCGGGTTGGCTATCTCTAAATTGAACATAACTGCAAACATTTTACTTCGGTCTCGCTGTGATGTGAACTCACAAAATTCGCCTTGGTTGGACCGAGTTGTACAGCTTCACATTAAATTCCTAGTTGGGGTTAGGTATGGGTTCTGTTTCTTATGAGACGCGGGTTTCCGGTGCCATGTGGCAAGTTGCTTCCACATTACCCATTTTTGTTGTGCAGGGGTACAGAGCGTTACTTTCCCGAAGGAAACCTAGTACTTGGTATATAAAAATCACAAAAACCTAAAAACTTTTTTCCATCATACAAGTGAACGAATCCTTCATTGGACTCGATAGTCCAAAGTCCAAAGTCCAAACGAATGAAACATTCATTCAACTAAAACCATTCGAACATATTTCCCAGCTAAGTCGAACTATCAACTCGAACCAAATCATATACGTGAACAATCTGTCATGCAAAAATTTGGCAATGTGTGTATGCACATACACAAAATCCTCTCAGAGCACAGAACATACAAATCCTCGCTCAGAGAAGCTCCCATGCCAACCATTTGACTCAGTCCAACCAGGCATACAAGGCCCCTTCTACACGAGCTAAATTTGACAGCAAGCTTTTCCATCTTTTAGGCAAGGGAGGCCTAGAAGATGGAAAAGCTTGCTGTCAAAATTCACGTGTGTAATAGCAGCCCAAGTAAAAACAATTGAATATTTTGTTCATTCAATTGGATGAATTAATAATTTTCGACTATCGAATAAATGAATAGTTTGCAACTATCGAATAACTAGATAGTTTTTATTCGATAGTTCCCATCACTAGTTAGCACATCTCTAATCGGTATCATACCTCAACGGAACGAAAAGCTTCGCTTAACACGTGAACAACGTTGCGGAATATTGAAATTTGTCAGACTGGTATATTTTTTTGTGCTGATGGGTTCTGGAGGAGAAGATTCAACCACGAACTGTACGGGCTGTAAAGCGACATGAGCCTAGTTAGGCGTCTACGGATCCAACGCCAACGGTGGCTAGGTCATGTAGGGCGAATGGACACCACAGCTCCCTCCCGAAAGATCTTCGAATCCGAACCTGTCGGGCAACTCAACAGAGGACGCCCGCGTTTAAGGTGGCGTTTACGTTTACATAAGAGGGCTACTTAGAGGTCTCTGTATGACTCTAGTCAGCTCTGAGAAGCTGCAAATTGTCGGTACAGCTGCCGCGGTATGCTTGCGATACCAGAGAGGGTCTGACTTAGATTTCTTAATCCGACTTAGATTCTGAATCCGTGCTTGTCCCAAATAAGCCTTCAAATGGTTAAAGGCTGGCATTTGGTGGCAACGCATGCATTTTTTGTCCGGTGACCGAAAATGCTCAATTTGGGCGTAGTATCAGAAAACTACTGAAAGTTTAATGATGAAACGCCTCTGTCTCAACGTCGAATAGCAAGGTTTTCTTTAAATTGATCGTATGATCCAGTCAGCCTTGTGCCAATGTTTCTGAGAAAATTACTTATTTTCATTATTGGCAAAGTTAATAATAATATAATATGGGTGGCGCCTAGCTGGGCCTAGCTTCTCAGCAAACACTTATGTTGTGCGTGCTATTGTTCTCTCACGAGTGGAAGGGACCTACAGTTTTATGCCGAATTCGAACGGCGTTGTTTGAGAAGCTTTCTCTAGACAGGAAATACTTTTTGAGCATTGTCAGTGACTCGAAAGAGGTGGGGTCGTGCAAATTGTTTTCTTCGCACAAAGCAAGAATCGAACCTACGACGTCGAGGTTGGGGTCGACGCACATACCCACAACGGCACGGGCCACCACCGGCATAGTTAGCTGCAAGAAAATGTGTTAAATAACAATTGACACATGACATTTTTGATATAAAAGTCATTCGCCTTTGGTAGAAATGTTAAGATATAAAATCCATATTTTGTCTTCTGAGTCTTTTTAGAAGTTCAGTGTTTTATTCACCGGAAGGGAAATCTTGGGACAATGGCGGATGAGTTGGCCACAAAGTGCTCTACTTAGCGGTTTTATGATGGTATGTATTTTGATGGTTTTCGTATTTCACTTTTCAACTGGCACAGCGTTGTTAGGGCTACCTATGATCACGGCCCACATTGGGTGATGTTTTCGTACGTATTTTATTTGAATGAGAAACTTTGGGATGAATTTGCTGACATTGACATCCGCAGAGGGTGTCTAACAAATCCCTACGTCCGAGTTGAGATCTGTCATCGATGCTTGTCACTTCCTCGAGACATTGACATCGATGATAGTATAATGACAAAGGATGCCCAACTGCGAAACAATTATGGTACGAGACGATCACTCAGTCTGAGACGACTACTAGGAATCTTATCGACATTCTTACTGGTCGCTACGTAAGTGTAACTCACTTAATATTGTGTCTACCACAAAACGAATTCATAGACGATTTAGAAAAAATGGCGCAAAATTATAGTCGGCAAAAGTGGACTTTAAAATTATAATTGCACGTAACAAAGTGTTTTGATAATTATAGTCGACATAAAGCCCACTTTATAGTTATCACCTCGTGACAAAGTTAAAGTCAACCGAAACGTCGTTTTAAATATTTAACGTGGAGTTAAGCTTATATGTCATGTGAACATGTTTTCCGAAGATGAAGATTTCGATATTTTTGAAGACTTTAACTTAATGCGTAAACCTTAAGCTTATAAAAACCGTGCCAATCCTTTTGAAGAGCTTGAGGATGGAGAATTTTACTGCCGATATAGATTCGACAAAACCACAGTGCAGTTCCTAATTGATACTATAAATGTATGGTATCGCAATTAAAACAGCGAACGAACATCAACGAAATTGCAGAAGCAACTGCAATAGCATTTCGAAGCAGTTTCATAAGACAACACTTTCAATAAATATTTTTAATAATGTACTTAACAATAAATACATGAACTTTTTGAAATAACACAGCATTTTATCACAAAAATTTTATTACTAAGGCTCTGTGTTGCAGTTGCACGATTTCAGAGCCTCATGTTTTTCAGCCTCATGTTGTGTAATTCCTTTCGCTGTTCAATGTCATGCATATAAAGCTCTGTTGCACGTTCAGTGTCTTCTTTTGCTTTCAAAAGCAGCTCTTCCGCATGACGCGCTTGCAACAAGTGAAGTTCTGCTGCTTGGAAAGTGGCTTCTTGAATCTGAGGTTCCCGTACCGACATCACCTGGTACTTTGTTGTCGGTTTTTTCGGCAATTGTCTCAACCTCTTCAGCAGATTTTTTTGCCGGAGGTAGTATGGGCGTGGATGGATAGGTAGCTGCGACAGTTGGTTGAGATGTAGATGCCATATTGCTATCAATCATAGCATTTCCGCTTGGGCTTGGACTTGCTGCTTTCAAATTAAAAGATAAACAAGCACAAGCAACGCATGACAGTAGTAAAAGTGCGTTTGTTTATAGCTATTTCGTGGGATAGCTATTTCGATCAAAGCGAGCAGGGCGATTTGGGAATGATCTTAACATGCTGACATAAAGGATTATCATGACAGAGCAACCATCATCTGACAGTCGAGTTAGTGTCCTCTCATCTTCCTCGACTCCCATGGTCTTCGACAAATTATTCAATGTTGATCGTACGATGATGGCTGGGTGCTGTGGGAATCGGGCAGGCACTGACTGGCGTCAACCAGGCGATGCCCAGTGTTGCAACTTTTCCGACACACCAATTGTGCTTATTTTACCTCCAAGTGGTAGCCATCGGGTACTGGTTGTAGTTCACCCGAGCTCAACCTGCCAAACTTATAAGTGGGACCTCTTGTCCTAGGGGTTACAAAAAAGGAACTGGCCCTCCAGGCTGGGGGTTGTGCCCGGCCACACAAAAAAAAACCATAGTTACGAAGCAACAACAAGAAACGGTTGATCGTACGAATATTGCTATGTCCCATTTTTGTAGATTTTCTTGTCCGTCTTCCTAGGCCAGCGGCCCCATAGTGTCTACCCATGACTCTTGTAGACCGTTGTTGATGTCATCTCACGTGTGTTAATCAATTCGTTGTACGTTGAAGGGCTCTACTGGCGATGGGTTGAGTTTTAAGTGCTTACTGGGATATGCCTGGACGTTGCTTATACAATTTTTCGCTAACAACTTCCAACTTCCACTGTACCATTTTTTTATTTATTTTTGCAGTCGCCAAAAAAATGTTTTCCTTGGAATATGTCGAGTGGGAAACTTATCTTCAAGACTGGCCAACACACTTCTTATTCACCACTTGTACCGCATAATGCTGCAATAACCTCATTTACAAACCTCTGCTCCTTTTGCGCGATCTGCATTGAAGCTTTTACCGAGTTGTCTGAACGCCTTTAGTGAACAGCCTCGCTTCTGTCGACGCGTTGATAGTCTTACATTCTCAAATTTAGGGAAATCGGGAACGTATTGATGCCATTTGGCTTTGGAATTATTTGCTTACATTTATGTAGCGTGCCGTACAAGCATCCATATTCTCTAGGGAAAAATGAATGACTTCCACATACTTTTCTCTCATACTTCTCATACTTTCGTGGTTTTGGTGTTCACTACCTATCGAAAGTTGCTTCATTGTCGCTACTTTCATTAAATCGATTCGAGTATACTGGCGACACTGATTTTAGTTATTCAATTCACACCACAAATCGAACTCCACTTTGGACACACACGACCAGATGACTGTTGTAAAGGTACCCCCACACCAGCAGAGTACAGCTCGGGTTCAATATCCCTAGCCAGAAGCATTGCGACAAAATGCATACCCTCGTCAAACGCAATTATTTTTGAACTCATTTACTCGGAGTCAGCAACCTTCTCTGTTTCCGGGCACTTGTCTGGGAACTTTTACGCCTCCAACTGGCTGTGTAAGCCATCCATGCTTCAAATTGTTTTTGTCAAAACCATAAAGTTCACAAAGTTGAGGGCGCACCAGAATTGATAGCACCCACCTCACACTCTCCTCACCACGTTCCACCGGCCACAGTGGGGAGTTGCGGCTTCAAGTGCCCCGCAGAAGCACGCAGGTTGAACTCGAAACTACAATCCGGAGCGTTTTACATGGCAACCGAGTGCAAGTTATGGTGCGGAGTGCGACTCGGCCACAAAGGACGACAGAAACACCATTTGAAGAGCGAACGAGCACAGTTGACATTTGCAGAGCTCCTTCAAGCAGCCATACAAAGTGCGCTCATGTGGAAAAATCCTTTCGACCATTACTGTAGGTTTTGTAATAACTTGCATGGTCCAGGAGTGAAATAACCGACTAGAGGGATAAGCAGTGCCGTGCCGTGCCACCACCCCGACTGAAAATTGATTTATCTCAGTGCCGTGCGTTCAACTCGTGCAGCTCCGGCACAAGCTGCACCCCCATCCGGGCGGCGGGGACGGTGAGGGCAAACGAATTGCCAGTGACATTGCCTTAAGGGATTTCGAGCGTTCGGTTAGACTGAATCGACGTAGATTACACGCTGAGGTTCAGAGACGGGAGCTCTGTGAAAAAGAAATGAACTACCATGCGAAAGTTAAGAGCTTGCGGTGCCCGTGGTTGCAGAGGTAAAAAGGTCCTCGTTGTTGCTTAATAAATTGTTCCTGCATGCTCCGTGTATACAAAATGCACGGTGCGGTCTTGGGGTATTTGGCGGGAGCTCTTTTAATCCGTACACTCGTGCCGCAGCCGGGTGGCATGCAAGCGAACGTTCCGACTCGGTTGTGGGTTCGGTTGCGGGATGGAATTATTTGGAAAAGCGTTAATGCTGCCGGAAAATAATGAAAACCGAATGAAATTTCGGCGGTGCACGAGACGAGTATTGAGCGGCGGTGAACGGAGTTTTTAACAACGCTCCACGGGGGAATTTTTCCACGAAAAGCTATCGCGGAAGCTCTGAAGAATTCTCGGAATTTCGCTCTTTAAAGAGGACGAGGAGAAGCGTGTCTCTGATTGATTTGCATGAAAAATGACATTGCCGTTGGCTTACATCATCCGCTTAAAAGCGGGAACAGTCTTTCACGCACATATTAATAAT